>JASXSY010000273.1:0-147999 GCA_034509805.1 Sipha maydis
TTTAATTCTGTTTAGTATTCAAATATGTAATGACGAACAAAAAAATGAATCGATAACGTAAAGGAATACCCAATACGTTTTTTGTACAGTATCTTGTCCATTGCAAGCAGTGTTTATTTCAGTTCTTCTAACTCGGGAAGGAGGGTATCGTACATTTTCGGATTGGTATATGGTATGTAATAGAAGTAAATAATAAATAAATAAATACATTTTTTCTGTGGGTTATACATTTTTTTGTCGGAGGAATAATACCCCCTCCTCGGTCATCACCTTGAAATAAACACTGAATGTAGGTACTAGTGTACTACTAAATAAAATATATTTGTCACTCAAGTCCGTGTGCTTTGATTTACTGTTTCATTGACAGTGGTAATCAGGGACGGCTTTAGTTATTTGCCTAGGGGGGGGGGGGGGCAATATTTTTTGTTAGGTAAATATTTAACTATAGAAAAATTAATCAGTAAGTATATAATACAGCAAAAATTAGTGTATTAAATGTTGGTATTGAGTTATTATTTAGGTAGTGTAAAGTAGTTATAACTGTGGTTCTGACTAAATTTTCCTATTATGTTATCAATTTTTATAATTTCGTTATCGCATAGTAATTAATTTGGATCAAAATATCATCATATAAATACATAATAATATTATACATTTATGCAAATTATGCATTGCATAATTACATCAATGAAAATATTTGACGAAGTAAAGAGACATGCCCCCCCCCCCCTAGTGGTAGTCAACCATTTAGAAATAAATACGTTTTTAAACCTTAGGATAAACGAAACATGTAGTTAGACATATTTGATCAATTCAATTGCAAATGCAATGTGCTTAAAAAAACTTCCGAGATAATCAACATGGGAGGTGTAGAAGTGTATCTGTTACTCAGATAACCTATAGCAGTGTTGTACGGGTATTTCAGTAGTTCAGCATTAATATATCTACATGTTTCGATGATAAAATGTTTTGTTGATATGCAATTGCAATCGGTGAAAGCTGTTAATACCAATGTAATATTGACCATTGAGCACGAAAGCCTTTAAATGTCTAACAGTTCTGTGATGCCCATCATACTCGTAGGTTTAATTCCAAGGTCAGAAATAGTTGTTTAGAGAACTTGTTAAGTATAAATGTTAATACGAAGGTAAATCATAAATAGCACACAAGGACATGAATAATCTTTGAATCAATGCATTATAATCAAGTACTTACACAAAATATAACCATCTAAAATTCTACTTGCGGTACAATAGTACAATGAAGAATTAAACTTGCGATATTCGACCACGAAATAGAATTAATAATCAATGGTCTACAATCGGATTGAGGATAACACTTGTAAAGCCCAATCAAATCTTTTTTTCGTCAATTCCTGAATATTCATTATTTATTTTTTCTGCTTATTAAAGTCTAGAAAATTTAAAAACAATTGTCCAATTAACATAAATAGTTTAAATTTGAATTTCTTCATTTAGTACACAGAATGCATTTTCGAATTTCATTTATGCTCTATATTAAATAGATTTAATAAGTTCAACACAAATCTAAAAAATATATACCATGGTAACTTTTTTTGGTAAGTCAGTATTCATAAACATTTATAGCATATTAGCTAATATATAATCAAACTGTCTTTGGTTGATCAATTCTTGACTATATTATGTACTAGACATTCATCTTTTTCAACATATGTATCTATAACAATTGTATAATATTGTGTTAAGCACAATAAATCAATAAATGTTATGAAAAAAATCACTAATTGTACATACCAATTTAGACTGTACGTATATTACAATAATGTTAATTAAATTTTTCATAATTAACTAATACATTATTTATTCTTAAGGTCCTGTTTATAGTTTGTGATATTCAATAAGTTACATTTAATAAAATAATTTAAGTTAAATAATAGATAAAATAATTTTTTAAAGATACATATGTTGTAATACTCAAATATTAATAATGTTCTAAAATTCAACATATTGTTGTATAACTTAAATTGGACTTAAAATAAGACTATATATATATATATATATATAAATATACATATATGCATAGTACCAATACAATATACATGTTCTGTATACTTATAGAGGATTACATAAAAAAAGAAATATTCATACATATCAAATGTTCTATAAATATTTGTTTATTGGTTGGTTTTAATAAAAAAAAAAATTATTCGACAATATATTACACAATTCAATTTGTTTATAATTATTTTACTTGGTTGCCACGGGAACGTAAATTGATACAAAAAGCTATACGTTTATTATTGCTCGTAGAAATTTTTAAAATTAATTAATAAACATAAATAAAGATACCACACAGCCAATTAAATATCAAACAAATTACAAAACACTTAATTGTTAGGTACATACTAATGTACTATTTTTCATTCAAGTCATGGATTTTTGTATAAATATTTAACTACCGTTTCTATAAAAAAAAAAAAACAGTAAAAAGTGCAAATCATAACAAGTAGATATAAAGCAGACATTTAAAATAAAGAATTTTTTTATCTTTTCATTTATTATTGTATATAATAGTAGAAAAAATATAAACATTAATTAAAGGATTAAAAAAAAAAACTGATAATTAAATTCTAAATTTGACTAATAGCAATAATCAAATTATAAATTATGATTTATAGAAAATATTCATTAACCAAAGGTTATGAGAATTTTTTTTTTTTAAGATAGTAGATATCTGAGACTTGTTTACAACAATGATTATTTTAAACAAATCTACAGTTCCCTCCCAAGCAGCAAATCAAAATCTTAGTAGCAATGAAAACACAATAAAAATTATGAAATAAAGATTGATAATCCATTAAAAAAATAAATAAAAATTACAAATAAAATATATACTTAATGCTTTTAGACCCATAATTTATTAAAAACATATACTTATTGGGTATAATTGAGATTTGGTTATTTTAATGTAATATATTAAATGCCATATCATATTTTTTAGTTGTTCTTAATTTGGATTTTGTATTTTATCCTGAAAATTATTTTCCATTTTTGAGGCACAATCATAATGTAATTCTTGTTCAGTATCCATGAGCAACCAAATGATCACCAAGTTTCTCGACTACGGAGGCAGCTTGTTGTGGCTGGATAGGGTCTTCATACAGTGAAACCACAACAGCTTGTTGGGTCTTCACGCAGTGTGCACCTACTTTACCCAGTTTGGCTCTGATGACTTTATCAGTTCCAGACAAATAAATGTATCTGTTACCAGCAAGCGTTACACCAGAAGCAGCCAAAACATTCTGATTTTCAAATCCAGATACTAGCCTGCTAAGTTCATCCTTGCTAACATTAAATCCTTCTGATGTAGCCCATATAGTACCATCATGACCAGATATTGCAGCCTTGGTAACACATCGAGAAGCTATAAGGTGTTTGTCTACATAATCTTGCCAAGAAGACATATTTAATATATTTAGTGTGCCCTGAAATTAAGTCTTGATAAAAATATGTAGGAATATCCTAGGACATTAAATAAATTTGCTGATTTGATTTTGTTTCTTTTGCCGCCAATATTTAAAGACCTGTAAAATTAAAAAAAAAAAATCTTATAATTTTGTTATAAATATAATTTTAAATGTTTAAATTATTTGCTTCAAAAGAATATATAAGCCTAAATAATCAATAGTTAAAATCAGTTAAAGTAAATGTTCATATTTTATGTAAAATATATAGAATATTTAGGATATTTTCTTTTATTTAATTTATATTTTCAAAGGAAAAATTTTAAATCTGAATTATCTGATTAAAATTAAAATTAAAATATAACATAATATCTCTAGTGAATTAAAGTAAATATACAAATAAACAATAAGGGATATTTAGTAATAAATTATTATATAATAATTATAAAATAAGGAAAAATCAAATAAATGTATAAAAAAAATTATAAACCCATCTACAATTTACTTGTCTAATACACCATGAAAATATCATATTTCACATAACTATGCAGTCAATATGAAGCTAATTTGATATTATTTAAGATTATGTACCTTTCACTTCTCAAAAATTAATTTATTTTTTATTTTATTAGGTAATATAAATACAATAAATAATAACTAATGATAGC
Organism: Sipha maydis; assembly: GCA_034509805.1. NCBI lineage: Eukaryota > Metazoa > Arthropoda > Insecta > Hemiptera > Aphididae > Sipha > Sipha maydis. The sequence continues at coordinate 4,114 of JASXSY010000273.1, forward strand.
TACACCAACAATTTAAGTTTAAATATGAATATGTAAAAAATGTGATGTTAAATTTTGTTATTATTTTCTGTAAATAAATAATAATAATAAAATTACAAAATTATAACCATTCAATTGAACAAAATTAGTATAGAAAAATATTTTCTATAAATGATAAATTATAATTATAACATTAATTTTAGAAATAAAGGTGAAAGATAAAAACTATTTATTTTTTAATAACCCAATTAAAATTAACCCAACTCATAAACTAATGGAAAATGCAATTTTATTCAAAATTTACATTTTAAAAAAAAATTGTAAAAATATTAAATTCAATGAAATATATACAGTGTGTTCACCGATTTAGGGAACACTGAATTTCTCGGCCGGATTTGTTTGGAATAAATCGATTTTTTTTTACAACTGGTGCTATATGAATACACATTTTTCGATACATTTCAAAATTTTTTGAGAATTTGGTCTGCGCATGCGCAGTAAAAACTTTTTTTTTTTAAATAGCAACACTTATTTTTAACACCATATTCGGATAGGCCTATTTTTTTAAAGTAATTTTCATGAATCAACTATGGCTTAATTTAAATATTAAGTTAAGTTGATATTAATATGAATATTAAGTTCAATATTGGTTGAACAAGTGCCATGTCAATTTTATTAAATAATACATTTTTTAAATTATTTTTAAACATTTATAAAATCATTTATAATTAATTCTTATTGGTTACTCTTTGAACATTTGTATGTATTTTTTTTTAGAAATGTTATAAACATGATTAACATAATATGAATACAAAATTATTTATTAAAAATTGACTAGGTACAACTACTATGAAGAAAACTTAAATACAAGGCGATATTTATCATTTTTAACAAATGTTTTACCATTGATGTTAAAAAATGTATTATTAGCTACAAGTCAAACCCTCTATTTTTAGCACGACGGAGCTCCTGCTCATAATGCTCATATTATTAAAGATCATTTAAATCGGGTATATGAGGAAAAATGGTTTGGCACTTATGGCCCCATTGAATAGCCAGCAAGATCTCTAGATATTACTCCACTTGATTTTTATTTAATCATGGGGACATTTGAAAACAATAGTCCACGCAGATTCACCAGTAAATCTAGCAGATTTAAAAAATAAAATCGTAGTTACGTGTAATAATCTTACCGAAAACCAAATAATGTCAGCAACCAATAGAGGATGTCTACAGCGTTTTCAATTATGCGTCGACAATCACCAAGCAAACTTTGAACAATTTATTTAATTTATTATGTAATTATAAAATATCTATTGTCCACTTGTACCCAGTCGATTTATAATAAATAATTTTGTATTCATATTATGTTAGTCTTGTTAATAATATTTCTAAAAAAAAAAATATGTACAAATATTCAAAGAGTAACCAATAAGAATTAATATTAAATGATTTTATAAATGTTTAAAAATAATTTTAAAAAAATGTATTATTTAATAAAATTGACATGGCTCTTATTCAGCCAATATTGAACTTAGAGCCATAGTTGATGCATGACAATTACTTTAAAAAAATAGGTCTATCCGAATATGGTGTTAAAAATAAGTGTTGTTTTTTAAAAAAAAAAGTTATTACTGCGCATGCGCAGACCAAATTCTCAAAAAAATTTTGAAATGTATCAAAAAATGTGTATTTATATAGCACCAGTTTGTAAAAAAAAAATCAATTTATTTCAAACAAATCAGGCCGAGAAATTAAGTGTTCCATAAATCGGTGAACGCACTGTATTTATATATATATAGATTAGGGATAGGTTGAGCCTGAAATATTTTTTTTAATTTGATTAAACTTGAATCTAAAAATATTTGATATAAACACAATTATTTAGGTAGACTATTATTTATCAATGAACCACCTTAAAAATGTAATCGTTTTTAAAAAAATTTGAAAATGTACTAAAATATGCTTAAAAAATATGCATTTAAAATATAAAACCATATAATATGCAAAAATGTGCTAAATAAAAACAGTATTTTTTAATTTAGTAGAACAAGAATCAAATTTGTATCCAGATCCGCATTAAATTGGATCAATAGAAAAAAATATGCAATTTAATTAATAGCCTTAATGATAATGATAAGAACAAGAGTAAAAACTGTAATTATTATTAAAAATTATGATAACCTAAATCTATAAAATTTTCGAATATAAAACAAATGCAACTGAGATTAAATCTTCCCTTTCTCTTATAACAATTTAAAATTAAATATTTAACTTATTATTATAGACCTAACAATAACAGAATAATATGACCAGGCAAATTTAATATTCAATGATACCAATTCATTCATTAACTAAAGTGACATTTAAAATAAATACTTGAGTTGCATACCACAAATTACATTAATATATAGATACAAGAAAAAATTACATAAGTACAAACTTTTTTTAACAAAAGAAGAATTTATTTATGGAGCTATTTAAGTACTATGAAATAAAACAATACTTTGTTAAAAATATACAATTTTAATGGTTTTTCAGTTTCATTATATTTAAATATACAATAGTTTTACATTATATCTAGTGAAATAACATATTAAGAAGTTAAATATTATCATCATTTAGTACACATACCTATAATTTTTATTATTCAAGCCTCTAACATTTATCAATACTAAGAACTAGAAGAGAAATGAGAAATTATAACTGACTTTAACAAGCCTTTAAAAAACTATAACAAGTTTTTTTTTAATTATTTTAAATTTTGAGCTTATACAATAGATAACAAACTGTACATTTTATTTTGTTGAATTAAGAATTTTTAAAAACTAAAAACTAATTATATATTAAACACCATTAAAATTTAACAAAACTTAGATATACTTTTTTAACATATTATTGTATTTTCAAATTAAGGATGTCTAATTAATTGATAGATAATACTTAAAATACTCATAATAAGTTTCTACTTTATATTACATTTGTTTAATTTTTTTTTTTTTTTTTTTACTACATATTATTTCAATTAATAATATAACATTCTTACTTCAGTTAAAATATATAATAGGAAGATAGATATAATGTTTATTATTTAGATGATGTCTCATAGTCATTCAACTAATCACTACGAAGGGCACAAGGAATTTAGCATGACCAGATGTTTACAGCGTGACTTGGGGGAATATGACATCATAGATGAGGTCATTGGATTGAAAAAAAACACTACATACAAAGATAAATCATTTGTTTTAAAATATTATGTATCCAAATATATAAAAATAAACACTATACATGGGTCAAATTATTGGAAAATTAAAAGCTGATCAATAAACATTTTAAAAATATTATTTATTTAAGAATAAACAATTCCTTCAAAATAAAGCTACTAACACATTATTTTATATTTATTATGAACAAATTTTAAGGTTATGCAGTTATAATAAGTATAATCTATACTTAATATAAATTATGCTTATAAATACACATATGAAAAATACATACCAGTGGTTGAATTTTGAATTTGATAAATGTGAGGTAATATTAGTATAGCTGTACCAAACAAGATTTTTATTTTGGTCCTGAAATATAAAACAAAATGTTTAGATATATTAACAGTAAACATATATATATATATATATATATATATATAAGTTCCTGATAATAGTATGTTTTTTTAGAAAAAGGCCAAGTGACTAAATTATAAAATGTCATAAAATTAAAAATTAATAAAACATTCAAAAGTAAATAACTCAAATACAATAATAGTATTAATAAATAATAACCAATGGACTAAGATAAAATGATTGGGGGATATTACTAATAGGTTCAAAGTATGACTAATCAGAAAGGAATTTAATACTTTAACAAATTTCTGTATAGATAATTTAACACCAATAATAGCCAATATTTCAAGAATATAAACTACAAAAAGCATCAACTAAAATTGTTCAGATACATAGAATTATTAATATCAAATATTATAAAAAAATTAATAATTAATATTGAATAGGTAGGTTACTATACATTCACTATTACATATATACTAATTAAATATGTCATAATAAAATTCTTAAAAAAATAATCCTACTTCATTTAACTGGGTCAATTAAATTTTAAATAACAAAATATATTTTGTTCCTTTGCCAAAAGTAAGAAGAAACCTCAGAAAAAACTCAACAGTTGATTTAACAAACTTAAAATATTAGCGTAAAACCTTCCAATACTTTGGATAGTGCCAAAAAGGTTAACATTTGATATATAATTTACTTAAAGCATTAAATATCAATTCCAAATCATATGGTATAGGTAGACTAAAATATTAACTAATAGATAAGGAAGTTTAACATTTTAATTGAAAATACTTGTTCTGGTTGATAAAATTAGAACGTACATGAGTAAGAGTAACCTGTAAAGATGTCATGCAATTGCATAAGGTATTGAAAGTTATAAGATAATATCTACCCATAATAGGTACATAACTATAATAAAGTTAATATAAGACTTATCTTGAATTCATTTCAAATTTTCTATCGATTAAATAATTATAACTAACCAAATAGACCATTCAATAAATATGTATTATTGTTTTATTAATAGATTCAAGTAAATGTCTTGTTGAAAATCAATGAAAACCGAAAATAAACAGTAGTAGGTAATATTATTATTAATAAATGAAGCATAATACGGCTAGTAAGGGAAAAATGAATACCTAATTATAAATCTTTGTAATCGAAGGCAACAGTAGATAACAACGTAGAATTCGGTTGGAAGTTTTTCAAAAAAAGGTCGGGTAAACGATGAAAATTTAAATAGACTAGAGATGTGAGGTGAAAAAACGTTTACTGGTTTAAAAACGCCAACCACGGTGACCTCCGGATGGAGGGAAATAAATGTACCAACTGGCCTTATATGGGTACAAAAGTTAAGTTGCCTCGACAAGCAAATCATATTATTATTATTGTGCGTCCGATGACCTAATTTTAAGAAAATGTACGACGATAGTAACGATAACGGATACGTCGTGTTGCACGCGTCGAGACAAAAGCAAATATTTAACACACGGAGACGGGGGGTGGATATGAAACAAAAAAATCCTATCGCCGCGGGACTACAAAAAAAAAAAAAAACCGTAAAAACAAAACTTGTACGCGTTAAATAGGAATAAATGTAATATTTTTACCGGCGTGTGCGATGTGATTGAGGACGGTATTGTCGTTACCACAACAATATCGTCAAACGTCGAAGTTGGCGACGGTGCTCCGGGTAAGCGCGATCGATTCTCCTCGGTTCAGCGACGCGTCCGGGGCGAGTAGTTAGTAACTGGTAACGTTGCTGCTGCTGCTGCGGCGGCGAGTGACGAGTGACGGTGACGACTGTGCGAGACGGTAGACCGCGGTATCAGCACATGGCACGGCGGCGAGCGCGGTAGTGGTAGAGGTTGTCGATTACGGGCGACCGGTGGTAGTGGTGGTGGTAGTGGTCGTACGTACGAGTTTCGTCGTACTCACGGTACTACTGCGGTGGTAACGGTGACGTGAGCGTTCTCCGCGTAGTTGTCGTTCAACAGATATTGTTAGTAATATTATTACTACTGTTGGTACGGCGCTGGTGCTCGGACGTGCGGAGGAAACGTCGAGACGAAAACGCGCGCGCGAAACGGGTAAACGGAAATGAAAAATAAAAAATTTGAATATTTATCGAAACGGCAGCGACGAGAATATCAAATAACAGTTGCCCAATAATGGCCAAGTGACATGAATCGTTACGAAGCGGGGGTTCGCGGTACGCGTGCGCCGCGTTTTACACCGGAAGGATGTTAGCAACGATAGCCGTGCGGCGGTACGCCGCACGCGACCACGGTTTGACGACCCCTGGCGCCGGCGTAGCAGCAGCTGCCACCCGTCGCGCCTCGTTGCTCACCCGGAGACGTCTCACATCGAGTCCGAGTGCAAAAAGACACGCGTATTTGCATACACATATATATATATATATATATATATATATATATATATATTTATATTATGTTTACCGCCGGCCTGTATTATTGGTGTCGACCCTTCGTCGGCCTATTTACGTACATGGCTCCTATCGTTTGTTTCGTTTTCATATCCGTTCTCCGATCATTGTCGTCATACGTTTTACGATTTCTTACGAGCAAGAATTCGATTTGAATCGCTGCTCACAAACATTCCTAAAATAATCGGGCACGGTTATTACGTTGCCGGTTGAATAAAACCAATTACAAACTTGAAACGTTCATTTCTCGGAAACCGAAGTTCGAACGCACGACGAAGAACGAGATGAGTGCGCAGAGTTAAAAATATCTCTTCGCCACGAATTTTCGAAATATTGTGTAACAGTGGTATCCCTTATACGGACCGCGGAAGAAGGGGTTCAGGGACAGGGAAAGAGTGAGAGGAACGTTGCTAGGACCCTTTTTTCGTTAAAAAAAACCATGACACGTAATAACGGTCGGTACGCTGACAATTTCTGAACGAAAAAACTGATGTTTTCGGATTTTTTTAGGATTTCCGTTTTTAAAACGTTTCAAGTCGAATTTGTCGGTGTCATAGACCATAAACGTTCAAAAAAAGATAGGCATCGCAATACGTCGATGGATACCTCTATTCCAATAATTGAATTTGTGTAAAAATATGTTTGAGACGTACGCATACCAATAAAATCAAATGGTGACTAGCGTACATTATTACACTTAATATTCTTAAACTTTAATAGCACGACGCGTACGTAACGTCTTACACAATGTACATTCGTATGTCTATGTAGTTCCCATGAAGTTAGAGAAACTGGACGCTGTTTGCACGTGAAGAATATGTTTTGAATAACCTATTCGACGACACGTTTGCGTTTTCGTCGGCATTACATTTTGATATTTCGGTGTTGACCATTTCAAATGTTTTCGAGCCAGAATGACATTAGGATTTAATTAACTAACCGATACTATAATTGTCTTCTGATAATATCGTTATGAAGTGCCCTACAAAGAGCCAGTTTTTTATAATATTTAACGAAGAAGTGATAAATCGATTTATAATTTTTACCATTGATTTTATAATGCTAATACGATCTGAATTAAATTGTATTCAAGTATACTTTTGATTACGTAGCTAATCGCATTTCTGTTGATAGTTATAATTATTAATATTTATTATCAATAATAAAACATAGACTAAACTCTGATCATTCCACATACTATTATAATTTAAAATATTTGTATTCATTTTATTTTATAATTTAAGTGTGTAAATTAGATTCGAGGCTGGATAGTTGTTTCAACAAACGAAAATCCATATCAACTTAAAATAGTTGAATTAATAATTCAAAACAGTAATATCAAATCTTGATTCAAACGATGGAACATAAAGTATTATCCTTAAAATTTCAAGTATACTATACAACCACAATTTATAGTATCTACCTAATATGTACGTGCTACCACAAAATATTTTAAATATAATTCTATATATTCTGTGGTGTTACTATTGGCTACTGTAAAATCAACAAACACTGAATTCGGTAATTATTTAAGTATTTAATGCGCGAGTGTGTTATACATTTTGATACAACTATTTATAATTATCAATAGACATTCATTATCAAACCATCTCATAAATACTATAATACATGCATAGTAAAACTTTTAAATAAAATAATTCTTAATTTAAGTACTGAATATATAAACATAAACAAACCCGTGTATTTATAATTACACAATTTTAATAACAACATTTATGATTAACTTTAGAAGATTTGTATAATCTCATAAAAAACTTCATATCCGTAATACTAATTGAAATTTTTTTATTTATTTATTATTAACCTTGTAATGTTACTCCCTTTTCGAGGTTCCTCTTGATATATGATATATTAATACACAATATTAAACTATTATTACAAACAAATCATGTAAAATATTTGGGTCAGCCGATAGAATTAATATTGTGTAACAAATATATTGATATCTATTTTATGAAAGTTTGAAATTATGACTTAGTCGAACTCGATATATATATATAGGTACTATAGAACATGTAAAAACAGCAAAAAAATTTAATTATGAAATCGTAAATTCATCATAGCTTAAAATTATTACACAGTATACGTATACATAAAAAATAAATGAATACATCAGAGACAAATTAAGCAGTGGCTTGAACAAATAATAACTTTAATCACGCATAGTAATCGAAACATTGATGAAAATGTTTTAAAAGGAATAATACATTTACACATCGTTTTATTTTATTGTTATTTTCTTTTAAAGTAATTGTATTCACAATATTCATATTACTAAGTTTTTAAAAATGTTATAGTAAATAATCTTCAACGATTCAATTTATATTATAGTTCAAACGAATGCCTAAAATTATCTTCCATCACACACACACACACACATTTAATATGTATAAATATGAATAATAATATATTATTAAGTGTATACATTTAATTGACAGTTTTAGTCATTTTAATAATGTAATACGCCTATGATTAATAAAATAGTTTAATTGCTGTAATAATTCATTTTTCCAATTAAAATATAATGTATAAACTATAGACGAATGATGTATAATATATAAACATTTTATTTAAAATTCATTTAAAGATATTTGTAGAATTTTTTTTAATATTCACTTAAATAATATAAATATCTAGGTACTACTAGTTGCGTAACATGTAACTTAGTAGTCCCATGACTTATAAAAGAGCCATGCCCTCTTTAACAGTGACATTAAATATTATCATAAAAATATTAATTATATAGTAATTTTGAAAGCTAAAAAAATATTTAACAATATATATTATATTTATATTTTTATATTATTTTAATGTTTAAATAAATGTATAAAATGATGAAATTATAATAAGTCGTTTAATATATACTTAAAATTAAATTTTTAGGGCTGTACTTTGAGCAAACTTGTCATTGATTTCTTTCAAATTTAATTGCCACGCATGCTTATTTTCAATGGAAATAAAATGTCACTTAAGATTTTCTAGAGTTTTGTACTAAACGCAAAATAAACATATAATTTTTATATAATGACAAACAAAATGTTGACTTTAAATTGAGGGAGTAATAGTATCATTTAAAACCAATTACAAATTATGGAAATTACAATGAATATACTTTGTAGGAGAATATTAAGCTTTTATTTTTGTTTGAACGCCGTTATGAACTACATCAATAACAGCTGCACTGTCATAGTTTTGTCTACATATTTTACCTATACCTAATCCATAGTGGCAGTCAAACTGGGTGAGGATGAGGGGGATAGATCCTCCTCTTACTACATTTTTCCCAATAGCCATGACAATTTATATATATAAGTATGTTGTATAATGTATTAAATCTTGTGTTTGAATTTGTCCATCGCGGCGTTATAAATTTAACAGCAAACGAAGTACTGGACGAACTATGTAACAAAAAAAAAAAAAAGTAGGTTTAATAATTTCATAAGATTATTGTAATTAATTCTTTAAAATAAAATTTTTATTTGCCATAACTGAGAAAATTTATATTTGGCATAACCATAAATATACATGTATTGTAAATTATATTTTATTTCAATGTTAAAAAATCAACCTCATCTTTTCCTTTCCCCACCATGGCAAAACCATTACACCACCACTTCCATCATCAAAATCCATCATTTTTAATACGGCAAATTCTGATGTTGAATAATCATTTGATAAACAGAACCCAAAAAATGATTCTTCTGTTCGAAGTTTGACCGGTGAATTGTCGTTTATTCAATGACTACATAACGAATTATTCAATTAATTGTATCTTGTTATTTTATTGTCTTATGTTGTATTAAATATGTACGAAAAACAGAACTTTTTGAAATTATAGACTTCTATACACATTTGGCAGTTATATAAATTATTTAATTTTGTATAGTGGCGCTTAAAAAATTGATTTTTTTTTATTTTCGTTGTAAAAGTTCTGATAATACAAGATCATACTACGAAAGAACAATAACTGCTAAAAAATAATAAAAATAAAAAATATGTTTTCAATCATTGGTCCATGAATTCGAAGTACAAAATAACCAACATGGTTAATAGTAAATTAAATCAAGTGATTTTGAGTAACATATCCATAATAATGAATTTTATTATTCATAATTTTTTTGGAAATGGAAATTTAGCTGTCGTAGTCTTTTAAAAATAATACAAATTTAATGCAATGTATTCAATGTATTTGTAAAAAAAAAAATTGTCGTTCAGAAAATTTCCTAAGGTCATTAAATTTATTGCTTTTTATCTGTTTAAATCTTGATTTACAGAATATTTAAATTCGTCATTAACACACTCTGTAATTACTACTTTGGAATTATTATAAATCGAAATAGTCGAAGATGTAGATGGTGAAAAAATATTAGCTTTTAAGCTACAATTAAATCATTTTTAATATAATAAAAAAGTAAACAATATGCTTATTGCGGTAAATATATAAAACACTAAATACACATTTTCGTTTTAAATTCTAGTATTACCTACATTTATTTTATTTGAACTATTATAAACGGTAAAAATAACTTATACTTCCAATATCAATCATTTTCAGTCATAGATTTCACAAATGTTCAACTTGAATTATTTTAGGAGTATTTCTATATTAAAAAGCACCAATTTGTGGGAGTAATTCTTTTTTAACGCGTTGTTTTTAATTTCATCTTTAAACTCTCACTTAAATGTACACGTTTAGAAATCATTAATTAACAAACTAATAATAGTAATTGAAAAATTTAAAGTTAGTAATGGATAACTAATAATTTGTGTGTAAACCATAAGAAAATGACAATACATCTACAATATATTTTCATCAATTGACATGAAGCCAACATAAATAAATATCATTCAATTTAATAAACATAATAAACACGATTTATACCAAATAATAATCTAAAAAATAACTTACATATAATTACTGCGTACAAGTTATAATATAATATTATTAAATTATATATATTATTATTATCTGCTCTGGTATAGGAGATAAACCATGATAGTTTATTTTTATAATTAAAAATGATAAACGTCGTCATTGTACATTAATTTTTTTTCATATTTCAAATCAAATTATTTTCAACATAAATAATATTATTTAAATATAAAAAAATGTTAGTGTTTTTTTAATTTTATATTTTATAATATTATGACATGTAATAATATAATGATGTAAGGTTCTGTACCTCCCCCCCCCCAACTTGGGCATATCTTGGTGGCCTCGGGGCCTGAATCCCGGTTTAGATATGCCCCTATCTACTACGTGTACACGATAAATAAAATAATATTCTGAAACTGTAAAAAAGGCACACAACCATATTAATATTTAATAAAAAGTCACTTATAGAGAATTAATTTTTATGTATTATGCTAATGTATATTTTAATATCCTTGTGTATAAAAAGTTATATGTGTTTATTATTAATTTCTTTACTATTAACATTTTAATTATGAAAATGCTGACATTATAATTTTTTGTTTATAAAATATATCATTAGATGATATCATGCAACAACCATATATATTATAAAAATACATAATTACTAATTTAAGTAAAACAATCAATTTATATTTTATGCTATAACAGTATAACTACAGTAATAACAAATCATAATGTAGGTTAATGTACATTTATACCGTATATACAGAAGAATATTTGTTCAACATGATTTGTCCTAATTAAAGTAATTTATTTAATATACAATTTTTAGAAAAATTAGAATTTTTTAGTAAAAAATGTTTTCCATTAATACTGAAAAGTAGTAATTACTAATAAGAATAGAGAATTTTAAATATAAATTATGTATTCATAATATTGTTTAAAGACTTTATATAGTACAAACGGTAAATATTACAATTCAAATTTAAAGAATATAAATCCAAATATAGTGTTCGTATTTCGCTTAAAATTAAATATATTAATAATTTATTAATATATTTTAAATTTAGTAAATATGCATATAAGAAACTCCAAATATTTTTTAAATTGTATTTTCTATGAATTCTATCGCTGAATTGGAATTGTGCCGTTATTAATGTAATGTGAAAGAACATAAAATGAAATGATTTTACAGTATTAGGTACCTACACAAGGTTAAAGTAAGGGAGTGACGAGAGATGTCAATATCCCAGGCACAATATTTGGTTGCTACAGCACTGTACCTACATATAACATAAACACGTACATTTTATGTAATAATACATGTATTATATACATATATTATCCGGTTTTGTCCCTGAAAATAAATTATTATATTTATGTTAAGTTAGGTTCACTATAGACAAATTAAATAAATTATAATCCTCGTTTTCCTCCTTTCTATTTTAATCTAGGCTTAGGACTGGCAGCAAGTTACACTTTTTGGTATAATTAAAAAGTTTTTAGCTTTTTATTTAGCTGCGTAGCAGTGGTCTGATCGATAGCTTTTACATAAAACCTAGGTTTATATGTTTTTTTCCCTGCGCTATAGGGTATTGAAAAATAAATAATTACTCAATTAATTTATAGAGTTAGAGTTAAATGTAAAACCTGCTTCACAATGGACTCTTTCACAAAAAGAAAAAAATGAGATAATCAGATAAGTAATTACAGAGAATATGCATGACACATTCCATTTACACATTTATATATATATATATATATATATATAGATATATATATATTTATTTATATACATAGATATAATATTTCAATAACTGATTGTAAACATTATTTTAATAGTCAGTTTTAATAATAAAACATTTTATGTTATTGAGTAATAATATATTTTCAGTCACATACATTATTCTAAGTAAAATGTTAGAATGATGTATATGTACATTGACAATGTTTGGTAGAAATTTATTTGTAATAAATTCATTAAGTGAATCATTGCGAACGGGCTACAGTGAATTTATAACATCAGTGTAACACGATTGCACACTTTTTACCTTTTTATCTAAAAAAACAACATGACTGAACACAAACAAATATTTTATATTGTTGGATTTAAAGAAATTAACATTTATTCTATTATATTTTTAATGTATTTATCTATTTATGAACTTATGTAGAAATCATTATTATTATAAAATATTTTACATTAAATAAATTATAGGATGATTTTATATACATGTAGATACATAATAGGAAATTTAATACTTTTTTTCAAATCCTACAATATAAATTATATAATTATTAAATATATAATTTGTTTATATAATCTTGTGTTTTTTGGAATATAAAAAGGTAAAAAGTGCGCAATTGTGTTACGCCCGCTTAACCAACGACTATAAAACATTTTTGCTGCGATTATATTATAATTTATAATATATAATACCTTTTGATTTTATTCATATACGCATAACATAAAAAGCTACCTGAGGGCACTAATTAGTATCGGAATGTATACTAAATACTGGCTCTTGGTGTTATTATTATTATTATTTTAAAGAATGTTATTCATATTATAAGTCATTATATTATTTTTGTAAATTCCCAGATAATGATGAAAACTGTTAAATTCAAAAACGATACTGTAAAAATTTTAAGTATAAATATATAAATAATGAGTAACTCGATGGAACAAGAAAAATTTAATTGTTAAAATAAGAAGAAAAAAAATTAAATAATTTTCATTATATTCTAAAATTATTAAACATAAAACATTAGCATTGTTGAAACTTTCAATTTTTTAGAATTGTTGACTGCTTAAAATATATTTACATTCTCAATTTCTAAACCATAATACACAATTCTACGGAGTTTTATAAAAATAAATACATGTATTTATTTTATTTTATTACCAAGTTTTGGAAGTTATTCTGAGGGAAAAAGCTATAAGAAATAAAATATTTTGAGTTCAAAAGAGAGTATGTACCTTTATGATATCTTATGACCGAAAAATAAAACTTAAAGAAACTTTAGATACATGTGTTAATAGATAAGAACACTTTGAAAATAACACAAAAAGAAGAATTTTTGTGATTTAATTTAGTTGCTTGGAAAATATAAAGTAAAAAATCATTCTACGATAATTTAATGAAATGAGATGGAAGTAGTTAAGTGTGACCAATTCCGAGCCGTGAAAAGGTTATTGTTTTCCAATACTATTTTACGTTGTAAATCAAGGTTGGTTGAGAATTAATGGAATAGCACTTATGCGTACTAGTTGGTAAAATTAAGAGTTAGTTTAAACGAGGCAGTGATTGAGTTACTTTTTGTAATTAATATTTTTTTTTGTTTTTTAAACACAAAGAAATTAGATCAAAAAATGAAATAATATACTTTAATGTAAATATTATATATTGTGTAGTAAATAATTACAAAAGTCTAGGGCCAGTTTTTGTACAATATACTTGCGTTACGACTAAAAAAGAATTATTAGTAGTAGGTAATAATTTGGTATAGAACTGCAGCCTAAAAATCTAAAACAAACCTAAGTGAAGATGAGAATGCGTAGCTATTAAAAATATCAATTATTTATTTATTGAAAAAACGGGACATGCCCAATTACATAGAATATTAGCATAAAAACTAGGAAAAGTTACAAAAATTACAAAACAAGAAATATATATAGTAATTATATAGTACCTAATCACTAGATAACTCGAACATCGGTAATTTGAAAAGCTCCTTAAATCAAACTAATTGATAAGTCCCCTGAGAAAATCTCTATAGTTAGAAAAAAATACATGTGTTCCGGTCTCCTCGATAATTCAAAATGTCTATCGGTGAGGTACACTCTATAATTCGAATTTTTTTTCCACGAACCTCTATAATTTGAATTTCTTTAAACGGGATTATATGTAAGTTCATATTTATAAAGATTATGTATAATCTATTCAACGTACTCGTAATGAAACTAATATTGGTACACAAAGCATTGGAAAATGTTAGTGCACAATCCATTGCGAATTGATTCAGAACTTGTTGTTTTATTAAGGATGGACAGACAATTGGTGAAGGTATTCCTGTTCAAGATGAGGAAGTTGAAGTTCTGCTTAGCACATAGAACAGACTTGAAATTCCTGTATCATTTGAAAAATTTGTTCACTTTAATGATAATGTCGCAACTTCTGGTACTTTTACTGGTAAATTACTGAAATTATACAATCTATTACAGCCAATCAGCACAATTCTTAAGTCAATTTTTTTGAGCAATCGGAAATGGATGAAAAAATATGAGATACAATTTGCAATGCTATCAGTAAGTTAGACAACGCTATGGACCAAGTTGAAGCCAACAATGTATCACAAAAAAAAAAGAACCGGATGATCCTCGCTCTGCTGTACAGTTGGGGGTGGAGTGCACCTCGTTTATAGGATAGGTCATTATTACAATGGATTTGTTAAGTTTGAATGCAATGATAGATATCATACGAATAACGATTCTGAACGGAGTTAATATGTTTGTCTAGGATATTATACATTGTTATTTATAAATATTGTAAAAAGTATATTTTATTTTGAAACGATATATAAACATATTTTTCAATTAGGATGGGTTGGCAGTTGCATACAGCGACATAGTTTGTTAGTCTAGAATATTATACATTATATTATATTTTACATAAAATTGTATGTCAATATTCGCTGTTCAAACGCTTATAAAAAAAATTGTGCCTATGAATTTTAATAATTTTTATCACCGATTATAAAAAAAAATTTAAAAAAATCGAATATTTTAAATGCCTATAACTGGCTTAAAAATCAATATAATATTTTGAAAAAAAATATGTCATAAAGGAAATGCATATCTTAACAGCTCGTAAAAATTTCAAAAATCTGCGACTTATACTTTTTGAATTATAACAAATATTTAAAATCGTTTCAGAATAAAACGCTATTTTATGCAATTTCGTAAATATTTGAATTTCAGTCATAAAATTTTTTCCTCTGATCTGGTAGAGTCTGGTAGAATTTTTTTAAAAGATTTTTGAAGAATAGCTTATAGATAATCTAGTGTTAAAATTTTGAACCTTAAGTATGGACAGAAAAAATGTTATGAATTTTTATCTACAAAATAACTTGCAAATTATCGTGATTTTTACACATTTTATACAAATTTGAGCATTATCGGCTTATAAAAAAAAATTGAGTAAACCGATCACCGATATTTTTTAGTTACGATAAGTTTAACTTATTATAAACTATGTATTCAAGTTGTTGCGATTTTTGGTTTTTGAGTAAGAGCATTTTAAAAAAATGTAATTTGTAAAAACGTGATTTTGCGTAAAATTTCCCGTTTTTTCGTAATTTTTTTATCGTTTTTTTCGATTTTTTTAAAAAGTATTGAAAAGTTAGATTTTAGACTAGCCAAAGTACCATCTACATTCACTTTCCTTTCAGAAAAGTTGCTGCATAAGCAAATCGAAGCATTTTTACTGCCAAAAAAGGTGTCGTCAGACACAAAAAAAAAATTTAAAAAAATAAAAAAAAAAAATAAAATAAAAAAAAACACACATCATTGTAAAACCAATAGATTCCATCACTCCGTTCAGAATCTAAAAAAATAACTGATTTCTTTAATAATATGTAAAATATAATAATATAGAAATGTCAAAATAAACGTAATATTGTAATAATTATACATACAATCTTCACCTCTATTTAACTGGAATAAATCTTTTTTCCTCTCGATTATTAGAACACTCGGTAAATCGAAAACCTCTATAAATCGAATTTTCAACTCGGTCCCCTGAATTTCGAATTATCGAGTGACTACTGTATAAATATCGATTATAAAATTATTACATACAAAAACGTATATGACAACGGAGCAAAAATAAAATATATTTGTATGATGAATTAATGCACTTATAATGAAAACAAACTTTAAATACTCATTAAAGCGAATAACATTATATTCAAGATTTGCAATACATTCCAATTGTGATAAGAAAAAAAATCTTGTATCACAGTTTGGATTTTTAACTCAAAATAAATTATTTCTAGAAAAAAAAAAATGTAATAACGAGTCACTATGGTTCATTAAATTATATTTTTCGTAAATCTATTACATATAAGTGAATAATTATTTAAGTCTTGGTAAATTCCAGTCATTTATCAAGTTGTAAGACAATTATACATGCGTATGACAGAATTTATTTAACGCGAAACAGAAGTACATTAATTGCCGGTACCATGAATAATATAAACCATAACGAGGCATATACTACTACATATTTTTCATTAAAGTGATAACAGTATATATAATTGAAGTCCACATTGATTTTTATATTAACACCTAGCACGAAGTATACTTGCTCTGCGTTGTACATCAATATCAATAATTTTCTAAGTTTTTAACATACAGTATAAAAGAAAAGTATGATTTGCAATAAATACGCGGATAAAAAATATTTCATAATTTCAACATAATTACCGAAAATTGTATAGTTATTATAAGTTACTGGTCATGTTGATTATAAGTAATATTTTAATTATATTTTATTTAGATTAGATATTTTTTTATTCATGTCTAATAGTCATAAAAATTATAGTTTATAATTAATTAATAAGTATATTTCAGTGCTGTCTTTAAGGAAAACCAACCTTTCATTTCTATGACTCAAAAACTGTATGCTATACTTAACAAATATCTATACCAATTACCCTAGTATTTATCGATAATAATCAAGCAGAGTTCTGCATAGACTAGTTCACTCGAATAGTATCACAATTATTACCCAAGCACTTGTACAAGTAGCCTAGAAGCACAAGAAATAATGTAGTATAATAAGTCACAATTGAACTGATTACACAGCTGTTGTAGTTCGGTGTAATATATTAATGGGCAGACCAAAATATGTTGTTTTCTAATGTAAACTATACATTTCTAGTAACAAAGTTTTCAGTATGGTTTCGGTTTAGTGTTATCGATGTTTATAAATACAAAATTGTTTAGACTCCATCACCGTGACGATAACAGATGATTATAAAGTATATAAGTTATCATTGAGCATTGACTTTATTATATTTTGTTTGATATATTGATAATTTAGTATTAAAATAAAATAGTAAAGCTGAAAAATAAAATAAAAACTTGGTCTGTGACGTTAGTAAATAGGAACCGCAAGACGAAAGTTCACATAAACATATGATTTGTCTGAAAAATGTGTCGACAATTCTAGTTGGTTAATGATCTTTGCGTATTAAAAAATTAAGTAAATACATATAGGTGTTTTAAAATCAATTCAAAACCATTTAAAATGAACAGACTTAAAGGTTTTAAGACTTGAATGGATTTTATATCAAAAAGTTTACTAAAATGTAGCTTAACTGTCATATTAATTAATTATGATAAAAATTTAACACGAATGTAAAGCAGTTAGCCAATTCATAATGTTTTGTGTCAGTTGGTTTTTTTACTGCACGAGGCTATCATAAAACGTCTTATCCATTATCCACTATTACCGGATGCAACCTATAATATCCTTGAACAAACGGTTATAGAATGAACTCATATTTTATTCTTCAAACATTACTTCAGATTCCGTATCCTCTTAACATGTTATTCACTTCACCGCCATTAAGACCAAATTGTATACTTTTATAATTATTGAAAAAGGTAGTATTTTAGATCGATGAAAGTTTAACTATAAGTATTAAATTTCAATAATCTTATTATTAATACCAATACTGGTTGTACATTGTTTTAAATTAGATTGAATAAAATAAAAAATAAAGATGAAAAATACAATTTAGGATAAACGGATGTCATTATATATCAAAATAAAACACAAACTCAACGTTGTTTTACGAGAGTACAAAAAATATTTTATTTTTTTTTTTTATCAAAATGTCAGAAAATAAATACACAACTCTCGTTATCTACATAAAGACCTAACATTTGTTTAACAAGGTTGAACGCAGAAAATAATTTCTGGAAATGGTTAAAATGAAAACAATTTAGTGCCGAGTTATTTGAAAGTTGTTTTCCCAACCTTTTAGCGCATTTAATTATTTACTTCTGGATTTGGCATACAACTACAATAAATTGTGTACTGAGCCTCAAATAAATTCTTGACATCGTGCCCACACTTTTAAAATTTTTTTTGTGGCAATCGATTTTTATATGGTTTTATGGAATAATTCGACCTTTTGCAGGTTACATAATATTCAAATAATATTTTTCTTCTTACATTCAGTGTATCGCAATTACAACTTTTATTTACGATTGTATCTATAACTAAATTTTTTACTTTGACACATTTTTTTATCAACGTCTTAAGAAATTCAGTGATTCAGATTTTTGTCCAAATCCAAGTTGTCCTAAAATGATCTCAGATTATTAAGTGAAATCAGGTTGCAGGAAACATTATTAATTTTATGTAAATTTCGTATTGCAAGCCTATGCCGAGGGAGATTATAAAATATATATAAATTATAAAAAATGAAAAAAGATATTTTATGCATATCAATTTATTTTTAATTTAAACTAAAACACAGTTTACATTGACGTATTATATTCTCTTCGTTATATATATTAGTGTCATAAAAGATTTACACCGACTAGGACTGGTGTTTTTCGGTAGCTTCTTTTTTGATACGTATTATTTTTTATTAAATTTAGTTATCGTTATATATGTTGAAAGATTCTGTTAAAATATTAACACGGAGAAAGGACTGAACAAGTATTTTGTTCTACATTTAATAATAAAATAGGGTCAGTGAATCCGAAAGATTATTATATTTTAAACTTATATGAAATCTATATAGTATAACCTATAACAACTATATCTTCAAATAGAACACTGGTATGGCGGTGTATGGTATGGCGGTGTATTGAATATTTTATTGTATATTTCTTTACGAATGTACCGTTATTACTTGGTATTTAAATATATTTAATATCATTAAGATGGCAATCCTCATAAACGACAACAGAATACAGGACCCTAATCATTTTTATCTGGTATTTCCGATATTGCACTTAACGTCTTAACGACTTAATGTTCTAACCCATGACAAAATAAATCCATGTTGTCTTTATAATCGTGTAAGCTATGTACATTCGTTTAAGTAATCCTAAAAAACAAAATCACATCGAACCATATTTAGTAGACACTGGAAACCGTTGTAATTATCGAAATAATGATGTTTTGATGTTTTTGGAAAAACAAAAATTTAAGCAATTAGAATCGCATTTAAACGAAGTTCATATGTTTAATAAGCCTACAGGTACTATAACTGTCATTCTTTCACCTAAATCAATGTCTCATATATTTGTATTTTTTGTAAAAAGGAGAATTATTGTATTATTATCCAAAGAACTTTTGAAAAAAAAGTATACAAAAGAATATTTATGTATTGTATTTATATTTATATTTATTTAAAAGTATAAAATTAAATTTCGTCTTCGAACAATTCAATGTACGATACATAGCAGATATAAGTGGTTAAACTCCTTAACTTAAAAAAAAAGATGATGAATAAAAATGTTCGTAGCTCTGGACATGGTTGCCCATTGGGGGGGGGGGGCACTTGATCCCCTTGAAAAATAATATGAACTTATAATTTAATAAAATAAAATGTTTAACTATTAGGATATGAAATAAGTATAAACATACTCAATGCTATAAGTAATACACAACTTTTATCGTATTAGCAACACAGGTACCACTGATAATTTGTGGTGTACCCGTAAACATTCAGCACTACAGATATTTTATCAGACACGTCTTAATATTTTCTAATTTATGAACTGATAGCTGATAATAAAATACACGCACCACCGCGACGGCACCTTATGTATTAATTGTATTATTTTCGGAATGAAACGAAGAAATTTGCAGTTTTTATTTACAGAATAATACATTTGATTATAATGTATTAAAATGTATTTTAATTAATTATTGTAAACCACAAAAATATTAATAATATATATAATAGCATAATACAATACCTATAATATCATATTTATATTTTTTTACATTGAAATAACATAAAATATTTCTTTACCACGAATTTAAGAACTTTTTTATCCCCCCCCCTGAAAAGTTACCTATGGGCGTTCATGGACCCTGGAATTATTCTTGTAATACATATTATCATAATTCATAACAAGAACAAATGTGATTTCAACAAATGAGATATCTAATTTTAAAACTCGTCAAATCTAATTATTTAATATTAAGTTTTAATCATCATATTTTATTAGGCTTAGTTGACATGGTTTTCAGAATATGTTCGAATACGTTAACCCAAAGTCTAAAGCTTCTAGACAGTTTTGCATCGCAGTCAATGTCTACGTTTTCTATTTTTTTTTTATTAAAAAATTCTATTCTTATTTTTCGTATTCTATTTTTCATGTTTTTCACTCATCAAGCCATTTAAATATAAGTTTAACAAAGTTATAGTAAGAGATAATATTTTTTTTTCTTTTTGGAGGTTTTCTGACCTTTAAGACCCTCTCATAAAATCATCTTCCACCTCTCGTCTGATCTCAGTCACCTCCCACCAGTTATCACTCGGATCCACTGTCATAATGTTTTTTTTCCTACACTTTCTTCCTATCTCAAACGAGTTCTGCCAAGTGGTTGTATACCAACTTGATACTCTTTAATTACTGTTTTTATCATTGAATTATTTTCCCTCCAATCATGCCCGGCTAAAATAAATCTTCTTTTTGCGGTTTCTCTTGATATGAATGGTCTTTGGAGTATAATTTAGAGCTCTTCATTTTTTCGTAAATATTTTCCATTAGTCTTAGTATTTTTCTTTCAAAAACATCTAGACTCACTTCTCCGTCTTTCTTATTGCCCATGTTTTTGAGCCGTATAGGATGATGTGATGTGAGTAGGAGTGGTTATGAAAATAAAGGTTAAAGGGAAAATAGGAAGAGGAAGACCAAAAAAGAAATGGTTTGTTACGATTTAGAATGGTATGAGGGCTGTTGGTTTGTGCGTAGGGGATGAAGAAAATTGAAACGAATGGAGGTTTAGGACAAGGGTGGCCGACCCTAAATAACTGATAAAAAAAGAAGAAGAAGAATGGTCAAAAATAGTCAATATTTCTGGTGCTATATTTTCGTTTTAGCGATTTCATAAATGTAGGTAGTATCTACCTAGTACATACTACTTTTTAATTATTTATATTAATTATTTGCTTTATACTTGTGTTGTAGACTAAAACCATGGCTACGTTCTAATATAGGGAGATGGTAAGTTCCCACACGAGGCATAACAGGTAAACGTTTACATGTGTAAGTACAAATATATAAATATTCCATGTTAAGCATTTATTTATGTACTAATTAATGAGTATTAACCGTTTAATAATTTTTAATTTTGATTAAATTTTTTATTATTTTAAGATTTTTGTAGCTGTAACGTTAATTTTTTTAGATAATTTTACCCAAAATATCTATTAAATAGTATTCAAATGATAAAATAAACATTAATTTGTTCGCAACATGATGATTATAGCTGTATGTTTACAATATATATACACACACCCACACTATTTATACAAACGTCACACCCACCCACCCGCACAAAGACACGTGTTACTTCGAAAACTGTTTTAAATAATGACATTATAATAGTTATTTTCATGCTCTCTTGGTATATATTGTATATATTTATAAATATTATCTTTCATGAAGATCATCATATACCATTTTGTCGAGTAGCATCTACGGTTTATTTTTTAAAACCATTCCAAGTATATATATAGAATATATAAGAGCTAGGCTTCTATTCGAGATTTTAGTCACGTTTTCAAAGTGTTACAACATCATATTGTATATGATACTTTCCCGAAACTTATCTTAATTTAGACATTTGTATGTAAAGATGTATCGGTCAGGTTAGCTAGAAATTGTTTGTTAAGAATTTCTAACAATGGTCATTAAATATGCATTCAAGGCCGAAATGTTACATTATGATGTCATATTGGAATAATAATATTATACAAATATATGACAACTTTATCTGACTGTTTAATGTATAAGATTATTATATAATGTATAAAACTGTTTTCTTAGCATTTGTGTTATGAGTATTTCATATCAAAGTTTCTAACAAGTCGACACTATAGTTTCTTTACCGATAGTTAATCTTAATTATTATTAGTTTATTTGTTATTGCGGAGTGTTAAAAATATGCATACAATTTCAGAAATAATTGTATCTTCTTCGATGAAGTTAGAAATCACATCATTAATTTATTTCATATAAATGAGCATATGCCAAGCATTAAATTTATAATTCGTGTCTCTTTAGTGAAATCACTCATTTCATAAAAAAAACATCCAATTCAGGAAATTTGTACATTTACAGAAGATTAAAGAGTTAAATTAATTCTATGAATATGTTTTTGACCGTTTCATAAAGCTTATACAATTTACTTTATCAACATTGTGTAGCATCTTATTATGAAATAATAAAATATATGACTATAACATTTAATAAAATATTAAAAATTAAATTTCAGTTTTTAAATACCAAAATTTTCAAATGAAAAGGGGATTTTTCATGAAGTGTTTAATTTATTGACTTAAATGTTGGATTAAATAATTATTATTTTTAAAATAATTTTTATATTATTAGTATTATTGTTTAAACTTTTAACGAATTGGTTAGATATATTATTTTAATATTTCATAATTTCATACTTCAATAGTTAACAAAAATAAAAAATAAAATAAAACAAAACACATACATCATTGTAAAACCAATAGATTCCATCACTCCGTTCAGAATCTAAAATAACCGACTTAGAGATCAACATAAATATTGCCCATGGGTTAATTATTAACATCTACTGTATGTGTATAAGAAAATTAATTTAGTGCTTCTTTCGAGTATATTTTGTTAGCATCTATATTTTTCAATGGAGACCACTTATTCGCCCAATCACTTTTCGCTCGTTGAAGATTATGAACCTTTTATGAAAGTTATGAAATAAAAATGTGTGACTCAAAGTCGAGAAACACCAAAAATTGAACAGTAATTGAAAACAATAAATTAAGTTATATTTTTAGTACAATATTGTAATCATTTGATATGCGAACGGATTTTAAACACAATTTTTGTTTAAAATACTGTGGTTTCAATACCCAACAGTTAGCAACCAATTATTATTGTTATAGTTATTTATATTTCAATATTTATATCTGTGTGCTTTACAACATTCGTATTTCCATCAGTGTGGATTGTGCTGTTACGATTTTTCAAACTGATCATTGTGATTTCAGATTTATCTTATTGAGTTAGCTCTTTCATGATAACTACTTACTTATCATACTATTCTCTATCATACTTTACTGTGCATATCGTCAATTGATCATCATGGAGACACCCAAAGAATTGAATAAATTCATCAAAAATGGTTTAAAACTGCTGCGTCGCACCAAAGATCCAAGTTTCATCATAAAAATGTTAAAACATATGGAAGAAGTCGTACAAGAACAGTGCGATAAAAAACAACAGCCAACAAATGCTGTTAAAAGAATATCTGTACGAACCGATCTCTTTCCAAAAAAATTGGATATTGAACAAACAAAAGTATGTCATTATTTATGATGACAATTGAAGAGAAAGTATTTACAGTTTAATTTGTTTTAATTTGAAATTATGTAGATGATTGTTGATGATAAGCTTGGTAGTTCGAGATCTTCATCAAATTTATTACCAAACACATCTAAATCCATTATAGAGGTATGTTCATCTCCGCTAACTACCACGACATTGGAACAGGCTAGATCAGATATGGTCATAAATAGTGATTTGGATTCCGAAATGGAAATTGAAGATATAGATGCTTATTTCTGTTGTGTTTGCAAGTTCGTAAATAACACAAATTATTAAGCTTTGAATATATACTAAATATTTCCTTCTATTTTTTTACAGACTAAGTTTTACAAACATTGGTAACAGTTTGGTAGAATGTTTGGATTGTCATTCTAGGTATCATCAAAATTGCCAAACTCCACCAATAATAGACATTATTTTGTATGATCCACAAATTGTTTATTATTGTAACAATTGTAGGCTGAGAGATTCGCAGAAAGTAGTAAGTTCAATTAATTTGAGATGCTGCTTTTTAGTTGTCTTAAATAGTTTTGCTTTTTGAAGGAATGCTCACCTGAAAAGAAAAGTAAGGAAAGATCTTCTATAAGTACTTCTGGAATGAAACCAGAAAAATCAACTATTAGTAAAACTTCTCATAGTAAGTTATTTAAATTGGTATTTTTTAATTACAAAATTTTATTACCTACATAATGTTTTTTATTACGTGTTATAGTAAGTCCTAGAAAATCAAAATCATCTTCTGTTAATAGCAATCACAATAATAAACATTACCTACCTACTCCTGTGATGTCTATTGTGGAAAAGAGGATTGAAATGATGAAAAAAAAAGCTGCTAAAAAATCCGAAAAAAAAAATAAGAAAAACAAACATTTTTGTATTTAGAAAAATTAAGAAATTGTACATTTTTGAAAACATTATAATAAAAGATATTTATTTTTTTGATTAAGTATAAAGTATGTTGTTTTTCAGTAAACTCCATAATCTTCTCTTCTACTGATAAAACTTTGCATCTGCGAATAGCACTCATATATTTTAAAGTTTTACTACTAAAATCTGATTTCTCTCTAAACAGTTCTAATTATTCTTCAGTATTTGGTATATGATCACTCGTCCATGACGTCTACTCAAAACCACATATTTTCTCTGAACAATAAAATTTTAAACTTGAAATTAATGGAATGCCTCAAAAATGTAACTTAAATGTCAGCATTTGTTTAAATTGAACAGGTATAAATAGCTGCCATAAGTCTTTGAGGTTAAGTTTGAAAATATTTTTGTCATCCATCTTTTACAGAGGACATAATTTTTCCAGACATCGGATCATAAGGATCTCTATTTTAATTAATATGTTATTTAATCACATAATAGCACTATTAAAAAATAAATATTAAATAAATTATGAAAATATTTGTTTTTAAACATCAACAGTACAATTTTCAACTACAAAACATACTCCTATTATTGGTTCTCCATT
Source organism: Sipha maydis (assembly GCA_034509805.1). NCBI lineage: Eukaryota > Metazoa > Arthropoda > Insecta > Hemiptera > Aphididae > Sipha > Sipha maydis. Next base: position 30,118 of record JASXSY010000273.1, read on the forward strand.
TAGTTCTCTATGATCAAAATTGACCGAGTAATTAATTTAATGAAAATATGTATAATTACATAAAAAGTGTTTCAAAAAATATGAACTGGAAGGAATTTTACAATCTTGTATACATGTTAGCATATACATGCTTCTATAATCATGATAATTAATATATTAATATATTTGCGATATTGGTACCCATAATTGAAAACAATATAAAAAAGAATAAATGAAAAATGCCTTTTATACAAAAATTACATTCATTGGTTATTTGTTTTTAAAACACCATCTCGCTGATAGACTATTAAAATAATCTTGCAAATAATATCCAAAATTTTCTATGCATTACCATAATACCATCATTCTCATAGCCTATAATTGGCAGTCTCGAATTTTACTTTTTAACCTTTTGCAAAGATCATTTTTGAAAGACTGTAAGATTCATTTCTCCTGCAGTGACAACTTTGTGCTCACCAGTTTCTTGCGTTATTACATATATAGCCAAGATAGCAAATAGTATCAAAATTAATATAAGAATTAGAAATATAGTATACAACAGAAGTTTGTATAAAGAGGAAATTTATTAATTTATACATTAATTCATTAATTCATTAGATATTTTTAATTATTTCCATTCTTATTCAAAAATCAAAATAATTTACCACTTATATATTTATAATATTGATTAAAAAAAAAACAAATTTATATTAAAATAAATTGGAAAAATGGTATATTTAATGACGGAGAATACAGCTTAAATATAAAAATTGACTAGAATAAGTAAAAAAAAAAAGAACCGGATGGGCCTCGCTCTGCTGTACAGTTGGGGGTGGAGTGCACCTCGTTTATAGAATAGGTCATTATTACAATGGATTTGTTAAATTTGAATGAAATGATAGATATCATTGTATACGAATAACGATTCTGAACGGAGTTAATATGTTTGTCTAGGATATTATACATTGTTATTTATAAATATTGTAAAAAGTATATTTTATTTTGAAACGATATAAATATATAAACATATTTTTCAATTAGGATGGGTTGGCAGTTGCATACAGCGACATAGTTTGTCAGTCTAGAATATTATACATTATATTATATTTTACATGTAATTTTATATCAATATTCGCTGTTCAAACGCTTATAAAAAAAAATTATGCCTATGGATTTTAATAATTTTTATCACCGATTATAAAAAAAAAAAATCTAAAAAAATCGAATATTTTAAATGCCTATAAGTGGCTTAAAAATCAATATAATATTTTAAAAAAAATATGACATAAAGGAAATACCAATCTTAACAGCTGGTAAAAATTTCAAAAATCTGCGACTTATACTTTTTGAATATTTAAAATCGTTTCAGAATAAAACGCTAATTTATGCAATTTCGTAAATATTTGAATTTCAGTCACAACATTTTTTCCTCTAAGTCTGGTAGAAATTTTTTTAAAGATTTTTGAAGAATAGCTTATAGATAACCTAGTGTTAAAATTTTGAACCTTAAGTATGAACAGAAAAAATGTTATGAATTTTTATCTACAAAATAACTTGCAAATTATCGTGATTTTTAAATATTTCGTATAAATTGGAACTTTGAGCACTTATAAAAAAAAATTGTGACTTACGATGTTAGATTTTTTTTATCAGTTAAGGAACAACTTATAAGAAACCTTTTATTAAATTTTCAAGATTTTCTGGCAGGCCAAAAAAATTTTATCGTTATTTTAAAAAAAAAAAGTTAAAAAAATTGAAAATTTCAATTGTCTATAAATAGTTTAATAAAAGTCAAAATACTTTGAAAATTTAACGGTGTATAGAGAACGCTAATCTTAACATTTGGTGAAAATTTCAAGTATTTACATGGATTAGTTTTTGAGTTATAGCAAAATAAAAAATTTGATTTTGTCGAAAACTGGTTTTGCGTAAAAACTACCGTTTTTCCCTTATTTTTTTAGAGTTTTTCCCGTTGCATTTAAAAAATATTGAAAATTTTTTACTTTTGACCTCCCAAAGTACCAACTAGATTCACTTTCCTTTCAGAAAAGTTGCTACATAAGCAAATTGAAGCATTTTTACTGCCAAAAAAGGTGTCGTCAGACACAAAAATAAAAAAAAAAAAAAACACACATCAATGTAAAACCAATAGATTCCATCACTCCGTTCAGAATCTAATATATAACATAAATGATACGATAATTATGAATCAAAATTGAATTCAATTAATTGCATAGAACAGAATCAAAACATTAAGTAAACAAATAATTGCTACTGATGTTTTAATATCACAAGTTAGCTACTACGCAGTATCATTCATTCGAGGCAGATAATCAATAACATATATGAGCCGATCCACATTTGTATGGATACCCGCGGTTCGTTTATTTTTCATTTAATATAGGTTAATATTAAACTCTTGATGGTATTTTTTCAACATTTGACTTTATCCTCCCCCATACCCACATAATTTATACATCAACGGGGTTGCTATTTTACTGATGTTAACTATGCAACGTTGAAGTGTATCGATATGTATGTAAATGTAAGATATGTGAACATTACCCGATCCAAAACGACTACCCAATTCAAACCCGGATATCAAGAACACTACTTTTAATCAATGATTTTATAAAACAATTTGTAAATTTTCTTTATTTTTTTATCACTGTATTACGTGATATCACTATTATAATATTTGTTTAAGCCTAGATTTCAAAAAGAAAATGCAAAATTCTTAGATCAGGTGAGATACAGGTATGGATGAATGGTGTTGCTATATTGATTTCTAAATCTTGAAAACAATATACATACTATTTTTCTCAGGGCCGTATTTATGGGGAGGGGGGGGGGTTAATGGGGACATTTGTCCCGGACGGTAAAATATTGATGTATTTAGGGGGGGGGCCGAGCACCGCTGTTGTCCTGTGTAATCTAACCTTTAGATATTATAGAAGAACCATCTATTTTGAAAATATTAAATGTTTTTAGCTATAAAACTTATATTGATTAAAGAAAATTCTATGCAACATTCAATTTCATTAACGTATTATTTTGTAATGCCTATAAAACATTTTTGTAACTTTCCAAGTTAATTTTCGATTGTATTATTTAATTGCCGATTGCAGGAAAAATTTAAGTTAGAAGCAAGAGGATTGAGTCTCCTTGCATTTCCCTCTACTTTAACCACTGTTCCTATTAAGTACTATTCTATAGAAAAAAATTCTACACAGCCTATGATTATGACCTTTATTAGTAAAATTGTAAAAAATTAACAGTATAAAATTGAAATAATATAACATAGAGGTGAACTTTAGTTCCTCCTTTCATTTAAACTATAAGCAGTAATTTGTCCATTACATTGTTATGTATATTATTATGACAGATTACAAATGTTAAGGGTTTGTACAGTGTGTTATAAATGATTTTGACCTGATAGTTGGAAAATATTACATAGAAATGTATAATTAATGTTCAAATTTTTATTCTAAAAGTATTGTATAACAAATATGTAGATCCTATAGATCCACTTGATCACAAAATAAACATATTTTTTGGATACATTTTATTTTAATAATTTATATGGTTACAATGTATTACCCCAAATCTTTAAGAAGAGGCTGAAAGGAAACAAAACTACATTTTAAGTGACTAAATAAAAAAAGAAAAAGTTTGCACTCTAAGGCAAATTTACAGCTGTATGTAAATTACTTAAATATTTTCAATACATAATTAAAAATAAAATAAAACTGTAAAATAAAATAAAACTGTAATCAACAATTAAAAATAGTTGTTATAAATTAAACAGTATAATTTATTTATAATATATAATTTATACTTAATTAAAGAATTTAACATAATATTATATATATATATATATATATATGAAATCAAATAACTGTATTTTAATTCAAAATGTTCAATATTGTTCCCGAGTCAAGACAATAACCTTTTCATTTTGAAATAAAATATTCCCTATTGTAAATAATTAACATAATAACTATAAATAGTTTACCTATATAATATGTACCTATTTGATATATAACATTATTTATTTAAAACTATGCAATAGGAATGAGTTCAGATTGATCACATCTAAGTGGTTGTATAACTTCAACAACCATTGATCCACACAAAACATCATAAGCACATCTGTTTTGATTGGCTGCAGCTGTGATAAATGGTAATGGAAATAAGAATGCAAAGAACAAATTTTTAGTGACTGAACGGAGTGCAGCACGTTTCCATCCAAGATCACCACCAGGAGTCAGAGCAATCACTTCATTTGGCTGGCCTCTTATATGATATATTTTATCAGCTCGAACCACAGCGAGATCTAACATAATTTTACCAACTGTTGCTCCACCTTGAAATAATGTTCCACCTTGTAGCCAATATACCTAAATAAAGAAAATATAATTTTTTAAATGTATATACCAACAAGCAATTTAGCCAAAACTATTGCAAGTAAGTACATATATAATAGTTTTAAGAGTTATTTAAAAATTCAAATTACTTCATACACACAGACAACCACTCGATGTGTAACTTCTAAGAAAAATAATTCAGATGTCATTTCTACGGCTGTAGAGTAATCCACATTAAAATCATCTTGCAGAAAAATACTGTTATACTTGGTAAAATTACTAAAAACATAAAATAAATTTATATAAAGTAAAATAAAATATTTGTATGAAGACATAGTTATATATTTTTATGTTTATAATAACAGTAACTGCTTAAAGAAATATTGAGGTAAATATTTGTTAAAATAAGTTAAAAATACAATTTGAGAAACTCTTTTATAGCTCAAAAAGGTGTTACAATGAAAATATAGTATAAATTACCAAATGATGATGTTATCCAATCATTATTTGTTTATGATAAAAGTTAATTGTATACAATAAATGAAAATATGGTTGTACAAATTTATACATATATAGTTTCATAATATCAAAATAATTTAAAGAAAAATTAATCATGAGATAAAATGTAAATGGTAAAACTTGTTTATAAGATAAGTTTGTCATATTACATTGTAAAAAGAGATTATGATAATCTATAAAGACAAGTGTGTAATTCCATTATTTTTTTAAAGTAAAAATATTGGTTAATTAATTATGAATAATTTTAAAGTATATAAAATTCATTATAAAATGTTGCATTGTTTTTGGAGATTATTTTGTATTTTAACTGATATATTTGAACATTTAACTATCAAATATAAAATGTATTACATATCTATGCATAACTTTAACAATCTATAGTTAGATATCATATATATTTATATGATATACTTAATAATCTGTTAGTCATTGTTTAATTAAATAACATATGTTAGTTCATGTTAATTAGTATATTTATATTAAGTTCAGAAAAATATAAAATTTAATTTATGGTTCAGATTTTTTAAATTAAAAAAATGTAATACCAATTAATATTTTAATATTTTTTAAAAAAATATTAGAACATTTTTTAGAATTTATAACATTTGAACTTATTAAGTAGTTTTCTAGGGCTTACACAATATCTAGATCCTAGCATTATATTTTTTACTTCATAGTCAAATAGGACTATTTTATTTAAAATATAAAATTAATACAAATTATGTAACATACAGTACATGGAATATTAGCGAAAGTTATTATTTTAATTATTTTAGGTAAAATTCTCAAATTAATATTTTAAATATTTTTAAGTTAATTTGACTGGCTATAGATTAAAATAAGTTTTAAAGTAAATAAATTGTTCAAGCATTTATAAATTAGTTTATTTTTTCTATTTAAATATAAATCTTACATGTCAATAAACGAATCTACAACAAAGTATGCAATCACAAACTTGATGATACTTAGTAGTATGAAATCTATGAATTCAGCTCCAAAACGCTTCCATAATGAGGGTATTTGACACCTGATACCTAAATAATTATAATAATAAATATAAAAAAGTTTTATTTGAATTTATGAATAAAACATACCAGTAAACTGATTAGGTTCAGCTGTCTGTGTTTCAGGAACAACTTCAGGCACAGTGTTCTGTACATCATTTTTAGTAACCTCGGTGGTGTTATTCAGATCTTGTTGGTAATAATGTTCAAGTGACTTTTGTTGCAGTTCATTATAAAAACATTGATAACTGTTTACAGTAGCCAACCAAGACCGTAATTGGTTGAAATATTCTTCTCTGATTTCTTTATTGGTTTTTTTTATGTTTTGATTATCATTAGACGAATCTTTGGGTAAGTCTGAAACATTATTATTCAATACCGACTTATTTGTTGGGTTTTCCATTTCGTCGAGTTTTGCAAATATGCAATAAAATATTTAAAAACCCGGCTCACGTCGAAACTATGTAAAATTTAATTAAATACGAGTTACAATGCTATTGCACATAATAACAAATTATTTTAGTTACGTCATTGAATTTCAGTAAACAATATTCAGTGAAAGATTTTCGATTTTATTATTTAGCGATTATGATATTTGATAACATATCATGCGATAAGAAAGTAAACTGACGTCAGTAAAAATAAATGGTATAAGGTATACTGATGTTAACATTATCAAAATATCAAACGAATTCTAAATCACAGTGGACTGGCTATGTATTTTATCGGTATTTTCAAAAACATGTTAGAAAATAGGACAGGGCGTATAACAAAAGAAGATACAATAATAATAGGAAAAAATAACTTGAAATACACAAGGTTAAATTAGTTAAATATCTATATATATTTTTTGATAACATTTTAGTTACATTTCTCAATTTTTCACCTTAAACTTGATTGTTTTAATTTTTTTTTCATTGAATTCAATTTAACTCTACTAAATAAAATATGTGACATGTCAATTTATATATTTTTAATTATGTTAACAAAACAATTTAACCATTTTGTATCTGTTCTAAAATTAGCTGTTTTGTACAAACTATCCTATTTACGCATTATAAATAAGTAATAAGATATAATAACAATAAAATGTTTTTTTTTCTCTTATTTAGATACGTCACAACAACAAAGGTTATTGGCTTTAAAACAAAAAATGGTTTACATGTTTTACATTTTAGTACAAAATTAAATAAGTTTATATAAATTGGTTAATTTCAAGAAATTGAAAATTTTTTTGTTGTCTGGATCTGGACCGAGTGCTTCGTTGAGGCTGTCAGCGATTCGAAGATTGGATTGGATGTCTATGTGGATTCGGCAATAGCAGATAATGTGTTTGACTGAGAGAATTTCACCACATGTTGGACATAGAACAGGTTCGCTTCTGGTCATAAGGTGTCTATGAGTAAGCCATGTGTGTCCTACACAGAGTCAATTTATAATTACTTCTTGTTGTCTGGATAGTGGGAAGGTTGGCCAATTGATTTTATTTCGTTCAGTTTAGTATGTAGTGTTGACCACGAGTGTTGCCATTGATTCAAGATATACGTGAAGGTGGACTGTTTTATATCCAGAAATGAGCTCGTAAGAAGATGGCATGAGTCAAAGGAGGTTATTGCTTGTTTAGCGTATGTATCAGCCGAAACGTTTCCGAAGATACCAATGTGGCTAGGAATCCAAATCAAGACAATGATCTGTGCGTTGAGTTTGAGGGAAGTAATTTGATTCTGGATTTTCATGGCTATGCTATTTGTTTGGAAGAAATGTTGGATACTGGTTAGAGTACTAAGGAAATCATTGAGTATAATAGCTTTTTTTATATTGTTTTGTTTTATTATATCGAGGGAGTAAGATATCGCAAGAGCTTCGGTGGTAAAGATTGAACAAGAGTCAGAGAATCTGAGCATTATTTTGTCTTTATTGAATATAACAGCTGCTCCTACTCCAGCTTCCATTTTACATCTATCTGTATAAAACGTGGTATAGTCATGGTAGTTTTCAAGGATCGACCGAAGTTCACTTTTGTGAGTGCTAGGTATTGTTTCGCTTTAGGGGAATGATGATAGTAAGAGATTTATGCTAATATCCATGATCCAAGGGGGATTAATATAATATTGTATAAGGATAATAGTATAAATATGATTGGGTTTTGGGAAAACTATTCATAAAAAGAAAGCACATAATACGATTGCAGTTATTTAAATATAATATTATACAAATTTATAATAAATGAATTATTATATAATTATATTAATTATATTAATTATTATTATTATAATTAAATATAATAATAAACAAATTTTGCTGGAAAAATAAAGATCAAGGCATTAGAGGCGAGGTCCCATAAAATATCCGATATTTTATCAGAACAGTATTCTGGCCGAAAAATATTTTATCCGAAAAATAAATGATAAGAAAAATATTTTATCAGAACCATATTTCAGACGAAAAATATTTCACCCGAAACGTATTTTAGCCGAAAAATATATTGGCCGAAAATATTTCATCAGAAGCTTATTTACAACGAAACATATTTTGATCGAAAATTATTGTATCCGAAACGTATTTTAGCAGAAAATATTTTGTTGGAACTGTATTTTTGCCGAAAAATTGATTTGCTTATTAGCCAAACATTATTCAGCCCAAGATCCGTAAATAATGGCGCAGTGGAAAAAACACGAATGCTGTGCGCGACCGTCGCGGGTTCAAATCCATCTTCGGAATCGACCTTTTTTGCAATTTTTTTTTAATAAATTTATCGATAATTTTGATTTGAACTATTTAGTATTTCAATTTTTAGTTTCAAACAAATATTTAATCAAGTTGTAAATTACAATAAAAATAAAAAATGTCGGTATGATTATGGTGTTGAAAGTTACTCCATCGTTTTAAGTCCTCGGTCATCAATACCTTACTGGACTACTGCTGGTGGGAAGTTCGTTCATTGTCCCTTTGGTCCTCGAACAAGTTAATAGAGGAATAATTCTACTGAAAGCGACAATCATTTCTTTAATGAAAATACTCTGAACAAATCATAAGCGTACATACACAGTTTTACAATATTTTACCGATTTTATAATATAATCATTATTGGTGGTCTTTTTTTTTTTAACACAAATCCCTTGTACAATTGTAGCATTCTAACCATGGTAAAAAGTTTCTTCCACCAAAAAATTTAAAACATGTAGGATGACCAATCATTTTTTATACACATTTAAAGTTGGAATTTGGGATTTGATGTATAGGGACTACAAATATTCAATTTCATCTAAATTCTAACTAAACGCTTATAAAAAAAAAAAATCCTAACGGTATTTATTTAATATTTTAGATTCTGAACGGAGTGATGAAATCTATTGGTTTTACAATGATGTGTGTTTTTTTGTTTTATTTTTTTTATTTTTGTGTCTGACGACACATTTTTTGGCAGTAAAAATGCTTCGATTTGCTTAAGCAGCAACTTTTCTGAAAAGAAAGTGAATGTAAATGGTACTTTGGCTAGTTAAAAATCCAACTTTTCAATACTTTTTAAAAAAATCGAAAAAAAACGATAAAAAAAATTAGGAAAAACATGAAATTTTACGCAAAATCACGTTTTTACAAATTACATTTTTTTTAAATGCTCTAACTCAAAAACCAAAAATCGCAACAATTTGAAATTTTCACCAAATCTTTATAATGACGTTTTCTATACATGGTTAAGTTTTCAAAGTATTTTGACATATTTATAGACTATTTAAATTTTCGATTTTTGTAAAATTTTTGTTTTTAAACATCTATAAAATGTAATTGGCAGACCGAAAACTCTTGAAAATTTAATACAAGGTTTATAATAAGTTAAGCTTATCGTAACTAAAAAATATCGGTGATCAGTTTACTCAAATTTTTTTTATAAGCCCTTAATGCTCAAATTTGTATAAAATGTGTAAAAATGTGTAAAAGAGAGTTGTATTTAATTCCAATAATAATATGAATTATCTATATTATAAAATATTATAATTTTTATTTTAATATAATATGATTACTGAATAACTTTAAAAAAACGATATATTATGTATTTATCTATGTTTATTACATTGAAAGTAAAAATATATTTTCTAAAATAAAAAAAAAATTTTCTATTAGTTGTAAAATAAAGTCAAAAGTATTTACAATAGCTCGTGTAAAATCAAGTAAAATAAAAAATAATAATAATAATAAGTAATTTTAACCATTCTTATTAATTAAGCAAAAATTAAATAAAACGTGTACCTATATATATTTATGTGTGTGCTAACCGTATCATTTTGTAATTAGTTCTATAACATATAATTATTAGGTTTACGAGTACAAAAAAACATCTTTGTAAAAACAGTTTTCGTTCCATTCAGATTCTAAAAAAAATTTCGTTGATGACATTTGGGGGAGGGGGGTCTGGACACCATGGACCTCTCCTCTGTCTACGTCCCTGAGGAAGTGGCGGTATAGATAACTCATCGCACTCACATTAATAATCATTTACGACTAACACAAATACATCGGTCGTCGACGACGTGATTACAAATTGCCTAAATGCCTAAATGTATGCGGCTGAGTATAATTGTCGGCTTAAAATTTGTATGGCTCGTGTATGTGACTTGTTAGTTGTTATAGTACTAAGTACTCATTACTACAGTAATATTATTTATTACAAACTAAACCAAAAATAAAATCAAATACGTACTACTCAAAGAAATAATACTGTATTATTTTTCAATTGCTCTGTACGTATCAGGATGTATGCAGAATACATAGGAAATTATTTTAAGTTAACAATATTGTTTTCGATATAATCTTAATTTGATGATTTTCATTATTCTATAATTAGTTACGGCTTTGCTAGTATTACGAGAAGTCTTACTTCTATATAATATTTAATTAATACCTATTTAATTATGTTATAATCAATGACTTAACAGTGATCATTTAGAATTACATTAAGGATATCTATCCATTTGTATTACTAAGAAAATTATAGGTTTTTCAATAATTTTTTTTTTTATGTTGAATATTAAAAAAAAAAAAATAATTTCATAATGAAGTGTTAAATAAATACGAAAAGCATTTAATAATTTTATAATCCTTGTCACATTCAATCAAGCCATAAATGCAGATAGTACATACAAAAAATGTTTATTTTTCTTTCCCAATTGTTTTGGTTTTCGGTACTTTGTTTATATTATGCGCTCTGAAAAAATCTTCTGCCCCAGAAGAGTATGCAAGCGCATAGCTACTTATGGAAAAATGGAAATTTAAGCTGCAAATTCTATTGTGGGGCAGTGGGGGTGTTGTGGACCAATAGTGACCCAGTTAGGATAATCAGTTTTAGTATGAATAATACACAGAGTATGTGTCGCGCGCCGGCCATTGTGGGAAGACGACGAAGAGCCGATCGTCAGTCCGACAGTCTGAACTGAGAACTCGTATGAGTAAGTGTGGTTCTGATGGTTCGGATTTAGTCATCCCTGCAATGCTAAAATATTTTATAACAATTTATGTTGTAATAGAAATAATATTAATTGTATTCGTTTAAATCATAAGCGTGCGCAGATAGATGCAGCATATAAAATTAAATAGCCCATTTTTAACAATCGGCCAAATTATTGTTGAACAGTTAAAATGATTGACCACATTAACCAATTCAATTCATTAATAATTTATTTGAATTTCTTAATAGTAGGTCTAAACATATCTAGTCATACCCCTTATATCTGTGCAATAACTTGCTTAGGTAAAGTAAAAAAAAAATTAAATAGAAACTTCACAGTACTTTACAAATTTACAAAAATTAAAAAAGGAAAAATAACACAACCCCCTTTGTTTTAACGGTTTTACGCATGAAATTAATGATGTATTAAAATTTTTTGAAGATGAGAAATTCAACAAAATTATTTTTTTAATGGCTAATCGTTTAAATCAAGACATATTAGAAAATTCGTTTTTGTATTTTTCGACAACATGGTTACAAAAAAAACCCTAACAGCTGGAGCAATTCGATAAAAAGCAATTGTATTTTTCTTTATGGACATCTAAAGGGATAAATTGTGAAGCAACTCAAAAAGATTCTAATCTAAATTATCTAATTACTAATAAGTAATTTTTGACCCAACCACCAAATAAAATAAATTCCAATACTTTAACATCGTCTTCTAATACTATCATATATTCTGATATCTAAGTAATTTTTTATAAAATTATCTGTATCTTATTTAGATAATTATTTTTAATTTAACTCAATTTTAACTATACATAATGACTATCGATGGTTTCAGTGATATAATTTTACAATATCTATTATCACTCCTTGATTTTTTTATATTTCCACGAGATGTAATTATCCAATTTTGCGATTTAACTCCTAAACATTTTTATAAAGTGCATACGCAACTGGTATCAGTTTCGAGTCAGTCTGCTTAATACTTTCCGATCGATTCGGACTTTTCTTTTATTCATGCATTTCGTTGGATATCAAAGGTTAATTGAACATGCAATTATAACGACCGCGAGGTCCAAACTCTCAACGTTTCGATGTTGCAAACAGCACGTAATCACACCTAATGCGTCCCACCGTATCCACCGTATGTGTCAAAGTCGTCCGCAGTCTATATCAACAATTATGAACAGTTTTGCCTATTTACGGCACCACATATGTTACCTCAATTTAATAAAAATATTTTGAAAAATAACAATACACTACCAGCCCATGATGACCGAATCTCCCATATAAACGTAACCGAGGTGGTTTTCGACTAATCACAAAATGTATATCGGGAAGTGGACACTTTAGCTAATAGCTTTGTGTCTTACTTAATATTCACTCCAAACGAAGTCATCATATTTGAATTTGACGAAATAGTTCTTATTGTCCGAGGAGGTATAAAATACTTAAATCATGAGACTTTTTTTTGGATACGAAGAATCATCTATTTTTTTATGTTAAAAATTGCATTGATAGAAATATTTTTTAATAAAAACTAAAAAGTATAACAATTGGCGTGCCAAAATAATAAAAATACACTAAAAACTAAAGTAAAAACACATACATTATACTACATTATACTATATGTATTATACTACTATACTATGTTCTACTGATACTATGAGCAGTAGCGTATTGACAGGGGAGGTCCAGGGGTACTAGATACCCCTTCAGAGAAAAAAAAAATAGATACATGTTCCTGAAACATGATTAAGTAATAAGTATGGTACATAATTAGTATGTAATGTTATTATGACTACGATTTCCATGTTACTGCTAAATATAAAGTGCGATAAAGGCAAATAGGTATTAGGCATTAGACGATAGTTATATAAGATACTATATAGTATAAATTTGAAGTATAAACTATCGCACAGAGAAACTGTCACAGATGACTGTAATTTATTTTATAAAATTATATTATGTAACACGAAATATATTATACTAAATATGACTATAATACATAGTATGTATTAAAATCCCACCAAAAAATGGGCATTGCCGTTTTCGACCAAAAACGTACCCTTCCTTTTTCGGCCGATTCACTTTTCGACCAAAAAAAAAAAAAAAAGTTTAATATAATATTAACACAATATTAATGTTATACAAATTGAAAATTAATAAAACGTGTGACTGTTCGTTAAATTTTTCAAAGAAAAATTCTTGTTCGACGTCACTTGGCCGACTACCGCTAGGGCTAGGTCGCCAACCACGAGCCGAGACTCTATAGGGCCGGAGCGTCGTGGATTTGTGTGTTTGGAAGGGAGGTTATAAAAAAAAGAAAAAAACGAGATACAGGTAAAAAAAATAATACTCAAGACGCGGAATGGTATGAATAGTATTATTTATTAAGTTGGTGCCGAGAAAGCTGAACGGGCGTAAAACTCGGACGAATAAAATATTACGAGACAAGAAAAAAAAATTAAAAAAAAAACACTGTACAAATTTGGTATCGGCCAGATACATAAATAAATCTAATTATATTAACACCTGACTACGACCTGTACCAGAGTGGTCAGACACCCGTCGATGTTTGACACTCCTCCGAAATACCATCACGTTCTGCGACGTGGACATCGCCGAGGAAATCGTCGACGGCCGTTACTCCATATTGTTTTTGCACAGCACAATGTTGGTTAATATAAGTATATGCGACGCAGGTGTGTTTCCGTAGGTGGCAGGAGGAAGAAGGAAGCATGTAACCGTATGAACTGGCGTAAGCCGGTCGTTGTCGTGAACATAATTGGTGGGAGGCCGGCAATACTTTTAGTAATAATGAAAATGAGTGGATAACGTAGGTCTGCTGTGATTGCGATTATAGGTGGTGCGGTGTGCGGACGGTGGTGCGGTGGAGCTTTGGTACATAGTACGCGCGACGCACTACATCATTATTTTGTAACGTTACAAACGTATAATAATAACTTATATAATGTTTTGTCGTTATAATGGTCGCCGAGCTTAATTGTGATGTGATGACAATTGGCAACTACCATAATATTATAAACAATGATTAAATATACAATTGTATATTTAATCAATGTTATAAAGGTTGCTGTATATGTAGAATATACCAGACCGATTGTTATAAGTATTGTAGCGAGTCACTATCTTTTATAGCCAAGATAAAATATCAATTATCAGTAATTTATACAATATAGTATTTTATACAACTTATATATTTTTTAATATTTTTTTATGATATGTATAACATAAAAGCTTGTAAGTAATTATTATCATTATTTATTTGTAACCTACTACTAATATACTATATTTAAAAATAACTAACAAAAATTATTTTTCCTACATAAAGACTTATAATTAGGGCAGAGGACTTGTAGCTCTAAAAAAACTATACAAGCACTTATGCACTTAAAAACCCCATAATATGCACTTAAAAAAATTTTCAGCTTTTTTATTTAAAAGAATTTATAAAATAAATTGTGTTTAAAACAAGTCAAAGCAATTACATAATTTATATATATTATATATATATATATGTAAGTAATGGCGGAAAAAGTGAAATTTAATATAACTGAAATAGTTTGCTATTAACGAAATATTTAATAATTTAATAATTGTGTACTTATTACAATGCGATAACATTTTATCATTATAATATGAACACTGTAGAAGTGTAGAACGTAGACAATTTAAGTAGATCAATTTTTTTAGATTATTTTTAGACAATTGTAGAGACATAGTATGAAGACATGAACAGTTTTCATAAAACCCTCCTTCTTCATACTGAGGTTATCACTTGGTAACGTTTATTTGAACTTAGGCATGAAGTTCAAATGTTTTTTGAAAACCATCCTTTTCAACTTTTATTAAAATTTAACGACCACGAATGGCTTCTAAAACTTGCATACTTGTCCGATGTTTTTTTGAAATTAAACACTCTAAATTTAACTCTTCAAAACAGTGCTCTGACAGCCTTTTTAAGTCACTGACAAAGTAGAATCTTTTGTTAAAAAGTTAAAGTTTTGGAAAACGTGTATTGAGGGTAATCAACCAGAAATTTTTGAAACACTACACGATTTCCTCTGTGAAACTGATATGATCCTATCACAAGACATCGAAAAACAAGTTATTCAACATTTGAATGGACTCATAACAGCTTTTGAAAAATACTTTCTTAAATGTGGAAAAGAAGACCACTGGACCACTAGATCGCATTCCCTTTTAGTGAAAATTATTTCAAAACTGCAGTTCTTTCAGTACAAGAAAAAGAAAAACTGATAGAACTGAAAACGGATTCTTCAACTGAAGCAGCATTTGAAAAGAAATCTATTATCGTTTTGGGTCGATGTGAAAGAAGAATATTCTGAGCTATCATGCAAAGCACTTAATGTTCTGCAACCATTCACAAGCACTGTGTAGATGAAAAAGGCCTTTTCTACGTACATGTTCATAAAAAATAAATATCATAATAAACTGTCTGTAAGTTCCGACTTACAGATTTATTTATCAAGTGTGGAGCCAGATTTCAAAAAATTAAGCTCAAGGTTTACATTAAAATAAAATTGTTTAGTTGATATTATTATTTGTATATACATTGTTTGACACAAGCTAATTAAAATAAATAAATATTTCCTAATTTTCCTTAAGATATATTATTATTATTATTATTTTCCATTATTCAAATTCAAAATTGATTTCTGGAGTACGTTAAATAGTGGTGAGTGGTAAAGGGATACGTGAATTAAAAACGTTGAGAACCACTGGTATATAGGGTAAGACGAAAAATAATTGTAACTTTGTCAACTCCTCCAAACGTATTACAATCATTTTATGTATTTAAGAATCAATTTTGAGATTTAAATTACTTTAGGAGAAGTTTGAAATCTTATGGCATATTTGACACTTACAAATCATTTTTACTCAAATATTTTTACGTGATAAATTTGTTTAAAAGTTATATAACCAGTGGTGGCAAGTAAAATCCAAAATCTACTTTTTCACTGTTATCTACACGTATCACATATAGTCTGTTTTGCTGTGTATGAATTAGGTATGACTGACGACCATAGATACGAAAGGCTGATGCGATCGTACGATCTTTTATGAAGTAAGACATTTTAGCGGAGATATGTTTTGAAATGTGTTCTGGGACAGCTTATACCACATTGTTAGTTTCTACTTTTGTTATAGACTACGAAGCTACAAAAATGCTATTACCGTGGAAACTATACTCGTACAAAACTAAAATTAAATATAGAGACGAGCGCGAACAATGTTGTAAACAAAATTATTGTGATATAGTTAGCCATCGATTATCTATATATATATATATATATAGAGAGAGAGATAGATGTTAAAATACCGTATTTTATTTTGTTGTTGTATAATACCATATTATACCGGTATTATACCAGTATTAAACCGTTTAGAGCCTTGTAGTACCTCAAATTATTGGAAATTTAACAGAGGTTATAAACCTATTATTAATTATGAAATACGAATCATTTAAAAAAAAAAGGAATAATTTAAATATGACTTAATTTAAATATAAATAGGTCAGAAAACATTTAAAAAACACATAATACAAGAATTAATTTAATAATTTGAATTTCATTCGATGGATTAAATAAATAAATAATAAATAAATAATCGATGGATTATTTAAGGATAAAACTACGACGCTAAGGATATTTTTAGAATGAGTACTTCCCTACTGAATGGGAAAACATGTTACGATAATAATTAATAAATGATAATAATAAATAATAATTTTATATCTAAGTATCTTTAATCGTGGTAATAACTAAATTAACTTAACTTAAAACCATATTTTTTTTTTTTATACCGTCTGTATAAAATAATTTTATACCATGTGTATAATACCTTGTATAATACAGTTTTATACCACTGTATAATACAAACTCACATCTCTCTCTCTCTATATATATATATATATTTGCGAATTGTATAATGTTGCTGTACAAAGTAACTAGATTGTAGAAGTTCATCATACAATTGGTGATGTGTACAATAATCACTGTACAAATTGGGAAATGTATACAACCATTAGACAAATCACAACATTTAAAAACATATTATATAAATTACAATTTTTCGTATAAAAAAATATTATTATAAAACTACATATTACTGTACACATTGTGATATAAAATAAAATACGTGAATCTATAATAAGCAGGGCCGGGACTTACAGCATTTGCTTATTTTTATTGTTTGACATAAAATGTAGCAGAGAGTTATGGATGTGTATGTCATGTTATAACACGTTCAATATTTTTTTTGCTTTTTTCGACGATTTTTTTAAAAAAAGTAAAATTTTAAATAGTATTTAGGTAAGAATGACACATATATTATAGAACACCGATCTTCATCGGTGGTCCATGAACAACTGATGGTCCGCGATAAAATGTTTGTATTCCACGAGAAAATATTGGTTGTTGCAAAAAATTATGAACATAATTTGAAATTGATTTACCAATCGACGATCGTAGAGATATGGTATTCAACACCAATATTTTATAATAATGTAATAATCAATAACGCGATATAAAAAAATACTTTGTTATTATTATTTTCCATTAATATTTTTTTTATTTTATATAAGATTTGTTAGGGGAACAGTATTTAAAAAAAAGTTTTAAATTAAAAATCTCTAAATAAAAATCTTATACCTTGAATTATAAACTGTAAATATATATACTGTTAACACTAACTTTATACCGGTCTATAGAATATAGAATTATGGATATAGTGGTTCGTGAGGCCTAATAGTTTGATGAACACTGTTTTAGATCATAGTTGTATTTTAATATATTTTTGAATAAAAGAAAAACATATTAAATGACGTAGATATAATCGTGTATATAGTCTTAATTAATATTTAAATTACTGCAGTTATTTTGTTAAAAATATAAATGTATACGAGTATAAAAGTATTGATTTTGATCAACAATTTATATTTCATATACATACATTTATTTTCTTTTAAATTAAATTTTTATCATATACATTTTCATTCCTTTCACTGTTTTTAGAAATCTGACGAGTACTCAATCAATTATTAAACACTATTAAAATATATTCACGTGTCCCTTTATGTTTATAATGTCACTTTAGATATTACATTAAATAATAAAACAAAATGCAAGTATTCGGAGCTCAGATATTTCAGGTATTCAGGGTTCTCTGTTGTCCAAGAAGTTCATTAAACCGTATTCACGTGCGTGGATCTATTGCATAATAAAAATCTTAATATTAATATAAACAAGCAGTAGCACTGCTTGCGTGTAGAATAGAAATAGTTATATATTATACTGTTGTTGTTTCAAGTGTATTTATATATACTTATGCATGTACGTGAGCGTAATAACAATCAATATTATCTGAAAGCATAATGAAATCTTCTATAGTAATAATAAAAAACAATATGTGAGATTATAGATGCGAGGCATATAATATATATATATATTATGAAATGGAGCCTAATACAAAACTGAATAACATATTAAATAAGCTATTAGAAAATAACAATTAAGTGTTGAAAATAAAAATAGGTCAGTGTAAAAAACTAAATTAATTAATTATTTTCTGTAAACTTCAGTTTTCATGTTATCAGTAACACTTAGATCAGGGGTGGCTAATTTGCGATTCGTTTAATTTACAAAAACCAACATTTTTTTTTTTTCATATACATTTATTTGTATAAAAATAATGTTATGTTATTATTTAGATAACATTATTTTATTTTTACATTATTTTTTTTTTTTTTTGTTATTATTTAGATATGATACTGTGGAATACAGATTGATAAACAAAAATATATAATAAATTAATATGAATAATAAATAAAAAAATAAACTTAATACTAAATGTGAGTAGCCATATTTAAAATATATATTTACTATCTTTATATTTAAATAGCTTTATTTAATTTTTTTTTAGTTTATTATATAAAGATTATAAAAAATTATAAAACTTATTTGCAAATATTTTGGCTCTTAATATCATTGCATTTATAAATGTGGCTCACAAAAGTATTCATGTTGGCCATCCCTGCTATAGGTTCTTTAATTATCAACCCTATGTTTTACCATAATGCAGTAGTGACATAACTAAATAATAACAGATAAAAATGTTTTCCTTATTTATTGCTGATCACAGTTTTGGATTAAAAATATTGTCATTACAAGGACGATATAAAATAAGACCTAAAATTTAGCCCCCCCTCTTCTTTGACAAATTTTTTAAAATTATTTTCGAGTATGGCCCTAAGTAAATGACTAATTTTTATTTACTAATTTGTACAACATTCATGTACCTGTTTTATGGCATAAATAAAATTAATTGTATGTTAAAATTTATTTTAATTTTAATTTGTTGATTAAAATAAATTTTAACATTTAATTTTAATTTGTTGATTATTTTATTCTGTGTATCATCAAAAATAAATTATTAAACATGGAACTTGAAAGACCTAATGTATTTCATATGATGTAACACCTAATCAATACGCTGATGCTTAAATTATGTTGGTGTATAAACAATAATAATCATTCAGTGCATATTGCATATGATATCATACATAGTAAATCGTTTCAAATTAATTAAACACTCATATATTTATAGCTATAATAGCTATATATCTTGTGGATTATATAGTTATAAATATTCGTATATATACACCTATACTTATGGATAGGTAATAATTTTCAAAAGTACACAATTTTTGGTGTGCTAATTATTGACGATGGTCAAAGAGAGCCTTTCATAAATTATATTTAAAAAAATTTATTTTGTGTCAATATATACATATATAAGATACAAAAAAAAAAAGTGGAATTAATGATGAATTTCGACGTTAAAAGTAAATTTATGTCTAACAACATGAACTTTCTATAGATTATAGATGGCCATAAATTGTTTTAACTATAGAGATCAGGATAATAAATTTAAATTTTATTGAGTTGACACTTGAAGTATACCAGATTTTATTTTTCACAACTGTTTTTAACCGTTTCTGCGGTTAAACGTTTACATTTAAGTATACATTATTGATCATATATGTCAACTTAAATAGTCGCATAAAATATAATGGTTAAGTTTAAAAATGTTTTCGTAAAAAGCTCACCTATTAGAACGCGCGCTATCTATCGGGCCGACTAACCCCTAAAGACCTGCCTTAACATTGATTTCGAAATCGGCGGTAGCGGCGGTGGCAGCGGCTGGTGAGCATTTAACGTCGTACCCGTTTACCGGTTAGTACGTAAAATCGCTCCGGTCGCGCTACGTCTTCCTCCGCCGATGCATCGAAAAGTTCAAACAGTGATAGAATAAATCTGCCGCCGCCGCCGCCGCCGCTGCTACTGCCACTGCTACTATAAGCTCCTCTGCAATTCGATTGCGGGCGCCCTTCGCCATGATAACCACTAAGGTCACTCTTCGCAACACCTTCAAGGTAAACGCGCTCCACCGTCATTGCATGTGTTGACATTTGAAACGGATCGATATAAGAGTCGATGACACGCCGATGACGGCGCGAAGAAAAAACTATCTTGTAAATGAGACGCCGGGACGCGTATGCATACGGCCTCAGTTGCAACAAAATTTGTCTTAGACGAGTTTCCGCGATTTATCCGCAACTGCATTTGTCGTGACTCGCATCCCCTCGTTTTGTACATTACGCACGTATTGCGACGGGCCGAAATCAACCATTATCCATGGAGTGCCCGTGTGTCCGTTCGGTCGTCTAAAGTCGTCGGCGCGCTACGTGTACGATTTATATATCGACGCGCCGCGGCTTGCAGTCCGAAGGGAGACGTACACGTTTTAAAAACAAGTACGATGGGACCGGAACGACGACTAGGACGTTGCACGGTGCATTCTCGATCGAATTCTTCCGGCGGAGACAACTGGAAACGCGTATGATGTCATGTATGTGTGTGGATGTATAGTGGATTTCACGAACGTCGAGGGACGTTTCCGCTACGAGTAGGCCGGTGACGCGTGTGAGCTGTGCTGACACACGCCGCAGGGTTGACGGCGGTCGCGGTACAACCCCTCCCCCACGCAAGCCGAGCATCAGAGCGCGCCGTCGCGAGCTCCGCCGAAAGCGTGCACGGGAAAGATCGGCCGTGATTGACGTTGCGTCCGAATATTCGTCGAAATGTCGTCGCAACGTCGTTTGTATCCTCCCGCCACCTCACGCATTGTCTTCTATTTTTTCCACCCCGTTCAACGTGGGACCGAAACGATCGTCGGATGCGTTCCAGAAACGCGCACAGAGCTCAGCTAAGTCGTCTCGGTGTCGCAATCACGCGGTCTCACACTTACTGCCGTCGCGCGACACAATTCGGGCCATTTTAGGGTCAACTGGCCGCGGACTCGTGCGCGGCCAACAACGGTAGGCGCAAGCGGGTTTATTTTCGTATGGGCGTGACGCCAGAAATCCGTTTTCTCGCCGAGAGTTAGTACGATTACGAGCTTATGCGAGACACTCGTGGCGTTCGTGTACCAACGAACCCTACGTGACACATTCGTCGCAGACGCGATACGTTGCGCACGTCAGGGTCGTTCTGGTCGCAATCGAATGTTCTTCATAAATGTCTTCTCGCTAACCAAACCTAACACGTTTCGGAATTCCTCCTACTCACCCGGTCGCCCTGCTAGGTTCTTACGAATCGCATTCATCCGTTTACAACTTGCGGACGTAAATATTTACCGTTTTTATAATAATGGCCGTATGCAATGTCAAAAGTAAATAAATACAGCAATGAATAAAAAGAGTATGATCAGTGCCGCATTTAGATAAAAGTCGCCCAGGGGCAAATATTTTACTGGTGCGCCTTTCCCCTTTAATAATAATAATAAAAAAAAAAAAAAAACATTAAACAATAACACTAAATTAAGATATAATTTTTATTTAATTACTCAGTCGCAATCATAATCTGACCGATTACGACTTTAAATTTTAAATCGTTTCCCAGTTCAACAACTAGACTAAACCATAATATTCTAGTTCAATCTAGATTATCTAATGAATTATTTGATAGTCGTTCAATTTAATTTTTTCTCATTAACTTAAGTGTATCAAAACTCAGAACGGACTTAGCAATTTAACTTTAATTACTGTTTTTACAATATAACTAGCCACTAGGCATGAAAACAAAAAACAAATTTTGACTTGTCTCTATAATGTTGATATCCTCTAACATCTTGACGCCTGGGGCATTTGCCCTTTTTGCCCTTCCCCCCCCCCTTAATTGCGTCTCTGCTGAATATGATATAGGTACAATTTGGTGTATGATATAAATTGCAAAAGTTAAGAATAAATACAGATCATCGATTATAAGAGTTCCTCGTCCACTGGGTGTCCTGTATATATTCGAGTATTCTGACTTAACGATTTCCACTTATGTTTCCAAAGTGATTAAAAGAACATATGCTCAATCTTAATTCGATAATACTATTCAAAGACGATAGTTAAAACTCACGTTTGATCAAGATTTCTAGTTAAATTACAATTATAAATCAATATAAATATTATTTTTTTTTTACATTAAAAATATTATATAATGTATTAGTTTCGTCAGTATCTCGCTTTATTTGAAATACGTTTTCGATATTAGCGCTTCAGGTGCTTCTTGCTCGACTAATATTTTCCATGTGTTTGATAAATTAATATCATATGGATTAGAGTGTTTACATTATATATCCATTTTGAACGAGCAGTACGTAATATCAGTAGAGTCAGTATCAATATTTTACTACCCTTTATTCTATTTAGGCTATACATAAACAAGAACTATACTTTTAAAAAAATATCTGATTATGCATAAATATTTAATAATAGTTACGTAGTATGATAGTTATAAATTCAAGATAATAGTATAGTAGGATCTCTAGAGGACTAGGACTAACTCTAGACTGTAAAATATTGAATCAGTTAACCAATTAAAAGTATATTAATGTTAATAGGTATTTTAAATACTAAACCTGTAATTTTACTATACTGAAAGAAGAAAAAATTCCTTACCGAAAAAATATTTCTTGATCTGCATTTATAGTGCTACTTTATTTTTGTCCAGGCCCGAGACCTATTATAACCTTGAAAATTTTACTATCCATTTACTCGAAAACGCATTATATTTTTTCCAGTAATTATATACTCGTACTAGGTAGCGGGAATTCATTTATTCATTTTCACAATGTATTTATGGTAAGACTTTTTTATTATCCATTTACTCGAAAACGTATTATATTTTCTCCTGTAATCATATACTCGTACTAGGTAGCAGGAATTCGTTTATTCATTTTCACAATGTATTTATGGTAAGGCTTTATGATCGAATACAAATACACGTTAGCTTTTCAATTCTTAAACGTGCACTAAGAAACGTCTATAATTAGTTACAAAAGGAATTAGTACGAAAGAAAAACAACAATAACACAAAGAGATAACATTTATATTCGTTAATTTTTAAACAATAATTTATTGTGTCAATAAAAAATTTGTTCTGATACATTAATGAATACTTGTAAATAATAATTAATAAATTTATAAATACTGAAGTACTTGTAAGTAATTAAAAAAATATTACGATTACGACATAAATCGAAAGAGAGGTACTGTTGTTAATGATCATATAAAATAATCTTAAAAACAATCCAACCACTGTATAGCATTTAATTAATAATAATATGATAATTATTACATCGACCATTGTATTTATAATAAAAAAAAATAAATGATATCCGCTTTAAAAACTAAAACATTTTTAATACATTTTAAAATTAAGAAAAGGGCGAAATTCCTATGTCAAGTGACGATCTTGTGAAATACGAGAAAGAGTACATGCATTGTCATTATAAATTTAGAACTAATGTACTATTGCTCTCCAAATAAAGTGAAAGAGGTTGTGTTGGATTAATTTATACTTCTGTAGATGGTTAATTTAGTAGTAGAACCAAATTATTTTATAAGATAGGTTGAACTTTAAAAAAAACATGTAAAATTTAGGAAAATCGAAAATTTCTAGTGTTAATAAAACAGCTCATTAAAATTTTTCGAAACTACAAAAAAACCTCTAAAATTCTAATAAAAGATACTCAGTAAATGTTTTTAATCGTTACAATTAATATTTATAGGATAACAACTAAATAATCAACATAGTTTAATGAAAATTCGTTAAAATATCTTTTATCTTAGGAGTTTAATTTAAAGAAGGCTTATGTAACATTTTTGTAACTTTCCATTGAAAAATATCATAGCTATAAAAAAAATCTTATGAAAAATGTTGTATTTTGTTTTCAAGTATATTAATTAAAAATTTAATGAATGTTTATCTCAAAAATTAAGTGGATTTTCGTGATACTTATCGTTTTGACAAAATTAAATTTTTATTTGCTGGTAATATTTTCTAATATGAAAAACAGTTCCATTATCTTTTTATTAATCAGTAAAAAATATATATGAGACATAATTTATTACATTTTCAAGACTTTTTATAAAACCAAAACTATTTTATCAACATTTTAGAATAAAGCTAAGGAAAACACAATATTTTTGATGATCTATAGAATAGCTAAAATAAACTTTTGAAGATTATTCCATCTGTAGTAAATGTCGGTATAAGCTTTTAGTAAAAATGTTAAGTCTCTACGATTAACGATGAAAACAAAAATTTGATTTTGTCAAAAACGTATATTGTATATGTATAAAATATATACCGTAAATCTGGCCGATTTTTTATTAATTTTTCATAAGATTTTCGCAATTATTATGAAAACTATTGGGAAATTCATAAAATGACTCCTTTTAAAGTAGGTATCAACTATTTCCTAATATAAATCTATCATAAATGTGACAATCAAAATAATACATATATTCAAAACCGTGTACACAGACAAAAAAAAATAGTGCATGACAAAATAATTGGCGATTGTTAGTGGTGGGAGTTCGAATCAATTGAAGTTTATACAATTTTTTTTTTCGTTTTTCTCAATTATTCGACAATTCTTTTAAGAAATTCATTAAATGACCCATTATAAGTATCAACTAGAACCCATATCCTATGTTTACTCCTTTATAGGTGATAATTGGAGCAATTATTTTGGTCGAAATTATATACACAGACATAATAAAAAACATACACATTATGGTAAAACTAATACATACCTTGTTTTACTCAGAATCTAAAAATATTTCGTTTTTATAAATCTTTATGCTTACAATTGTATATTTGTGTGTATTCTTAATTAAATAGTTGTTACTATATATAATTTAAATAGTTTACCAATTATATGAGTAACATTATGTTGACTGACAAATTAAACTTCTTTATAACGGTAAATATATTATGTAAAATATGTTTTTTTAATTAAATAAAAATGTTTTAATGACTATTTTTTTTCTTTGTAGAAATTGAACACGTCATGGCAATGTAGAAACCTTACAACTGAAGCCTCATTTGAATTAAAAGTTTGTTCAATTTTATTTAAAATTAGATAAGAGTGCATTAAGTATTATAACGAAATATTTAAGCACATATAACGACAGATGCAATACTATTCTGAATTATTTGCTTCGATATAATTGTATTAAAATACTTTTATTTTTTTACTTAATTCAAATTTAAATTATTTAAAAATTAAAGAAATTAATTTCAATATTAATTAAAATATATATCTACAGGAGATATTATTATTCAAATGTGAACCGTATATATGTTATATATTATTCAATACTGTCTAGTAATATTTGTATTAATATTCAATATTTTATGACATACATTGTTAACATTTTTCAAAACATACTATTTAATTTCCGTTAAAATTTAGAATAATAGAATACAATTATTGTATTTTGTAAAAAAATAATAAAATATTATATAATTATAATTATATTCAGTTACATTTAATTACATTAAAACTAATAATTCTTATTTGTGGAAACTTCATTATAAGATGAATTTTATTATTTTTTTTTATTGCGTTGCAGCTAAATCGGTTAAAAACGAGTACTCAAATTAATCCTTTGATTTGATATTTCGAAATGTTGTTGTAAAAATACAAATTGGTATTAAAATTAAAACAATATTAATTTCATTTGTTAAAAAGCTTAATGTTAAATAAAGAAAAAAAGACTTATTAATAATATATAATATTATTCGACGGTTTACATTGGTGCGTCAGATACTGAAACGGTGTGTAATGTATTATTTTGCGTGTAGCCGTTCAAACTTCACAAGTTAGAAACTGGACCCAGTACTACGACGACAGTGAGCAAAGATGATGCTTTGAATTACTATAAGCAAATGCAGTATATCAGACGTATAGAAACAGCAGCCGGCAATTTGTACAAGGAGAAAATCGTCCGAGGATTCTGTCACTTGTACTCCGGACAGGTTAGTATTACTACATAAATGGTTTACGAAGGTTACCTCTTCACACTGCACGTTTAGCAGATTAGTGGTACATTTCAAACAAGTATTTCATTTTTTTTTCTCTCGACTTAAGGAAGCTTGTGCAGTGGGCATGAAATCAGTGTTCCGTGAACCGGACTCAATCATATCTGCTTACCGTGTACACGGTTGGACGTATCTGATGGGTGCGAGTCCTGTGGAGGTCCTATCCGAGCTCACGGGTCGTTCCGGAGGTGTAGCACGCGGTAAAGGCGGTTCCATGCACATGTATGGGAAAAATTTTTACGGTGGAAACGGTATCGTCGGTGCTCAGGTTTGTAAACCAAAATTGTTATCATTTTTCATTTAAATAACATTTGATAATCAGGTTGGTGCATTAAAAGGTAATAAATTGAACACAAATGATTGGTTATGTTTTCATTATTTTGTTGAGAATTAATTTAACTATTTACTTGTTAATAATAATTATAATATACTAACAGTGCCGAATTATGGAATTTCTGCGCACCAAAACATTGAATATGTGCCTTCAATGCCAAGTAAAAAATGGTCCAGAATGATGAACAAAGTCCACATAGATTTTATTAAAAAAATAGTCTCCCTCTGCACATTTTTTTTATTCTGGTTGAGCCTTTTTCTCTGCTCCTATTATAGCCTTACACTTTTTTTTATTTTTATTTATTATACATATACTGTAAACAAAAATTAATTTCTCGTTATAAATAATTAAAAATTATGATTACGTGAAAAATTTAAGTAAAATATTATATACATTCAAATAAAAATGTCAAAATATTAAATAAATGTTAGTAAAAACACCTCTATAAGTTTTATGCGTCCAAATTTAAAGTACTTTACATCATGTTTTTCATATATTATTTTATCAAGTAATATTTGTCAAGTAATTTTATTTTTAATATTAAGTATGACTAGTGCATTCATTTTATCTTTATGTATAATATATTGCAAACAATTTTTTTACTCTTTTCAAACACAAAAAATATGGTTCTACTGAATAATTAGTAACAGTCGTTGATGTAAAAATACGCAACATAATTTCAATATTTGGATAAATTTTTATGAGGTTTTTCTTATACAAAATTATTAGTTAATCAAGTAGATTAGATTTTTCATGAAAATGAATAACGTTAGTTAACAGGTAGTTAATGAACCGAGTTTCACAATATAATAGGAACGGCGGCATACGTTGAAATAATTTATTTTTAAAATATTATTTACTGAATGTCAAAGATTTAGACAAAACACAAAAAAAGAATTACAAATCTTAATTTCATGATAATTACAATAAAAGTTCTAAAACAAAAATGAAAAAAGGCTGAAGAAAATGTTCGCGTCTTCCCTAAATTTACACCCTAGGCGCTTGCTTATGTATAATGCGTTTATGCGGCACTGTATACTAATGACAACTGTCAATGTAATACCCATCTGGATATCGGCGTGGTCATTAATTTATAGTTTAATATATGTATATTGCCAATTATACGAGTATAACCTGTTTGTAGGAAATTACTATATACTTAAATTGTAATTCTGAACGAATAAAAATCAAACTTTAAGTACACCTATTTTTAACGCATTATGTACAATAACGCGTTATTTGTGTTTTTAAGGTTCCTTTGGGAGCAGGCATTGCGCTTGCCGCGAAATATTTGGGTACGGGTGGAGTGTGCTTTACGTTGTATGGAGATGGAGCTGCAAACCAAGGCCAAGTGTTCGAAGCCTACAATATGGCCAAGCTGTGGGATCTGCCCTGCGTGTTTGTGTGCGAAAACAACGGGTACGCAATGGGAACCAGTTCGGAACGGTCAGCGTCAAATACATCCTACTACACGAGAGGCGATTATATACCCGGCATTTGGGTAAATATTTCGTATGACTAATGTGACCTATTCGAATCATTAAAACGTAAAATATTGGAGATGGTTTTAATAATTCTCTCCCAGAATCGCGGTGATGATAACTAAAGATTTCTACGCACTTTGTAAATTATGTTTCAAGTAGAATATTCTATAACATCAACGTTTCATCTGTATTTTATATGTTATTGATGTATTCATTTCATCTGTATTTTATATGTACGAAAAAGAAACTCATACATGCAATGAATCACCGATTGTATATAGTGTAAACCAGACTTGGGTAAAATACTTTTTAAAAGTATTTAGAATAAATACTCGAATACTTACAAAAAATAGTATTCCGAATATGTATTCAAATACTTTATACAAATTGTATTCCGAATACATTATTTAGAATTTTTCAAAAGTATTCCGAATACTTTTAAAATATTTCTAGTTTTTCATAATATAAAAATTATAGATATCATGAGAAATATTTGAAATTGTAGACTAAATATATGTTACTTTATTGCATTTTTATGTTATATAATTGTTATAGATTATGATTTACAACAATAATAAAAATCTGATAAGAGCTTATATCTACAAGATATGACGAAGAAGTAATAAAATCGTTTAAAAAAAGAGAAGATTTAATGTTTAAAAGGTATTCGAAATAATGTATTCAGAATACTCGTTATAAGTATTCAAAATACTTTATTGAATACTTTCAAAAAAAGTATTTAAAAAGTATTTGAAATACTTAAAAATTATTCTGAATACAGTATTCCGAATATTGTATTCGGAATACTACCCAAGTCTGGTGTAAACATTAACCATAAATATATTTATATAAATATCTTTAACGTATTTTACACAATCAGTTTTTGAAGATTTCAAATGAAAAAAATCATTTTTGATAAAATTTAATAATATGAATTCTAGGTAGATGGGATGGATGTATTGGCGGTCAGAGAAGCGTCCAAGTTTGCTGTGGATTACTGTATGAAAGGAAACGGTCCAATCGTTTTAGAAACTGTTACTTACAGGTACTCTGGCCACTCAATGTCGGATCCCGGTACATCGTACAGAACCCGAGCAGAAATCCAAGCTGTGCGGATGACCAGAGACCCAATCACATCATTTAAAGAAAAAATTCTCTCCGCTAATCTGGCGACTGTAGATGATCTCAAAGTAAAATAAAATATTTTTTTTTAAAATATTAGTATTTGTTTCAATGTAGTATATCATCATGTGATTATTATTGTTGTGTTTATTATTTAGAAAATCGATAGCGAAATTAAAACAGAAATCGATCATGCAGTTATAAAGTCCAAAGAAGATACAGAAATTCCATTAGAAGAACTGGCCGCTGATATATATTCAAAACCGCTCGAAAGCGAGCATCGAGGAATAGTACCTTGGCAAAAGTTAAAACACCTTAGAATTGGGTCAGCAGTTAATATTAAGTAAATTATTGCAAATTGTAACAGCTTAATGTGATAAAAGTTGATTTTAATAATTTGATATGATGTTGGGCGCTAGACAGGGTATATATTATTGAATTAAAAACAAATTTATTATTTTTGTTAGTTTTCTATTCAAATATTTAATTTAATACTATACTGGTTTTTGAGTTTCCGAGTGAAACGATGAATGTATTTTTATTTTAACTTGCCTATTATTCGGTTAAACTTTATTAATAAATGTATTGTACGATAAGTAACACATGCATAAAAAATTTGTCTTTATATTATATAAATGAATACATTTTAAAAAAATATCGATATCAAATCTCATAACTCTGATAAGTCATAAGTCTCATAAGTCTGAGTGGAAGAAAAATAATTTTATTTTAAAATGTTGAGTTTACAAATTATCTATATAGAATATTTTGATTTATGTTTAGTAATTTTCCTGCATTTTAGGGAGGGAGGATTGAATCTCTAAAACCTCCCCTTGTAATCTTAAATAAATGTATTGTTTTATTCGTTTGCTAGTTAAATTTTATAGTATACAACTGTACTGGTGTATAGTGTTATATTATTATAGGTCTTAAACTTCCAACAAAAATATTTTCTTTATTGTATTTTAGTAGTTATATAGTTTGAGACTGATACGCAATTAAAACAAACTATAAGAGTTATGTATTTAAATAAGCATGTGCTATGAAAATTAAAAGATTTTTTTTATTATTGAATTGAATATGTTACTTTCAATGTTGATTCTTATACTATGTACAATTGTGTTATTTATATTTTAGTTATTAATATGGTCTATAATGATTTATAATTAAAAATAAATTACTCAATTATGAGTATGATTATTTTAGAGTGTCCACTATTATGCAATAATAGAATGACTATAGTTAATCATCATAACTATATAATATGCATTTTCATCTAGAGTATGTTATAATTTTAACCCGTATCATAAAGAATAAGTGTTTTAGTATTAACTTAAATAATTCGATTTTTAATCAAATGTTTAGATATTAACTTTTAGTTCTTTAAACATAGACACATTGGAAGAAAATCAAATTACATAATAAAAATTATAATTTTGACAAAGAACACGTTTAAACTATTGTAACATAATATGTTGTACGTAAAGCGTATTCTAAACAAAAACAGAAAATCATGATAGCCAATCCCCTAACGACATGTTTTTTTTTAATAAATGCATCTAAAATTCCAATATAAATTAAAGTGAAACATTGAGCATGCATATAATTTAAAATATACAACTTCGATTTTCGACCTTAACACGGAATCGAGTACGCTTCACCGATGATCTATGGTTACTAAAATAAATAATAAAACCATAAAAACGATCCAAGCGAACATACGATCAAATTATATACTTTTTAATTATTATTATTATTATTATTATTAATTACAAACGAAAATTAAGTTTTTTTAATACATTTGAATTATAAAATAAAAGGCCACTTTTACACGAGACGGTTTTGTCCTTACGATTAAAATCCGTACAATGTTTTCACACACAATATGTTTTTCCCCGTGAATCGTCTACGTTTGGTTACATTTTAGATATTTCTTAATTTTAACTCAGTTGGCTTTCAACATATGTTTAGCAATGGTGAGTTTTCGATACATATGTATCACTATTGCTATGTCTTTTTCGTATCGTCGCATTCAAGAGCAAACGAAGTCGTATTTACTGGGTGCACCCAATTAATCAGAGAAGAGATGAAGTGGAAACATTCGTTTCTTTAAAACATCATATTCTTACCTAATGATTTGGTACCTGTAAGAATATGATTAGAATTTAATTAGATTATAATCAATAAATATAATAAATAATAATATAAATATAACTAGAGGTTGGATTTATATTCTCATAAAATCCTTAAAATATGATGTTTTTATGTCACATAAAATAGGCAATATATTCTCTTAATATTCTTTTAAAATACCAATTATATGATGTTTTATGTCCTTAAATATGCAAAATATTCTTTTAATATTTTAAAAAAAAAATCATTTTAAATTTATTTTTTATTAATTTGGTTTTAAAATATATTTAATTCAATTAATTAATATATCGCACTCGGATATCAACACGAGACGAGACAGACGACTAGTAGACGACGAATAGTCGTGACAGCTAACAAAATAACCGATGTGCTATCGCAATCGATAAGGAATACCTGGAGATTAATTTTTATTAGAACTCAGAAACCCAGAATTAAATAATTTAGTGAGCATTGTATTTATTAAAGTGCTGATATACGTGAAATATGTTCATTATATGCTGATATTACAAAAATATTCTCAAATATTCCCTTACGTGTTAAATATTCTCTAACCCCTAAAATATGCTTTTTTATGGAAAATAATTTTTTTTTCTTGTGAATTCTGTGTTTCATGAATCGTAAAGATTTCTCACTCCTATTTAACTGCATAGACTAGAAACAAATATGTAAAATCATAAAAATCCGACCTCTACATATAACTATTGCATTTGTTTTTAGACTAAACATGCGTTTTATGTATTTGATTTACAGGAAAAAATTATTTTAGAATTATATTTGTTATTATTGCTCCGGCTATAAATTTTTTTACAAGTAGGCAATATTGGTATAACACCCCCCCCCCCCCCCCCGACAGATGTTATTTTAATCTCTTAGTGATAAAAACGAGAATAGCTTGAATTCTTGCTGTACGTATAAGTAAACCTACCATATACTTAACGCGATTATGATGTTTATAATAAATATTAAAAACAGTAGTAAAACATACACTGACGACATGTCACTCGTTAATAAAAAAGGATAATTTAAAAAGTATGTTTATGTTGGTTTTTATTTATTTAAATACTATCTGTTAATATACGCCTATTTATGAATAAATAAACTAAATAATTTGCAAATGATACAACGTACAATTCATCTTATATTAATAATAACTATAACGTAGTATATTAATAATAAATACAACATAACATTTTATTTTAAATTTTGATAAGTATCGAATCATTGACATTTCGTAATTTTTTTTATTTCCTGTTTCAGATTTAAGACATTAAAGTATTACAAACCATTGTTAACGAATTCAATATTTGAACTTTAACATCATGTTATTTTAATTAATATATAATTAACAGATAAGTGCATCAATGAAAGTTTTTTTTTGCAATGATTTCTTAATATTATCACACAATTAATACTATAGTTGATATCAATGTTGGGAAAACGTATTAATGTTAAAGCAACTAATCTTAAAATGCGTTCTTTTCAAATATAGGAACGGGAAAGAGTTCCTATTTTTGAAAAATTTGAATGCAAATTTCAGTTCTTAAAAAAAAAAAAATGTTATTTTTAATAATAATATTTTGTACATTAAATTACTAATATTCTACTAGATTTTAGTCTTGGTGTTAAATCATTTATAGTTTATTCTATAATCAATGATAAAAGGTATACATTTATTTGGCTTCAATGGGAGTAATTGACTACCGCTGATAAAACCTTATGTCCTATACACGTTTTTATTATCTAATATTTATATCACGAAGAATAAAGATATAATCTTTATTCTTCATGATTTATATGCATAAAAGGTACTTAATAATATTAATTTAATATGATGAAAAAAATAATATAAATAAGTCCAATCAATTTTGTTAAACATTTTCTCCTTAAAAATTCCTGTGTTTCTTCATTTTTTGTTAGTTTTTCCTTACACATTTATTGAATATTTTAAATGGGTAGAAATTAAAAGCTGACACCTTTGAAATTCAATTTTTATTCAATGACTATATAATTCTATAACATTAATAATAACAATCAGGAAAAAGTTTCAAATTCAAAAATAAAAATAAAAATTTAAAGAAAATGGGTAAAAGAGATTTCAATTTATAAATTACAAACATTATTATGATACATAAAAGAATCTTAAAAGTTTATATGGTTCGCAGGTATGGTATTTTATTTAATTAAATTTTAAATTCCTGTTTCAATTCTCTACATGCTAAAAGTTCCGGTTCCAGAACCGGTTCTTTTCCTTTTCGGTTCGGTTCCTTATGTTTGTGTCCTTGGATGATAAGAAATTATTTGTATGTGTTTTTCACTAAATGTTAAAATTTGTTTTCATATAAAGTAAATGAGTTACATTATATAATACGTATTGAATTAGAATTGAGTTCATAAATTATGTACATATATGTGTAATTATAGTATAATAAAAAATATTCTAAAGAAATCAAAACATAAAAAATATTACATCTAATTTAAAGAACTTGTACTAATACGAGTTAAATTGAATTGAATACTTGCAAATTAAAAGTTAACTTTAGTATATAAATAATATTAAAAATACTTACGTATTATTTATATTACTTAATTTTTTTATTAAGCAACATAATCTCAACTAGAAATATATTATAATTATTAATATATTCACAATGTATACATTGTATGCAGAAAAATAATCAACAATTATTAACATACATATATTAGGGATTAGCCTATAGTTATTTGTACATTCAAAATCAAACGTAGTACGTTAAAATTATTAACAAAAAAACTCAAGGTTAAAATATACATTTTAAGAACATAGTATGTACATCAAACAATTAATTTTGTAATATTTACGATTATTATAAGCTATTTTTTATTTCGACGATTATACGAGATACTTTGAAAATAATTATGATTTTAATAATTTTTCTAAGCTAACATTTATATATGATATTCCACGTCTAGAGTTTATTGAATTTATTAGAGGCATCAATAATTTTTATTACGAATAAAAATATAACCTTAAAGTTTACTTAAATTATTGTTTATATTATAAATAATTACTTTATTCATGGCCTTATTATATCACAACTTTACATAAAATGTAAATTTTCACAATTTTCATTCAGAAATCCAAGAAATAAATTACTAGAGACAGTGGTGGTTTTACTAGAGGAGGTCCAAGGGATCTGTACCCCCACTACCCCTTCACTCCTCTAATATGGCTGTGATATATTTTTACTCGGGAGACATTTAAATTGGGTTTAAAATTCCATGTTATATTTTTTTTGTTTATAATAATTAAATATAAAAATAAAATTTTAAATAATAAATTATTAATGGATATAACATTTTTAATTCTTAATATACTGTAAAATAACCCCTTTCCCCCACTCGAAATTTTTTTTTAAACTGCTAATGATTTGAGGTACTAATGAGGCAGAAATTTTAATTTCATGTGACAGAATAATAATAAACAATAATATTAACATTCTTTAAATAATTTATACGAAAAACTTATATTTTTCAAACCTAAAATATAGTGTACAAAATTATTTTAAATTGTAATTAAATAGATTTATCGTGTCATCGATTGTAAATGGTATTAGGTTGTATCTTAATTTCCATAATTGCTCTTAATCTACATACATCAACATTTCACTATCAATATTATAAAAATGAGTAAATAATGGACACTTTAAATAATAATACTATAATTCTGGCAGTGTATTGGTATAAATACGTTTTATTATTTACTGTTAAATGTTAAGGACAGTTGCTTGAATGCAATATGCCTACTAAACTCGTGCAATAATGTATTTCAGTGTCAATTATTTTCGTTATAATATTATATATATGGAATTTTATACAATTTTTTTTTTTTTTAAAGCAAAGTTGCAGATATAACTAATTGAAGTATTTTGTTTCAAATGTTATCTGCTGTTCGTTTTATTTATATCATATTTGTCTTGTATAAAATACAAACAAATGAAATAATAATTACGTTAATATATTTACAATATAATTTTTCTAAGTGTTGTATAACATTAATGATTTCTGATTTGGTATAACAATTTAGATATAAAAATATCATACAACCAGTAATTTAACACGGTTGTTAATATATGTAATTATAATATTTTCATTTTAATCTTAGTATCACTTTGAATTCTTTTGATTTTTAAATTTGCAATGATTTAACAGATTATTTTTCAAACAAGTATTTCTATTGTTCTATTCACTTTAATTATTACTGTCCATACCTTATATAATTACTATAATTCAAGGAAATTATTAATTATTAATTATTAGTTATTTCAACTATCCGCGATATCGTCGTAAATATAATAATACCCAATAATTTTAATAAAATGTATAATATGATATTCCGTTACATTTCTAAACATTTAAGAAAAACCTATACAGAAATGTTGTAACAATATTATAATAACGTTATCATTGATATTAGATAAATATATTAATAGTCAAAATTATAAATAGTATTTATCTATTAATTGGTTATTATAATATTGTATTATTTAAACTTAATTGAATAGGTACATTATTTAACTGTATCATAATATAATTTAAACATTATTATCATGATTTATTTTTATTAACAAATTATTCATTTAAATTAAATGAGTAAAATACACAATTTTGAACGAATTATTTATCGGAAATATTTAGATAATTTCAAATTATTTTATCTCTCAATAATATACGTATAAGTACCTATACCAAATCTAATTTGACACCCATAGCCTGTAACTATTACTATATGTATATATTATTAATTACAAATTTTTATCTATAATCGTAAGAAAATAATATGTTCATATTACAGGCTCCTCATACTTTATACTGATTTAAAAATTAATACAAAATGGCCAAAATCTTATACAACTGATAAATCACACAAGTCCATTATAATCCGCTCTGGATTCTAATACTATTTTACTGATACTATCCCTGGAAAGCCATCACGTAGATTAAAAAGAAAGTTGTGTAGTGACCTTAATGTTATTTAACCTCCAAATCAAATTTGTTAATCTCTAAATCAAATCTATTAATCTCTAAAACAAATCTGTTAATCAAATTATAAAGTGTCGCCCTTGGGTTGCTGCTTTTTTCATGTATATCCAAGTCATTATATAATATAAGTATGCAAACTTATTGTAATAACTTATTACAGATTATTCGTATAAAAATAAATAGTTATAAAAATACAAATATTATAGGTTAGTAAATATTAGGTCATTGCTTCTTTCGTTAAAATGCATTACACTTATATTATAGATACGTATTTTATCAAATACTGAAGTATTCCACGAAAATATTTTTAAAATGTTGTGTTTAAAATAGATCAATTTTTCTATTTTATAAGTTTTAAGTAATAACCAACAAAGGCAAAATAGTATTTATTATTCACGTATTCAAGAAATCTTGATTAATTTAAAAAATTAAAAATATTCTATATTCAAATAAACGATAAACAAAATAAAAACCTGACTGAATTTATGATTACCGTCTGTAAAAATTATAAGTAAAAAAGAGTAAGTACATTTTGTCATTATCGTACTCATACTTGTTGTAGGTTATCTGTTTTATATTACGCTTATATCGTGTGATTTATGTTGTCATTACTTATTCTAATTCAAAAGCAGAATTTATATGGATATTATCTACTATTCTACTTATGTTATCATTAAAAATTATTAGAGTACAAACAATTAAGATACACAAGTTTACATATAATGAAAAAAATATAATAATAAAATCAAAGATCAGTCTAAAATCGGAAAATTAAGTTTTATTTATTTATTCAATATCATATTCAATATTTTTATTATAAAGTGTAAAGTAGATTTCAGATTTTGTCAAAGTGTTTGTAACCAAAATGAATCTGATCTTATTGTCGATCATCATATCTGGGATAGTATTACCTACCACGATACTTGCTAATTTTACGTTTATACATTTTTCTTGTAATTTATCGTTATTTTTTATGTTAATTAATTCTATTAATTTCTAAACATTCATAAAAAATAAGTTTTCAATTACAACGCACTAGGATGAATTTTTCTTAAATCACAATACCGTAACAATGGTATAATTAAAGCATGATAATTTGCATAATTTCTTAAAATATTATATTTTTGTTAAAATCATTACTTTAAGTAGATTTGTCACTATTCGGGGACATTAATTGAGGGAGGAGTAGAATAGTTCAATTTTCAAAGATTCACACGAATCAACATGATATAATGTATAATGTGTTTGGAACGTTTATGATTACTTCTGCCTTTTAAGTTCCGTTTATATAGCATTCAAATTAATGCACTTATTTGACAATACGCGCTTGAATGAATTTATATTGTAGTGAACTTGGTATAATTTTATGAATTTAATTATTCTACCGAGTAGTGAATAAGTAATTTTGCAATTATAGTTATATACACATTCAAATTTTACGTATAACTATTATACTGATATACGATGTAGCTCAGTGGTCAACACATCGTGATGAATATTTTAAATGTAATAACTATATATGAATTAATCAGGTCCGAGAGCTTTTGAGGGCCTCGGGGCTGATCGGTTCTATGCCGCTTTACATTTGTTCGACCAAGATATACATACTACTTGTACATATTATAGAATAATAAGAATATTAAAACTTGCATCTTATGCCACGGCGAATAAGATTATAAAATAATTTTGAATAAAAAGCTGAGACGAAGGCCCTTTCAGAGGTACGGACCCCGGGGCTCTAGTCCTCACTGCTCCAGCCTCTCGTCGGCCTTGGAATTAATGTATATAAATGTCTTCAATAATTTTTTTTTTAACCCAAATCCAACCAATTGTCGTTGAAAACAAAGTGGTTAGGGATAAATGAGTATTATTATCATAAAACTTATTATTACATGATCCAGTGGACATAAATTTGCCTCAACGGTGTCTATGTAGAGTTGACGATCCCCGTAAAAGAATTTGGTTGGTGCTTTAGATACACTCATGTTCGTATGGGTTATGTAAAAAATGTATTTTTTCTTAATGCTTATTTGCTCCTATTTGATAATTTTCGATATGAATTTTTTTCATATTGCTAAGTATGATTGAATATTTGAACATTGAAAAGACGAATAAAGTTTGCCTATACCGCGTATGGAAGAACTGTGACGGCACTCCGTTTCGTAATTACACACATGTAACACGTCTTTTTCAATCTACAAATCTTTTAGATGTATTTAAATCAAGGTAGAGAGAGAGAGAGAAAGAGTGAGTAAAAATGAAAAAAAAAATTTTTTTCTTTGTCGAATTAATAATAATATTAACAACAAGGCGTGCGCGACATGAGTCACGCTCGGGACACTGTCGGTGGCAGCGGCGGCGCGATATTGCGAAAACCCCGTCCCCAATGTTGGTAGGAAGGGGGAGTGGTAGTCGGGCACGCGCGTGCGTGATCGCCGCCCCACTTCACCTCCCACCAATGGTGTCGCTGGTTCAACTTGTTCCGCTCAAAGAATGGAATCCGAAATCATTATCCAGCCACCAGTTGTTGTGCGCGTGTCCCCGTGCCTGGTAGAGTCTAAACGTTGCAACCGCGGTAACAGCGGTAACAGGAGCAGTAGCAGCAGCGGCAGCACCGCACTTTGGTGCGAACGTTTCGTTCGTCAAGTTCATAGTCGTCAAAGTTTTGTTTAAATCGTGCGAGTGTTTCATTTTATCCCCTCGTCGAACCGGTAGCAGTCCTTCGAACCCAAATACTTCTGACGCTCGAACCTCCACCATACAGTATTGCAGTACGCTGCAGAGGGGTAAGTCGAAATATAACCGTTTAGAGTATATTATTAAACTGTATTATTGCGTGGCCATATTTTAAGATACCAAAAATTTATTATACTGCACCGTCGTTCCCATGCTATATTATGGTCGAGACTTCTGATTTTTTCCGTCTTGTAAACATTTCAAATGCGGAACGGACGGCCCTGCAGGTGCGTATCGAAGGGGTGGAATAGTCATCCCCCACTACACGACCGACGCGTTGTAGACGTGACGACCGGGACACCGTATATACTGGGGAAAAATTTTAATGAAAATAATCGATACGTTTAAAAAGCCCTTGACATTTGCTGATATAAAACCACGTAGTCATTGCAAAAACTTTTCTTCGTTGAGATTAACGTTTCGAGAAGTTATTTTTATTATATCACAGGTATTTTTTTTACTTATCGTTTTATCGATGTTTTTTCGTATTTGAATTCCCCGTGCCCTCCATAAAGGTGTATATTTGATATTAAATCTGGCGCGTGTTGCAACCGTCATCAACTTTGCCATCATGTCGATTATTGTATAATAACAATAATAATATTTTGTTCATGTGTACGTGTGATCAGAGCTTGTAAAAATTTCGTGTTGTGTACGACTGTGGCGACTGAGCACACCCACCGCGAAAGGTCAAATGCACCACGGAAAGAACAAGCAAAAACCAAATGTAGGTAGTAAAAACTAATAATAGTTGAAGTTAAGTTGTATTGACGACGGGATTCCGTTGATATTTCATTATGTATTCTTATGCATGTTCAATATATCTCCAAAGAACTGATATGAACGTTTGTTAAACGTTTTGCCAATAATTGCACGTCATAAACGAATACATAATATAGCAGTGTACAAATAAATAAAATATTATAAACCTATAGTGGTAGTGACCTCGTCCGATTTAATTAGCTATAAAACAATTGGGCATACGTGCCACGCCACAGCGATCTACGTGAAATCGAAAACGATTTTTTTTTTTTTATACGCAGGTTTTCGGAATTTATGTGTACCTGTACCGCTCGCCTTCCATTGCTA
This sequence comes from Sipha maydis, assembly GCA_034509805.1. Taxonomy (NCBI): domain Eukaryota; kingdom Metazoa; phylum Arthropoda; class Insecta; order Hemiptera; family Aphididae; genus Sipha; species Sipha maydis. The sequence continues at coordinate 70,865 of JASXSY010000273.1, forward strand.
GCTGACGTAATCCGCCGTCGTTTACCCGAGGTTGACGATGCTAGATAAATTGTCGATTTTCTCCCGTAAAAAAATTGTACGTCGATACGTGCCGGAAAATGATTATTTGCTGACTGTTATAAAAATATTCTCTCTATGTGTTTTATAATGCATTATGTTTATGTATACCGTGCGTGTATATTATGTACTTATTGCGCGAGTTTTTTATTATTATTATTTCAAACGGATGTAATTTAATTTCGCCAAGGTCCTCGAGATCAGACTACAATAACAAGTTAAAAAATGTATATTTCTATATTCACAGCCCGTGAACTTATGTGATGCGTTTTCAATCCGAACTACTGCCGACGACATTCAATTTTTATTTGAAATCATAAAATTATTACTACCGCATCGTATTGAACTCAAAACGCTATATTATCACGTAAATGCATTCATATTAGGTACGTCTTTATAAATAAATAACGTTTCATAAATTTAAGTTCACAAAAACTGTATGATTGAGTTTATAATTTATTTTTATCATTTTTCGCTTGTTTATTTTAAATGAAAACCAAGACTCCAAACTTAAATCCATATTAAAATATTCGATTGTTTCATTTTGTGTATTCAATAATACGTCGTGTTGACAAATTAATACATAAGTTGAAGCATACAAATATTTACGTACAGATTGCGTATATTAATTATTATACATGTAAACAATTAAATCATGTAACAATAAATTACAAATTTAAGTATATGTTACTTTAATAACAAACACTTCTTGTTATTACAATTTGATATAAAACTAAGTTTTATTCAATTTTAAATTGTATCTAATATTAAAAAGAACTCTTTTGACTTATAGCTTTATTGTATATATTTTATATTTATGTCAACGTTCCAAAAGTTATCAAAGTTACTATTTATAGAATAAGGTCTAATGAGAGTTTCAAACTACTGAAATTCGTTTTTGTTATTACATTACTAAGTGAATTCCATATCCAATTAACTCAGCATTTTACTCAGATTATTATAATTTTATATTATTTCTTAAATCTTAAAACGACATTATGTATTAATTTTGACAGTGTTTTTAAGTTTAAATCTAAATATCATTTTTTCTTTTAAATTGTATATTAATACACAGTATATATGATAAATATAACAATTACATTCCCTTAGAAAAATAGATAGAAAATATTTTAAATCAACAAAAGTATTTATATTATAAGCCCTTGATTTTAATTTCAATTTACCTAATTACGTTTTAAATTACCAAAAATATTTATTTTGTGTACGTCAATTCATTATGTCATTATGTCAACTCTGCCTATCGTTAATTCACATAATATAACTCAACAATTTGTTTTAAAGAATTTCACATTATACAAATACATGTAAATATACTTATTATATAATTTGCTTTTTAAGTGGGTATTATTAAATACAAAAATGCTTTTTACTCCTAAGTATTTTTAATTTTTAATTATAAAATGTATGTACCTATTAAATTACAGGTTCAGTAGAAGCACTTCTAAATAAATAAATTGGAACGTTTTAATAAAAGTATTAATTATTAATAAATTATAGGTATAAATGCATCAACAGTTTTAGGTTTTGGATTATTTTAAAAATGAGATGTTTCATTTCTGATTTTACTTTAAACGTCATAGAATCTAAAACCAATGGTAATTGAAATTTTTCTGTTTGGTGATTTATGTCAAGAATAAAGTATAGAGTTAGAATATTTTATAAGCCATAACTGATGGTATAATTTTAACGTGGTGCTGAGTTGTAATGTTTTTGATAGTTTTTGACTGTTAGGGACTTCTTCGTCACTTTCACTTTAATAGCAATTGTTTTTCCATCGTGTCTGTATATATGTATATATATGATCATAGGTATATTTTAATTTCTTTTGTAAATCATGTTATTTATCGTTGTACACACGTCGTTAATTAATCAATTAGAAACGTAAGATGGAAAGAAACACACGCCAAGGACGTTAAAGTGACTGTCATATGAACTCTCACACGTTCACTATGTTCACGTAGAAAACAACATAATTTTACACCGATAACAATACTTCTTCGAAGTTTTAAAAGACATCAATCAACGTTAATAAGTCTAATCAATATGTCTATCAGTATTTCGATCCGGTCCATTATATTATTTAGACTGATTTTCCACATTTAATAACCGAAAATGAATTAGAAGGTTATTTTTTAATTTTAATTTTTTTTTTTTTGTGTGTATCTAGTTCTTATAGTCTTATGCTATTCAAATGATAAGGGGCAAAAATACAAATTTAAAAAAAATTGCATCAATACCTACATTATTTGATATAATTTGACCGATAATTTTGTTTACAACTAAGCAAAAAATACGTCCTATATTAACTATTGCCTGTTATTCTAAAACAAATCTTAATCAGAATTTCTCGGCGACTCCAATAAAAATATTATTTAAGTATGTGTGGGATATTTCATCCTCTATAGTATCATATCTTGATCATAGTATGGATTTGAAAACATAAATTTCATATTGCGATAGCGTCGGACAATTACTGTTCACACAGGGCGTGCCAAGTTTAATTAAATCAATAATAATTTCGACGTCCGTATATGACAGGGGCGTGCCTAATACATTAAATTGTTGGTGAAATAATGTTCTACAAATATTTGGAGAACGTAATACAAATGATGAATATTTACTAGTTTTTGAACTTGAGCCAGTCCTTGATAATGTTTCGCATGAAAAAAAAACGATTAATGAATCGAAAATATCAACAACAAAAATTTTCTTATAAATTTGATTTGACTATTACTTATTTAATTATACTTTCCAAATTGTATCCGGTCATAATTTTAAGCTATTTAGAAATTTTTATTTAGTGTCATAATTTGTAATACTAAGTACTATAATATTTACGTGAATAATTATGTACAATTATTAATTAATTTTTCAGAGGTAGAATTGAAAAATCCGTCAGGACATGGCGATACGTAAATCCATTTTAGTGTTTGCAGTACTACTGTCTTACGCGTGCAATACAAACGCCATTTTATCTGAACAACTTGACTGTCCAGAAGATTGTGATTGTCATTTTTTCAGAATCAACTGGGTAACAGATTGTTCGGAAAGCAATTTGACGTCGATGCCTTATGATGGACTTGACAGTAATGTCTATATACTTAATATGAATGGAAATCTCCTAAAAGAAATTGAACCATTCCCTGCTGATATCAAACTTAGGACATTACAATTATCTGAGAACTTTTTAACAAAAATCCAAAAAACAACATTTGCTGGACTTCATTATCTACTGGATATAGACTTATCATCTAATTTGATAAATTATATTGATCCTGAAGCATTTGTGTAAGTAGAAGATGTTGTTATTAATATTATATTTATTTATTTAAAACGTTTCTACAAAAGATTTCAACCTATAAGTACAAGGTCTTATTATGGCTTTTAACTTCAATCGTATCATATAAATTAAACAAATTGAGTCACAGTTTCCATTTAGGCCTATTCAAGGTCAACTCTATTGTTAAGAGTGACGTATTTAAAACATTTAAATAGCTACAGAAAAAGAACAATTATTAAATTAAAATTATTTTATCTAATCTTATTGTATAACATTTGAAAAAAAATTAACATATCATTATTTAAAATATATCTTTATACACCTTTGGCTTATAGTATAGACATCGATGGTACACATAAGAAAAATAAAGTTAAATAAAATAAGTTAAAACTTACCCTTCAATTTTATTTTTTTTTTTTTTTTTAAATGAGTGCCATCTATATTATTTATAAGATAGGTTGTTAAAGTTTAATAATACATTAAATTATATTTTTCTTTATACAATTTTTATGCAATGACTTTTATTAATTCTTATAACGTATGTTAAAGATGGAAAAATAATGAACAAATTTTAACAACATTTACATTTTTTCTAGTGTATTTCTTCATTTTTCAACACTTTTAAATACATTGAAGTACTTATAAAAATAACTGTTACACTCTGAATTACTTTCCAAAGCAAAATAACGCAAATTCGCTATAGTATACATATATTCATACCTAATGAATTAACTGTACGTGAAAAATCTGAAATGATAACTTTTTAGTTTTTCTTCATTTCGGATAAAAATATAAAATATATGTCTCTAAAAAAAATGCTATCTAAAAGTTACTATAACCAATTTATCGGTAAAAATACTACAGGAATGTGTTAACACAATAAATAAAGTTTTTAAAAAAATCAATATTTTTTGATTTTACTCGGATTATAAAATGTATTATATCTACTCTTTTCTTGTATTTATGATTTGTTAGTTTTCTTAGATTTCTTCGAATTTAAATATCTTATGCGCTAAAATTTTGGTTTGTTTAAATTGAAATATTTTTTTCATGAAATAAAAAATGTATGTAGTATATGAATACATTTTTAAAAATAAATAAGTCAATATTTAGACTAAGAATTTTATAAATCTTAAAAACCAATCAGGGAATCAAACTGTTATGTATTTATATTTATATACTTCAATAGTCTAAATTTAAAACTAATTAAACATTTGTTGCATTTGTTACAGGGATAGTGCTGGATTGATTACGTTAGAATTACAAGGGAATCCATTGGAACCAGTTGAAGGGCCATTCTTGTATTCCAAGTCTTTGCTGTATCTTTTCCTGGGAAATTGTCATTTAACAAAATTATCACCGCAATTTTTCTCCAATATCAGCGGTGTAGGCAAACTCGATCTCTCTGGAAACCCTCTTCATATTATTGAACCAGGAATATTTGATCCTCTTACCAGTTTGAAACATTTAATTCTGAATAATTGCAATCTGACACACATATCTAGTGTAGCATTTAGTAGTCTTGGACATCTTACAATTCTGGAACTGGCTGGAAATAGTCTCAAGAGTCATGTTGACTGGACTCTAATATTGGGTAACTTAGGAAGATTAGAACATCTTGAATTAAGACAATCGGGCGTCTCAAATTTACCAGAAAATGTATTTTTCAATAATACTTGGCTAAGAGGTTTAGTATTAGCTGAGAACGAATTATCTGATCTCGATGTGGCTACTACTTTGGGTCACAATTTAGTTCATTTAGATTTTCTTGACCTCAGCTACTGCCATTTAAAAGGACCTTTATCTGAAGATGCATTCGCCAATGCAACAAAATTACGAACACTAATACTATCTGGAAATCATTTATCTGCTGCAGACTTAGCAGTAGCACTTTCGCCTTTATCAAAACTCGTGAAATTATCATTAAGAGATTGCGGGTTGACAAGATTGCCCGCGAATACTTTCCATAAATTCACTAGCTTACAAGAGTTGGATATTTCTAGAAACCCGCTGAACAATGCCTTTACGGCACTTTTATCTCCTTTGGAATCATTAGAACATTTAGATATGGGTTACAGTAATTTACAAAGAATATCAAGAACAACATTCTTAAAAATGTCTGCTTTGAAAACGCTAATTTTGTCTGGAAATAAACTTAAAAGTCTTGAATCAGGTTTATTCCAAAATTTGACACGTTTAGAAGTACTAGAATTGAATAATTGTGGACTTAGCCGTCTTAATGATACAGTGTTCTATGATAACTTTACTTACCCAGACTTGGAAGAATTAAGACTTTCAGGAAATCCTCTTCAAGTTCCAGAAGAAGGGCCAATATTGCCACCTCAATTATCTGGCTTAAAAAATTTGGACTTGAGTAAATGTAATTTGAGTTATTTACCCGATGATGCTTTTATAACAACTCCCAATATTAGTCAATTGTTGTTGAACGACAATAAGTTAAAGAATGACGAAGAAGGCTCCATCAAGTTTTTAGAATCTCTTATTGGATTGGAACAATTGGACTTAAGTTTCAACAATCTATCATCGATTAAACCTGATAAATTTAGTTATAATCATCAACTAATGTCATTGAAACTTGTTGGCAATCCTTGGAAATGCGATTGTTATGTTGTGGATATGTGGGAGTGGGCTGCATCATCTAAAGGAAATATAGGAGTGTTGGTCGGTTCAACTAAATCAATAGCTTCTAACCTTAATAACAAGAAAACTAAAGGTTTAGTGTGCAATTTGGATCCAAAAAGCACTCCTGTTAAAGAAGCAAAATTAAGAAGACCAGGAAGAGAACTTACTACCGTCGTGCAACGTACGTGGGCCAGATATGTGCGCGAGGCAAATTGCCCTCACAGTCCTGTAGCTGCAAGACCAGCCAGAATTGTTACTAGGGAAGTTCATGGATATGAGCCAATGATGTCAGAAATTAAGAACGAAACACAAAGTAAATGGTTACCTATTGTCAGCTTCTTTGCCGTTTTGTTATTAGTTTCAATAGTTATGAGTGTTTTAATAAAGCGCAAAGAAAAAACAATAAAAAAAGATAAAGATGTATCATGTGATCACTCTCAAGAAATTGATGATGTAGTGCAATTTAAAGATACTAAAAATGTGTCTCGCAGAACAATAAAATGACAAACTCATAAAAAGAACTAGATTCTCATTATAAAATTCAAATTTTAAACAAGTATTTTTTTTTATCATTATTTCTTTTCTTTTTTTTAGTACCCAAGCACATTTTACTGTACCAAAAAAATTGAATAAGTTTCAACAATACTTCGAATTTCGGAACTTTATCATTCTACGTATTATTATTTATTATCTAATATTTTTTATTTTTGTGATTCAGTTTTTATTTTCCTAGCAGAAAAGTTCCTAATGATAATAGGTTGTCAATGGTGTTGGATACAGTCAATCAAAAGCAATGTTTCTCACTTTTATATTTTCATTTCTAATGCAAGGTTATTCAGTGCAGGGTAATAGTAAACTTGCACATTTTTAAATGAACAATAGACAACTAGTCGAGTTTCACTGTTTATTTTATTTTAATTATTATTGGGATTGACTGATCAAATGTGTATTGTATAATATTATAGTTTATAAGCATTTAATGTATTATTTATGCACGCTCTCTGTAAAGCAACAACCTCAGACCATATAGATTGTGATTCTAGCCATCAATTGTACGGCGTTTAATGTTGTAATCACATTGTAGAAATATTATAAGCATATAATAATATTTATGAAATATAATAATTATAATATACATTACCATTTTACCATTTTACCTAATATAATAGTGCTAAGAATACTTAGATGTAGACAAAATATATATTCATTATTCTTGTTATAATATTTGTATCTATTTAATTAAATGTATATCTTATTAAATTAGTATAATGATTTGTAACTATATTTCATATTAAAATGGTATATAGTAATTTGTCCTGTCATTTTTCTTCCTGATGATAATTTAATACTCTTTCTTAAATAGTTATCCACATTATAATATTGTAGCACCCATATATATTTGATACATGTTTACATGATTACAATTTCAAATTATAATTATAGCTATAATTTTGAAGATATTTAACTAAATCATTAATTTGATAGGTTTGTTTTTTATATTTATTTAAAAAGATTAAATACTGTAATATCAATTCAACCAACATCACCTTATAAATATATTCAGTGAAATATATTGTTTCGATTAACTACCAAATTTAATATACTATTTCAAGTTAAGCCAATAAGAAAATAAAACTGTCAACTGGATGATTTAACTATTTTTTTTTTTACTTTTTTTATAAATTATAAAATACAGTAAAATAATTTGAAATTATGAAAAATATTATTGTCATAGGAAAAAAAAAAAAAAATTTGGATATCAACACGTATTTATTTGTCTACAGCAATATTGATACAACTATGTATATAGGCGATAAAACTTATAAGAATAAAATTATATTTTTATCATTTTTAATAACTGTTTTATTTCTTCAACAACATTCACATTAAATTTTTTATTAATAAATTTATCAAAACTCATAGCACACGTTGTTGAAACATTTTCAATGATACCATTTTTTACAAACAGAATAACAGATTGTTCATTGAATTTAATAGTAATGTTAAACTTGGGTGTTCGTCCGTATCGCCATTCCCAGCTTTCCATTTCAACTTTAATAGCATTCAATCCTGATAATGAAGAAAAAACAATTACGATTTTAATCAATCTTATACATTGTTATTGTTTGGAAATACATAGGTATACAATTATATTTTATACTATTAAATATGATTGCATAAAAAAATAATTCACCAGGGAATGTGTGTTCATCTGGCGTTACATAATTAAATCCTTGATTCAATGTGGAATTATCACCTATTGTTTTCAGGTACTGTAAACCAACAGCAGTCATCAATCTGTTGATTGACACGCTGTTATTAATCTGGGTCAAATTCAATACCTCTGCCGGTACGCTGACCGTGGCATTGGTTTCAATATTTTTCTGAAACATTGTAATGTTGAATAGAATATCGAGTTGGGTAATGATTTGCATTATGCAATATTTACTTCTTTTTTCCTCAGCAACTTTGACATCAATTCCCTATTGCAGTTTACCAATAAAGTACAATGGTGGTATGCATTAGGCCTACCTAACTTGGAGGCCGTCCCTGATACCTGTAATACAGAAATTACATTTTGAAATGAGGTTACACAGTTGAGGTAAAACAATACATTATTCATCACATGACACTGATATTTATACCCTTAACTTTGTACTTATTTTCAACTACAATGTCTTCTCGTTTATTAATCTCAGTCACAATGTCCCATTCGTTTTTCAATGTTTCTACAATTAGTTCAAGATTGCTTCTCCTGTTGTACACATCCCTGTGAGTGAAAAACGTCATGTTCAGATTACCGCCATCATGGAACACTGTTCCACCACCACTATTCCTCCTAGCTATCCGCACATCAATTGATGGTTCAAAATTTACTTCCAACCAGGGGTTTTGATGTCGACCAATAACAACACAATTATTGTTTATCCACAGCAGTAACATGGGCTTATTAGTAAAATCGAAATATCGGTAATACCAGTGTTCTAGAGCTAGGTTTTCAAACACATCTGTTGATCTGGATATTTGAACACTTTTTTCAAAAACCGACGAGTAAAATCGTCGAGCGTTGAAAATCATGATTGGAATCTAAAAATCAGAATAAAATTATTGCAGTCATTCTAATATCTACGGTAAACTTATAATCATAACATTTTGCATGTCACTTGATTTTTGTCATCAAAAACTGATTAAACAATTATAACTATGATACATTTTTTCAGTAATCCTTGGAAATAAATATAAATTTTATTCAACCATTTGCTGATCAGATAATACCGAGGCAATTTTAAATTTAAAATTGCTGTAATAATATAAGACTACATACATTAGTCAAATTAATAATATTATGGTTTTAATTTAATAATTATTAAATAGTTGAAATTTGATGTTTTTCAGCTTTAAATAAGAAAAAAAAATGTGTAACACTATGTATATTTTAAATAAAATGTTTAACACTAAAAATGTTGAAATTAATTGAGAAATTTGATATGTGAATAATATTAATGAAAAAAAAATTATTTAAGCTGAATCATTCATAATAATAATATAAAGTGTTGTATGGGATTAGAATTGTATAAAACTACGAAGAAGTCAAAAAAAATATTTCTTAAAGCAGTGAAAATGATTTGGAGTTGCACAATATTTTTAAAGAAAATACTTTTCATAAAAAGATTGAGTGAAGTATCAATTATTGGAAAGTATTAATTAACTGTGACAATAAATTAAAAAAATATATTATTTGTTATCTTAAATGTTGTATACAAAATCTAACCATCCCAAAAAATTATAATAAATAAATATACAAATTCAAATTGATTATTGAAAATTTACTTTAAGGACATACATAAACAATTTTTTTGGGCAACTCTGATATATATAATATGTGTAAATAATTTTTATACTATAAAAATAATTTTTTTTCCATTGTTTATTATGTATTGTACTAATTTCATACAAATTTAATAAATGCTAAAAATTGATACTTATTTTAAACAAAACATGATAACCATTAAATTTCAAGGACAAAACTGTGTTTATAAACTGTAAACATTTTAAGCTGATTAATTAGATAGCCTATTCTAAAAATGATTAATTGTTTGGAAACATAATTATTTTAAAACTGCTAAATGCTAAACAATTAAGCCATGAGTCAGTTTAAACGAGATTATACAGTGGTTTGACTAATTCTTACATTTTTTTTACATTAATCATAATTGTATCCACGTAAAACAGTTTATCGTCACCATAAACATAATTAATTAGTCATAATAATAATTTTGGTTTTTTTTCAAACAAAACTGTTGTCAGTCACAAATCTTTGTTATTACTAAACACTTAGTACTCAAAGATAAATTACACACATCAAAGTACGAGGAGAACAAAATATTTAATTTATGTAAACAAATTCAACTCATAGTGACATAATATCAAAGAACATGACAAAACCATTAAAGTAGAACGAGGTTTGTTTCAGTAGTCTGAAAATGTTATCATATTGATATCTAAGCAATGCGAATGGTTCCTTGTAGCAATCGATTTCCGAACAACATACCAAAAAACAAATCGATTTTATTGACAAGTTGAACGAACGTATCCAGAATCTCGCGTATCACGAGTGTACGAATAAAATTGTTTTTGAAAAAACTATACTTTATGAGGAACTGAACAGGGTCTGACGAGCGTCAAAGTATCGCGTCACTAGTCCCGTGTAATCCGACAGCTGTGTCGATCTCGCGCTCCAAAATTAACGTAAGCACGCAGAACAGATTTTGAATTCTCCACGGTATAACGTTAAAACCGAGTGACGTTAACTACCATCGAACACGCCAAACCGGAGCACATAGAAATAAACGGAATGAAGATTATCAAAACCGACACGTTATCCTATGATTTGACATCGGCTGCGTGATAACGTTTAAGCGATAACACCGTGGATGGTTTTCTGCGCCATTCGTTATCGGGTGTATTCGGACCATCGAGATAAAGAATACACCGGAGCGCGCACTCCTAAACAAAAAACAAGCCGCCGTGATAATAATCATCCCCACCACCGTACGGCAAAACAAACTATTATTTGTACGTTTGTAGTTGTGGTTTATTAACTTTTCTGTGGTTTAAATGAGTGCTTATTTGAGTTATTCAAATATATTTAAATATATATTTATTCTTATTTGTGACGGGCTTTTTTTGTTGAAAATAATTTTTATTTTTTGTATTATTTTTCTTACTATTTAAAGCCAAAATGATAATTTCGTGTTCGGCTTTTGGTTGCACCAATAGATAGACAAAAGGCAGTTCTGTACAGTTTCATCCTTTTTCACCTTTTTCTAAAGGTTTTAAAAGTCCAATAAATTCGGGAAACGTCAACTCAATCAAAGCTATATTCGATGAAACGACAAGTTACTTTAAAAGTTTAAAAATATAAGACGTTCCAATTATATTAGGGGGTAGAAAAATGTTCTTGGTTTTATTATCACTATGGAAAGTACCTTAAATGTAGCATATCAATTATTAAATAAACTTCAAATCCCATTAAAATTTGTACTGACTTATAAAATGTCCCAGGATCATTGAGAACTTTTTTTTAGATGCATAAGAGCAAGAGGTGGCTCGAACAACCCAAATGCAGTTCAATTTAAAAATACGCTTCGGCAATTATTGTTCACCAAAAATATAACTGTTGAATCTGGAAATTGTTCGAATTTTGATTACTCTGAAGGTGATGTAATAGAATTCCGATCTGAAAAACGCAATTTTTCTGATACAAATAAAACTCCTGATAATAATGAGCTTGAAAAATATTTGATTCATCTTGATAATGTTGATTTGGGTTATTATGTTAAAGATATATTAGATTATATTGGTGGTTATATTGCGAGAAGTATTATTAAAACAATTGTGTTCAGCTATTTTTAGAAAATCGTCTAGACCACGAATACAGTAAAAATTCATTTTTTATAACTTCAGTAAATAGAGGTAAATTAATAATAACTTCTAAGGCTGTTTCATTAATTGTACAACAACTTGAAAAATCTTTTCAAACTGTGGTTATAAGGGAAAAAAATCTCCAAAGAAATATAGTATAAATATAGTATATTGAATAAAAATAGTTTATTTTTTTTTTGCGAACTCGCATCCTATTGATGTTGAATTTGGCTCACATAGTCATGAATATTCATTATTTACATTAATTTGTCAAAAATTTATCAATATTCGAATGAAACATTATGAAAAGCAATTTAATATGTGTGAAGTTTTCAAAAATCATTCTTCCCTCAGACATAAACTTACAAAAGTTATTTTGTTTAAAAATCTATAAGTATAAATTATTGTTCTCTGTTATACTATTTGTATATAATACATTATTTTTTTTTTGACATGGTTCATATTATACATAACAATGTTTTAATAATCTAACTAGCGACTAGCCATAATATTATAATGTGAAGGTACACAAAATATGAAGTGAACTGTCGCGTACCATTTATGTGATATACTTTGTTGTTTTTAATAATATTATAAATATATGAATTATTATTTTTATTATTTAAATGTCGATTAAGTAGGTAATGTCCAATAAGTATTAGGTTAAAATTGCATTTATGGCAACAACAAAAAAAGTGAATTCTTCGAATGTTTCCTGTGTACGGCATACGTAATAATATTTTTCTTGCCGTACGGTGGTGTGGATAGCGTTTGAATCGACGCCGCCCGACTGCTCGTTTTATTTATTTGTGCGGGTATACGAGCGCACGCTCCAGTGTATTCTTTATCTCGATGATTCGGACCGGTGATTTACACAAGAATAATGAATTCGTATTTATCATCTTAATTCTCTGCTCCGGACAACCAATTGACTAGTAGATCCATAAAGATTCGTTATAGATCTTGGGAACCACAGGCAACCTTTCGATCACAAAAATCTCCCCCCCCACTAAATAATAACCTAACACATGACGACCGCGGTGATACCGGCATGGGAAATCGATCTAATCTTGTGATATCACACATCAGTATTTCACAAATGTGAAATTAACAATTTTTTTAATATTTATTAGTTCATTTTCAATTTTAATCGTTTAAAACGCGACACGAGAGATCTTCAATCAGTTTTATCGTGTTATAAATATGTCATCACAGACGTCGGTTTAAACGCTACAAGACATTATCGTGTGTGATTCCGCTTTGATTTTTGTGCCCAGAGGTAAGCGTTCCAAATCGTTTTTGTTTTCCGTTTCACAACTGTATACGATTAACGTACGCGTAACATTATTATAATACCTCGATTAAGTCTCGTTCGTTCACAATGGGGAACAGTCATTACCAAAATGTATATGCATATTTTTACAACACTAATTCCTTTTTAATCTCTTCTTTGTGTAGCCATGTGGACTGTTCGAATTCCCAAACGGAATGCTCCGTATTGTGTGCTCGGGAGATCGGTCACTACCGCCTGTGTTTATTGGCAAGAGAACCGTGCAGTGTATCCACCTATTTTAGATTTGGCCCCTGAGCCGACTGTGATGCGTAATGAATTCCTTGCTCACGAAAAAATACGTAACCTTAGTACCATTGAAGAGAAAACTATTGGTATCAATATGCCTAGGTTCGGTTGATTTGCTTTATGTTACAACAGTATTGATCCCCTGAAAGACATTAATTCATTGTGTATTTAGATACTATGGTTGGCAATCATTTGTGGTTAAGGACAAAGTACTACCATACAACTTCTTGCCTTTTGCACAAACCATAACCAAAACCAAAATATACGAAGTAGACACTCTTCCTAATCAACTTTCGAATGATGATTGCCAACAATTTATTGAACGCATTAAACCACAGCTTGAAGATAGCCTTGTATTTGAATTTAATAGAAACCAGTAAGTTATAAGAAATCATTGTTAGCTTAGTAAATTTATGATTACATTTATATATGTGTAAAGATAAAATGTTGAATAATTTATTAGCAATAGAGGAAAAGAAATAATATCCAATAAAAATTATGAAGAATCTGAGCAAAAAAATCAATTCGCTAAAAACGTAGCTGAACAAGTGAATCGTATATTTTTAGCCAATCTTGCAGCAGATTATCCGCATTTATTTGAAGCTCAGGTATGTATACATCAGTATTAAATAATTGAATAACCTCTAATGATTGGATTCCTATTTTAAATAGATTGACTATAAACCTCGGATTGAAGGATTTTGGAATGTACATGGTTTTGCAGCTACAAAAGAAGACAAAGAAATAAGAAAGAAAAAAAATATCTCTCAAGAAAAATTAGAAGATCCTGTTGATAGATGGATACATTATTTCGGTCGACCTGCAATTCAAGTACGTCATAGCTTGCCGCTGTCTCCAGTTCCACAGGATAAATGGTTACCAAGTACTGCCCCACCATCTCCTGATCCTAATGTTTTAAAGACTGTATTCAAAGAGTTTCATATACCGAATTATGACTATGATCCTCAAATTTATCATAAATTACCTTATGATAGAAAACACGGTGTATCTATACCAGGTTAGTATTAGTTTATTGTATTCAGTGAAAAAATGTTAAAAAATTATAAAAATTAAATGTATTTTAGGTTTTTGGCCTAATGATCCACAAAAGTTTGGTTTATTGTCTATACTTACAAATGAATACTTAGAACATCGACCGCCTAATTTTGGTGAATCAGAGCACCAAGAAGCAGTACATGCTCAAGCAATACTAGCATCATTTGCATGGCTACTAGGCCAAGCAACTTATCAAGGTATTAGGACATTTATTTATAATAATTGTATTATTAAAACTTCTATTAATAAATGGTAAGTTTCCATTAAGCTCAATTGATGTCGAGTAGAATAGCAATTGCTTTAAATTTGATATGCCACATAAATTACTTTTAAAGTATTGTTAAATTCTTTTCATACTGTTCAAAAAATGTATGTTATTCATTTATTCTTTTAGGTTTTACAACTTGCAATGAAATCACATATCCCTTTGTTAATCAATCAATTATTACAAATGGTAAAACATTTTCATTTTACTTGTATCAGTTAAATACTTTACGATTCTTTAAAAGCAATGATGAAAATACGAGTACAATAGCTCCCTATAATATTTGTTGGGGAACAAAATCAAATGAATTGTTTCATGAAATCACAGACAATGGCATTGTTGGTATGTAATCAGTTCATAACAATAAAGAAATAAATAATTATAAAATATTTTTCATGCAGGTTGGAATGATGATGTGTTAAAAAATCTATTAAGCTGTTACATGAATGTGCCAAAAGCACGAGATCACGAAATGTGTCCATATTTAGGCGAAGAACAGGTAGTGGCCAACATAGAAGATGTTAAAAGAAGGTATATCTATTTTTAACGTTTTGTCTAGTTTTTACATTAATATAATAAGTATACTATACTTTTTTATTGATTTGCTAATGAGAATAAAGTTGTACATTTTTATATTTATTGTATAATCAATTTTTTTTTTTTCGTAGAGTATGGTTACACAACAGACATAGGGTTCTAACATCTCATCGACCTAGACATCGTCTTGTGCCTGAAATCTATGATTGGGAACGTATTTATAAGATTGAATTTGATACCAGAGGTATGGAGGCTAGGAGACGTTTCTTCGAACTTGATAAAGATCCACTGAATGAAAGAAGACTTGATGACCATTACGGACCATACATACCTCGCAAGTATAGAGATACTGGCCGAAGAATAAGATCAAAACGATTTGAAGACATGTATTATCCCAATGTTTAATATGATTTATTTTTATTACTGTAATTTAATTTTAAGATTTTTGTTAGATATTATAAAATAAAATATTTAGAAAAAATATGTATAATATCAATGGTATAGGTTCTACATCATACTTAGTGCAGTAATTCTTTATATTTATAGTCTGTTCAACAAGAGAACATGCCGGTTTGCTATGTAGAATCAAATAAGATCAAGTAGTCACTAAGATCTCGTGTCCTCCTCTGAGTTATTTAACTATTCAAAAGATAGCCAATTGATAATACAACAATTGTCGATTAACAATCTATTAATTATTGCCACCTGTATAGAATATACGTGTGCAAACCAAAATTATTATATTATTATGTCAATAATAAATTATAATTGTTTATTGGTAACCAAGCGCTCAGAAATCTATGGCTAAGAATGGACAAGGATAGACTAATTTGAGTTGTATCAAGGCATATTCTCATAGGCGGAGATTTGATTGAATTTTAAGGGAGCTTAAGTTTTTCTTTGCACAACTATTTTAATATAATTTTAGGGGGGGAGGGGCTGAGCCTTTGCACGTTCTCTCACTGGACAGAGTAGTTACAAATTTTAAAGCATAAACATATACAACAATTCATCTTATAAAGCTATAACACAAAAATAACAATTATTTAATATTATTTTTTTGATTAATCTAATTATTAGGAATTAAAATTTACCATATTAATAGAACAAATTATAGAATAAAAAGTAAGGAATACGTTTGAAATACACAAATTTCAAATTTAATTTAGAACTATACTAAATAATAGCTAAGTCTAGTTAATTTAAAATATTACATGATAACTTTGAATCCCTTTAGTCTACTATAATTTTTAACCTTGTTTCAGTCATCTTCATCTTCATCATCATCATTTACATCTTTTAAAATTTCAACATTAAAATTTAGTGTCTGCTTATCCTAAAATCAAATCATCATTATAAAAAAAATATACTGAAACACATAACTTTCGACTGACATTAGAAATAGTTTGAATATTTTTCTTAACAATAATTTGTTTTGATTTGACCAACTTAATTTTCTTTTGTTCTTGAATGTCTAGACACTCATATCTTGACATTTGAAGTTTATAATACCCATCATCATCTTCTATATACCTAAATATACAAATATATAAATCAAATTGAAAATAAAAACTTATACTTATACAACATGTATGTGTTGAAATAGATACCTGACTAAATATATACCTGAAACGTTTTAACCCTGATGGTTTATGAAAGTTATGTTCAGTTTCTAAATGTTTGGTTAAAAATGAGCCTCTGAGAAATAGATCATCACACAGATGACAATAATATTTGTATAATTCTTCAGCATTATCATAATGTACCATATTTATATGCTTTCTCATTGTATATTCACTACGACATGAAAAATCACAGTTATCTTTTGAACATTTAAATAATGGGCCTGCTGTATGTTTTTTCAGGTGGTTGTTGAGATCTAGTTTCCGCACAAATCTAAAATTTTTCATTTTTATTATAGACTATAGATTACCAACATTGTATTATGTTTATCTTACTTGGAATCACATAGTTTACACTCAAATGGTTTTATACCTATGTGACGATAACGTATGTGAGTGGACAGATGTGAGGCCCTAGAAAAGGATGCATCACACAAATGACATTTATAATAATTTATGTGAAGGCGAACGTGTTGTTTAAGGAGTCGTTCACA
Organism: Sipha maydis; assembly: GCA_034509805.1. Lineage (NCBI taxonomy): Eukaryota > Metazoa > Arthropoda > Insecta > Hemiptera > Aphididae > Sipha > Sipha maydis. Next base: position 88,344 of record JASXSY010000273.1, read on the forward strand.
GGAAAATGTTTTTTTACACAATGAACACTGATTGCTTTTGTCTGAAAAATAGAAAACCATAAAATCGGTCTTTGGTTATAATTTCTTTTTAGTTTACCTTTATTTGACTGTCCACAATGATCTTTTAGTTTTGTATGTGTAGCAAACATAATACCACAGTTAGGACAAGCACATGATTTTTCCTGAGTGTGACTCTTAAGATGATCAACTAATCGATAACGTGCAGTAAATTGTAAAGTACAATCTATGAAACATTATTTCAAATGTTATTACAGTAAAAAATTCGCATAAATAATATTAACAATACAAACCTCTCCATGGGCAGTTAAAATTATATTTTTCAAATTCTGAAATTTGAAAATGTTCAGCTACATGATATGAGTAATACTGCATACATTCAAATCGCTCATTACAATTTTCCCAATTGCATTCAAATTCGTTTGGTAAATCTGGTAAGATATTAGCACCTTCGCCATTTAACTTGCATCCCTTAATTACATACGATATAAAAAAAACAATTAAGCCAATTTATATTTGAGTGATAACATAATACTGAATTTACATACAGGAATTTCACAAAGAGTTATAACAGCTAAACCAATACATTTAAGACGTGTATGGTATGCATGGAAATTCACATGAGTAGTAGATTTCACCTCACAATGTGATTGGAATGTACAACTGTTCCACAAGCATGTAAACCATTCTGAAAATGAAAATATAATTATTCAATTAATATGTTATTATATTATTTTTAGAACAATACTAGATAAAACAACATACTATCTTTATTGCTTTGCCATTCTTCAGTCCACAAATGATCAACATGTTTACTAACATGATAAAAATAATCTTTGATGTTTGATGATTCATAATCACATTCTTCCCATGCGCAACTGAAATTCATTTCTACTTTATCCAAATCGAGTTTCTTTTTCCTAGAAGGTTGCTTCATGCACTTTTTTAAATTATTTAAATCCAAACTTGACTCATAAGAAGCAGTATCATCAAAACTATTTGTAACAACGCCTATTTGAATTAAAACAATACAACCTATTAATAAACAGGCTTAACGGTTTTCTAATGCAACAAAATCAGTTTAATAAATATTGATTTCAGTGTAAGTTATTATTATACTTGTAGGTACTATCATTAAATGATTTTATTCAATTGAAACATAAATTTGTTTTATTTTCCTGTTTAAGTGTAATGTGTGTGTGTGTGTGTGTGAGTGTGTATCAACACAAAATCAACCAACAAATTTATTAAAATGAAACTTACATTTTTTTTTCGCAACATATTTTTTTTCTTCTGCCACATTTCCTTCACGATGAGCAAAAACCCACTGTTGACACCAGTACTGCTTGTCCTTCATCATGGACATGGAGCCACAGTCAGTTTTTTGATCGACCGATAAGTATGTTTGCGCCGCAAACATGGAATCTAAACACAAGGATTCGTTCATCAATAACTGATCACAAAATAAACCGTTGTGATCCGGAATCGGATGAAAACGCGAAACATTAATAAGATATTTATTGCACAATACAAACCATCGTTTGACTCTTCGGTTTTCCTATCCTTCTTGATCAGAAAACCGGAGTCACTGTTGCGTTCAGGGTTCATCATGAATTCGAACACTTTTAAGTACCAATGTTTTAAATAATATGACAGAAAAACTAAATTTCGTACAGTAATCGTAGAACAAAAATCTAGCCGTTAAGTTTGTTAGGGTACGTTAAGTGTTGATTGTTTATATTTACGTATGTTATGTGTTTTTATCAATCACGGTCATAGTTATAGATAATATTATCTATAACCGTGATCTCAGTACTGCGCAACAATAGACCTTAAGCTGTGTCCACACCTAACAAACGTTTAGGGAAACATTGATTGTCAAATGTTTGCCAAACATTTTTCGAACGTTTGTCAAACATTTTATCATGACAACTAACGTTTGTTCATAATTTATTTGTTCGCTATATGTTAGCCAACAGTCGTGACAATGTCAAATTTAGAACAAGTTTAAATTATTATTTTTTTTTTGGACCACTTTTCACTCATTTTGTGACTCAGTAGTCGGTATATTATTTAAAACTATATAAATGAAAAGTACCGCTCTCCGTTAGTGGTGCCACGCGCAGACTGATGAAAATTTATAGAAATTATATATTAGTTATGTATTTATAAACGCGATACTATCGCATTATTTCTCTATAGTCTGGAATACTACACATAATTTAAAAATAAAATAATGTATTGTTTAATTTAGCAGCCTAGGCTTTGCCCCCACACCCCCTTACCACGACACCATTTATATATTCATCATATTAACTAATAAACAATTTATAATAAAATAACACCAAAGAAAATAAAACACACATTAAAGACATATGTATATTTACGGGTACGCTGTGTATCATTTATTATGTTTATATTTATATTTTTTCATGTGGCCCGTTACAGATCAACTAGCACCGGCCTAAAAATATTGATCAGCTTTCTATCGCCAGACGTGAATAGTCGATACTTCGATAGATGTTTTTACGTAATCGTTATCGTCTATTGTTCAGCCTTCTATAAAATCTTGTGTTCTAAATACATGATAATTTATTAATCATAATATTAATAATAAATTATCTATACCTAATTTATGATTATTATGAAAGTGGAAAGCTTTAAAAATAAATTTATCCTAAGCCTATGAATAAATAATTAAGTTATCATCAATACAAATTCGATGATGCTACTAAAAAAATTTGGGGGTGCTAAGCACCCCCCAAATTGCGCCTATGCTTATTAATGACCCTACTATTGTGATAAATCACTTTCATTTAATCAGTTTTATTATGCGAAAATAACTAATTGAAATATGGGAGTCCATTACGTAGCACTCTGTATGTCACAATACGTTTCAAACAATTAGGTATCTAATAATTCCGTTGATTAATTCAAGTATTTTATGATTTTTAATAACCATAATCATTGTATGTATATTAATCTCGGATAATTGTTTAGTTATTTTGAATTGAACTGTAGCACTAATTATTACTGTTACAACAAAAATATTGTAATGTATTGTCATTATTATAGGTATGTTCTACTTTTGCCTATCTATTACCCCGTCTTTACATTTTTCCATAACCAACTCCAGATAATGTTTCTCCCGCTGATAAATTATCCTCATTTTTTCATAACGTAATTTGTGTTGTGAAAATGTGTAACGATCATTGTATAAATAACAAATTTTAAGTAAAAAAATCTAACCAAAAGAATAAAAGAAAAGAAGGTATATAAAGAAACATAAAATATACTGAAATATTATAAAATTAAATAATATATTAATATAAAATTATATTTTTATTTCTTAGATACTATTAATTTATTAGGAGTTTTTTATTGAATATATCAGTTATTTTATATAAGGTTTTTAATATATCTTATGTAAATTAAATTTTTTGCTTAATATAAAATTGAATATTCAAGGTATAAAATTCAGAAAAAAAAAAAAAAATGGAAAAGGGTTCATAGCATCCGGAAGGAAAATAGATTTGGGTGACATTCCAATGTATTTAATGTATGATTAAATGTATTAAGCTTAATACTTAATTCATAAATTTTCTTTAAATTCATAACTAAATAATTTTTCTTTTACCTAAATCACATTTCCTGCAGGAGTCACAGACCAAATTTAATTTTTTTTTTATTAATATATTATAGTTAAAATGTTTAACAACAATCAAAATAATTAAAACTTAACTAAGGAAAAATAACCAATTTATTTAAGTAAAATTATTAAAATAAAACATTAATAATAAACTCATTATAAAACAAATAATAATAAATTATAAATAAAAACATCATAAATTAAACTATAGTGTAAATATTCTTGTAACCAGTTCTCTTCAAATGATAACTTTTAAATGACCCTTTAAATTTATAGATGTTGACAAGTATATAATTTTAAATAAATAAAATTGAATATTTTATATAGAAATATTGGCGATGTGATGCCGAACTAGTTATAAGGATAATTGCACCCGTGTAGAGGTACAAAATAACCAAGTTCAGCACATCATTCCAAGATTTCTGAAAAAAAAAATTTATTGACTTATAGAAGCTATAATTGAATTGAATACATTTTCTGTTAAATTGTTATTTAAATTTTAATCGTTAAAATACTATAACAGAAAATTATTTGATGTTTTAACAAAATAATGATTAGTTATTTATAAAATATTCTTACATTTTATTGAACTTTAAATAACGATTTTAATATTTAAAGTTAATTTGTTTTATTATTCAAATAGTAAATATATTTATAAAGAGTTAATTTTTATTGGTATACTTTAAATCATTGTATTTAAAATAGTATGATTTTATAAAGTGCCGTCGCAAGCTTTTGCAAGGCTCCAGGCAAATGCAGTACAATTTCCTTACATATAAATACATCTAACTATTCCGACTTGGCAAATCGTGAACCCCGATTTTAGGTGCCAGGCTCTAGGCAGTTGCCTGAGTTGCCTGCTCGCTAACGACAGCACTGATTTTAAGTGTTGAAGATTTTGATTATTAATAAAAATACATGCAATGAGATACTAATAAAAAAAAAATAAAAAAAAAAATAGAACTGTAACTTCTGTAATAAATTTGATTTTATTGAAAAAAAAAAATTATTTGGATACATAATAAGACCCAACATTTTGAATTATTTATGGAAATTGTTAAGAACTCATGGTTTATAAAAATATTTGATATTCATTATTAGAATTAAAAGAATTGTACTATTTCTTATTCTACGTTTAAATTTTGTAATGAGGACGGTCTGCGTTCACCATCTATAGATGATGTATGGCTGATAGTCTCGAATGAGGAGTTGTCTAAAATATCAGAGCCTTCAGAATCTTAAAATACAAATTTGTATTAAAATAATAAAAAGTATAATTCAGAGAACGAAATTGATCCCTTATTTAATTGTCATTTCTTTCAAATAAACCACAACAATGAATATTTTGTTACGAGTTATGAGTATTATGTGAATATGAATTGTGTGAATATGTGAATATGAATAATTCATGTGTAGTATGCATTGTGTCACTGCAATGTGGAAGTTCACAAAAAGGTCATGATTAAACTGCAAATAAATTATAAGCCATTTGATAGCAAATATTTTTTTTTATTTTGTAAATAACAACATATTTATATACAGTATAAAACACAATTTAACAAAAATCTATAACTTAAATTTACTTTAACAATTAAATTATTAGTCATAATACAAGAATCTTTGAAGGCTCACTCAATCTTGTGGTTGCTATATAGAAAAGAGTTGGTAGTGGAATAAGTAATAACAAGGCATAGTCAATGGATGGGTTTGTCAACTGAGTGATGGCGACAATACCAAATCCATGACTAATCCAATGTACAGCTACAATCAGTATGTTTCTTGGCACACATACGGTATGTTTGATCAAATGCTTAGCAGACTATTAAATTTAAAAAATTGGTATAATTTTTATTTTTTATATACTTATCGGTATACATTACCTGATTAATTTCAGTAGCAAAATGAATGGCACTCGATATAACAGAAACAACAATCACTATGTAAGGGAAAGTGACATCTAACATAAAAAAATTAAAAAATAACTTATTTGTAGGTTAATAATTAATTTAAATAGTTAATTTAACAAAATATTGATTTTTAATAAATACTTACAAACAATACCACCAAGAAATGCATGAATTACAGCTGCAATAGGGAAAAAATACAATCCAGCATACACTGTTTTCAAATATGCCCCACAATTAAGACTGAAATAAGCGCACAACAAAGGGCGCACAGTGAGCAAAACAATAATACAAGCAAAATAAAATATAAAGATCATAGAGTATCTGGAAAAAAAAACAATTTCAGATGATATTAAAAAATAATATTAATTGATGAATATATGTAATTGAATTTTTTATAATCATTGAAAATAAATAGTGTTTTAAATAAGGAGGTAAAAGATTAAACCTTCCACTTTTAAAAGTAATGATAATTATAAGTAATGCATTTATTTATAAAAGTTGTTAGTAACAGAAAAAAAATTAAGAATAATTAATAAGATAAAAATCATAAATAGATTCATGCTATTATCAATAATCAATGATATAAATTATAACAGAAAACTAACTTACAATGGATAAACAGCTTCTTGAGTGCATCGTAAAGGTTCAAGATAATATGGTGTTGGATTATATAAGACTGTATACCAGTCGGATAACCATTTAGTACGACATGACTGAATAACTAATTCGCCCATAGGGTCTACGGTTAAGACTGTTATCACCGCTGCTATAATTATTTCCAATATTGCTGATGCATTTAAAACCATTATTGTTTTAGTTTTTTTCCTACCGCTGTAATGAAAATAAACATATTTTATGATTACATGATGGTTTTGAAATAAAAATAGATACTTAAAATCAACAGTCTAAATTGATACCTTTTAACTTGAGATGCCCACGATATTGACGATAGAGACAAATCTATATATACAGCATGGAATAACAAGGGAACAGCAGCCATGAACAAGAGATACATCAAATCGTATGGGGAAGGTGTATCTGTGCATGGTTGACAAATATAGGACAGATTAACATTAACTCTTGTACCTGAGGGACAAGAACCACAATCACTGGTAAGTCCGTTTCCCAACTCACGTCGACCACAATAGTAACCAGGACATCTCAAATTTTGTATGTTATTTCGATTCTTAAAATGAACAAAGGTATTAATAATCAAAATAATCAATCAAATCTGAATTACTGATATTCAATAGTATCAGTCAAACTCACAGAATAATGTTCTGCCATTGTGTAAGGTGTTAAAGCTTAAAATTGTATAGTACAGCACCGTAAATCTGCAGGCACAAAAATAACTAATTGATTTTGATGCACATGAACAGATAAAATAAAAATTGTGGACTCACCTCAGATGTAGAAAATTATTTATGCTACATTAACCCTACGATGGGAAGAGTATCTGAACGATATTATGTCATATTTTGAATCGTCCAAAAACTTTTTGAGAGAAATAGTAACAAGGATAAAAGTAACGTGCACTGAAAGCAAAACGAATTAATGGTATTATATTTACGGCAAAAGCAATTTAGTTGACTATTTACAACAATACAATCATAGATTAAATACACTAGTATTTAACTCTATGGTACAATACACATATAATAAGAAAAATTTGTTAAAAATGACATTTTAATAAGGTACCTTATCACTTGATAACAAGTGTTATTGTTTTCGTTTACGTTTGTGTGATAAATAAAATGAATAATTTAAATCCATAAATATTACAATACAATTATTACATACATATGCTTAGATCACATGATTTGAGGTATACAAACATGATAATATCATGCCATGAAGTAATAAATCTATTATATATAATAATAAGATTTATTACTTCATGGCATGGAGTAATAACCGTAAGAGTGCATGCGCAATTTGCAACTCAAGTTAATCGGAATTAAAAAAACCCATTGGCGCCGAATTAATTTCAAATAGTCCGTTTTTTAGGCATCCTATAAATTACCACCACTCATTCTATTTGATATTCTATTCCATTAAATTATTGATATTAATTTTTTGTATAGTTACAGCTTATGAAATAATAATTGTATTGAATCATGTAAACGACTATGATTTTATTTTGTCGCATAAATAATTGATTTAATATCATTATTAACCGAAGTTAAATCTTTTGATTGAAAAAGAACCCAAAATGTTATTCATACACATTTTAACACATAATCTGTATAAAATAATATCATCAAAGAAACTAAATCTACTAATTTTGGTCACGTAAAAATACAATTATGCAACTACCTCGAGCTCATGTTTGATAATATAATTCAATACATTTTATAATGCTTAAAATATGTATACATGTTATTAAAAATGGAAAACTCAACCATCAACTTATAGAACACTTCATCTTCTCTTTAATTTTCTCCCAACTATTTGGGGTCGGCCATCCTTGTTCTTACCTCCATTAGTCTCAAATTTCTACATCTCATATAATTCTCAATTGTACTCAAACATTTATTTTTAGTCTTCCGCTTCCTCTTTTTCCTTCAACATTTATTTTTATAATCGCTCTTATTTCCTCTCGCCTCATTACTAGCCCAAACCATCTCAGTCTATTTTTTCTCATCTTATCCACTATCGACGCTACACCAATACTACCTCTCGCATATTCATTCCTTATTATATCTTCTCTTGTCACTCCACTTATCCATCTAAGCATTCTTATTTCTACAACACTTATACTCTATTCTTCTCTCCTGTCAACCGCCCAACACTCCGAACCATATAGAATAAATCACAGAATACAATATGTATATAATAATAAATATAGCAATAAACTAGCTTCAGATATGATTATATCTCACATAATTTAAAAAGTTATAATCAGGGGTACAATATAGCAAAATATTAGGTAGGGAATAAGGAAAACCCTTTGGGAACCACTGTTCTATTGCAATAAGTTCTAGTTTTTTCAAGTTTATTCAGACTATTAACTTACAGCATCTAATGTAATAGAAAATGTATAATTACTGCACCAGTTTAAATCTTTTGACAAAAATACATTTTAAAACCAAATGAATATAATTGATTGTGTAGCCCATGCTAGTTCTGGTTCAAATCAATACATTTGTATAAGTTGGTCTCTCCAGAGTTGGGAATTATCTAGATAAAAATTATTTATCTTTTATCTTATCTGGATAATTTATTTAAATATAATAAAAATAAAATTTGAAAATTTAATTTTTACATTTTTCTATACACCGTATACCTATTACACAGATAATAACTAACTGACAAGATGACAATTTTCTTATGAGTTTATTTTAAAAAAATAATTTTTTTTTTTATTTAATCTATTAGTCAGTGACTATTATAGCTCAACAATTAAATTTACATAATATATATATATATAATATTTTACATTAAAAATAACTCTTTAGATTATATGTTTATTTTGAAAATTTTTGAAATTTGTTAAAAAAAAGACAGAAATGTATAATTATATATTTTTCAAATCTAAGATTTTTTTATTAAGTTAGATTATGATTTGTCATTCTTATGAAATTTATTTAAAAAAAATTACTTTATATTTTATGTTTATTAATGTATGAAATGAGTTTAAAAAATATTTATTTTAAAATGTTTTTAACTATGATTTTTTTTTATCTAATTTGTAGTAATATAATTACATTTTTATCTTTATCTAGATAACATTTAGTATAAATATCTTTATATGTATCTAGATAAGAATTAGTATAGTCATCTTTATCTTATTTAGATAAATTATTAATTATTTATTCCCAACACTGATGCTCTCATTCTAGTTTTTTTTTTTTTTTTTTTGCTGTTACATTTGATGTTTAGAATTTATTAATCAAAATATAAAACTAAAAACTGCAGTCTTACTTCAAAACTTAATTTTTTCAGATAATAAATCACATAAGTTTTCATGCATCACCATGCATGCAAAGAAGTTAATGTTATAACTGTAGACAATACATGTTTAGTATAAACAATAAATAACAAAAAAAATAAATAAATAATTTAATTGATAATTAAAAAAAAATTATTTCAATATTATAATATTAATAAACTAATAACTTATCACATATAGAAATATGATTTAAGGACATTATTGAATGTATATTTATGTCTATATGTTATAGACATGCATACACACAAAAAATAGAATACAATTATTTCCAGACTTTGTTCAATTGATCGAAAAACGTTATTTGTAAATTATAATAGTCCAGGCATGGAAGAGGAATCGGAGTTGACAAAACTATCCAGATTGTCAAGTATGTCATAGTTGATTTTTGACGATAACTTTTTCTTTTTCAGGACTCGTTCTACAGCTTCAGCTGCAGTCTTAGCAGGAGTCCGTAATGAATCTTTAGCTTTCTTTTCCTTAGCCCTAATCACTTTTGGGTTTTTGGCTCTTTCTTCCCGGCTTAGCTGCAACTTCCTGAAAGCAGTACCATGCATTTTCATCCACATATCTCTTTTGATCTGGTGACTTTCCTTAGACAGGATATAAGAGTCTATTTCATCCTCATCTATTTCAACAAGGCATAATGATTCCTCTTCATCATCATCTTCATATGTTCTTTTATTATCAGACAAACCCATAATTTCTAAAGAAGGACCGACATCCTTAACAGCCTTAGTACTGGCTACAGGATTTGGTGACTCCGAAGCAATATCAATTAAGTTGACTCCTAAGACTTTGGTATTCTTTTTCTTACTTAATTCTTTTTCAATTGCAGATTTTACTTCATCAATTACTTTTTCACTATCATTTGCCTCAAAGAATTTATCTATGCGCTCTTTGTCTTTAGCACGTGCTATGCGATATGATGGAGGATCATGAGTTTCCTCTAAGTCAACAGTCATAAATTGTTCAATCGATAACATACTAGATGGAGTGTCTTTAAACTCTAACAAACGTTTCTTAAGTGTTGCATGATGACAATGTACAACTTTAATGATGTCATCAGTAGTACGGTTGAAGTCATGCATACGTCCTGCAATTAATAGAGCTGCACCACATAAACTGGAAGGTCTTCTACCTAAAATATTAAATTAATTAAAGCATAAACTAATAGTTATTTATTTGTTGAATAGTTTTATCTGTATGAATTGAGTCTCTCATCATTCTCTGCAATAATCGCATAGCTGTAGTATATACAATGTGAGTTTTGTCACCAAAATCCAGAGAATTGACAAAGCGCATTAGAAAAATACTAGGATCAAGGCTAGGCACTGTCAGAGTTAATGTTTGCATCATTCTTAGGTATGTCTTTCCCAATTCAAATGCATTGACTTCACTGGCATCGGCTACATCTAACAGCATATGCATAGTGCCTTCCATACGACACGCTATGTATACACAAGCCGCATAAATTAGAGCATTCTTCCTACCACGTGTAAAATGTCTTTTTAATGCCATGTTATAATAGACACAAGCATTTTCCAAGGTTTGCGGACTAAGATTAAGGCTGTTGCTTAACACTTGAATACCTCGCCGTGCCTTGGCTTGTGTCATTTCTCGAGAAGGTTGTTTCATGCCATGATGAAAAGCGCTACCAAAGTTATGAAAATTAGCAGCTTGAGAATCAGAAGATAGAAATTGTCCAACAGCACGAGATCCATGGTCAGTTTCTTCAAATTGAACTTCGGAAACTATGTGAGATTCATCCATAACACCCCCACAATCCATGCAGACTGTAGGTCCATCACTGGAATCGAGGTTCAAAGATCCACAATCTGAACACTTCATGATTGCTTCTTTAATTTTATTTACTTAACAAATATTCTGAAAAAAAAAATTATACATAGGTAGGATAAATTTATTGTTCTGAATAACATGTTGCTATATAAACATAATTTACAAGTTTTTATTGTATTCTTGTCTTAGAAAACCATTCACTAGGCGATATCAGTATTTCCATCCAATAACAATTTTCAAAACCAGAAACTTATCACGAAAAATAAATATAAAAATTACACTTTTTACAAACTTGGTTTTCTACGTGAAAAAATGAAATTGTTCATAAATTATCTGTTAATTTATGTAATTACATAATTTAAATCAAGGTTTACACATTGAATGTTATAGAATTAATCGAAAAATCACATAGTCTAAATAAACGATAAATAATAATCTGAATTGTGTGCTTGACACGATGTCCTGTGTAGTTCGCAAGGAATCCGTTCAAAAATCAATCGTATCGAGAGGAAAAATAGAACACAACGATAACAGTGTTACGGCAGCGACGGACAACTAGGAGAATGTCTTTCTATACGTTCCCGGAACGATCGGTTTCGAAAATGAATTGACTAGTTGACCACACAACGACGAGCCGACCAGTTGGTCGTAGTTAGCACCCATGGATTAGTAATTTTTCGCGTTACGAACGATACAACAGTCGACGACGGATAACACTAACGACAAACAATTATTGTTTTAATTAGTGAAAACTGTTATTACTCTTTCGAGTGCTCCGCGCTTACCGATTTATCAGTTTACACAGTTTGTGCTCGAATGACGATTAATGATGACGATGATGATCTATAACGCAACCAAACACGCACGACGTTAAGAAACTAACGCACCACGGCACTACAGTTACTGTAGATGAACGCGACTGAGCACTGCGATAAGAAATCATGCGGGCCAAGTGCAATGCTTGTTCGGTTGATTTGTTATCAATATCACATGCAACAGCGCGACCACGTACGAAGTACGCGAGTCGAAACCCTAGAGCGATTAGTTTCGATTAGGAACGATTTCTTTTTGCTTTTAATCTGGTTGACAAACGCGATCATGGTCATTTATGCACAGTTCGAAAATTTCATTATTTTTCAAATTTATCATGTTGTGGTAAACTTGAATCTAATTTTGAATTGCTTCTGCTACTATTTATATTTATTACTTTAATAAGATCTGAACTGATGTAAAGTAATATATCGGCATGTTCTCGAGCAGTGTTTCCCAACTTCTTTCACTTACGGAACCTTTGCAGGAACCTCCTATACCTTTTTTTTCCAAATAAGATTAATGATTAGGTATCCGATATAAAACACCTCGGACGACGGCCAAAACAATAGTTATAACAACAAAACGTGAGAACAGAACTCCTTGCGTTTGCATGTTTTTGTTGTTCAATGTAAAATATAGTAGTGTACGAAATAATTTAATTTGTCGCAGCCACGATTTGAAGTCCAAGATTTTAACGTACGTATACTTGCATGTTTTGACAAAATATTCGAATTAAAAAAATTGAAACCACACAGATTTTAACCTATCCAAAAAATAAAATATTAATGTAATCTTACGTACCTACCTATTCGCTATGAACAGCTCTCGTTCATAATTCGAATCCTTGTTCAAAGCGAGAATGTTATATTTATTTTTTCCTCGCGGAACCCTTATCGTTGGCTCACGGAACCTTTTGGTTTCGCGGAACACCATTTGGGAAACACTGTTCTAGAGCAGGGGTGGCCAATCTAAGGCACGCGTGCTTTTTGCGGCACATTTGACGTTATTGTATGGCACACAATAGCGCCAGACAAAATAACACATAACTTTTAAATATTTCTAAAATTATGATTTCCAATTTTAAATTTAAATCATGAAAGTCATGAATATTATATCATACAATATTTGGGTCTAAATAACATTAAACATGTCAAAGTATAATATCATATATTAAATCTAATCAGATTATTACAATCGCAGTGAAATCCGAGTTCCTGGGAAAATATAAATATTATTTTGCTAAAAATAAACAAATACAAAATCCACAGTTTCAAGATTTTGAAGTGATAAATACAATTTAAAAATTATGTACCTAATTTTACAAAATCAAAATAAATTTTCAACATAATTTTACCGCCCTCCAAAATTTGCCGCCCTATACGGCCGCATAGTTCGCAGTGCCTTAAATCCGCCCCTGGTAGAGACCCTCTTGTGAAGGCCATCTTTTGTGGAGGCCCTATTTTGTGGAGACCCTGGTTGTCCTCCCTTAAATCCGACCCTGATATTATTATATAATTGCAAATAATAAGCATTAATTTTTATGACACATTCTCAATTTTTTATTTTTTATTTGTCACAATAAAGAAGAAAAAGGTTGGCCACCTCTGTTTTAGATCATGGATAAGCCCCGTGAGCAATGTTCGGCTAGCGTACTTCTTCATCTGGTGTAAATGTATGTTTAATGAAGAACATTCATCTATAGCCAACGCAGGCTGAGTTCGTTTTTTCTCAGAATTGATTGACAAATAATATTGTTATTTTACAATCAAAATTATTATTAATAACTATCAAATTTAACCCATGTCATTCAAGAATACTGTAGCTTACTACTGGTGAAAGCATTTTCAAAATCGTTACAATAGTTCCAGTATTTTCTATAAACAAACTCCCAAATTTTAACTCTTTATAATGTTAGTATAGATGTTCATAACAACATAGCTAATATATCTAAAAACAGTGGCGTACACATAGGATAGTAAGTATTAGGTACAATTACACAGATTTATCATGGGTACGGAATCTCAAACATTCAGGGGACCCACTTTGGTTTTTGTAGCTAACACTATAAATGCATACTATTTATCTGGATCTTTAGATTCTTTAGGAATTTGCAATATTTTTTAATTTATTTAATCTAAACATGCATTTGGAAAAAAATTATTTTAATCAAATGAATATGGTCATATGAATGTAAACCAAAATTAATTTGGGGCCCTATAATTATAACTGCACTGGTTTGTGGAAAACCTGTGGGCACCACTAACTATAAGTATTAGGTTCTTATTTAAATGTATTAATTCAGTTGTAAAATATAATTATATAAAACAGGTAAATGCTAATTGACAAATTTGAATGACCTTTCTTTGTACTTTCTTTACTCTGGCCCACCAGATTTTAAAATTCCATAAATTGGCCATCTAGTTACTTTGAATTTCCCATTCTTGTTCTACATAATTTATTCGGACAACCATTTTTGTAAGCAGATTGAAACTGATGTGCAGTAGGGTTGTTATTATAAGCCATTGTGCTAAAACACTTTTTATTTTGTGCAGTTTATTATGCTTTAATTTATCTGTACAGATTAATTTATTGTACAAATATATCAATGAATTTTAACAATTCAGTAATCTAATGAACCCCATTTTCCTATTAGATTCCAAGACAAATACAAAATTATTTTTTTCTTTTATTTTTAATTTTTTTATAAAACTTGTAGACATTTCAGTAAAATTAAATATAAAATAAGTTTTACATGCAATATGCCTTTTTTTTATTAATGGCAATACAAGAACATGAATTTATAATATAAAATACAGAATTAAATATTTAAATAAATTCAACTGTAGGATCTTCTTTAGAAAATTCGGCAAGTTTAAATTGTACTTACAAAACTTTAAAGTTTCAGTCACTGATTTATTTGATAACTGAGTGGCCAATTTTACTTTAATATTTTGCTTAATATTTTTTTTTCCCAATTTATTTTCCAAGTGATACCCATATTTTTCCTGTAATAAACATAAATGTTTGACAAATTTAAATTGAATGTAATCATTTTTATATTTTAAAATTATTTTTTCGCCAAATGCATTCCATACAAGCTTGATTATATGTGATGGAGTCATGAAAACAGTAATATCAACCTTTTCATTGTCAGAATATTCTACAGTAAAAGCAGTTAGTAAAGCTGATATGTCAACATTATAATCTAATAGCCATGGTGTATCATTTATAGAACAACTGTCAAAAGTAAAACTAACTACATGTATACCAGTAGTTTTTAAAGCATATAAAGTTTGTTTTGTAAGATCAACCTTTTGCATGCTATTTAAATTAAAAGTTAAAAAATACCCAATTTGAAGTTTCCACTCTTCCTTTATAGAAACAACCATTAAAACAAAGTAATCTTTAGCTAAATTAATTTTTCATTATCTAAGCCATTTCCAATATCTACTCGACAATAGTACTTTGTTTGACCCACTGAACTTCAGATGTTATTGTATGACCATCTCATCAAGCATGAGACTACAATAAATTTGATGGTTAGAATTGTTAAATTTTAATGTTAGTGATTTCAATGCTTCATTGGTAAAGTCAGGTTCAACAACTATATTTAAATAACACTTTCTTAAAGTACAAGAATGTGGAAAAACAATATTGAACTGATTTCTTACATATTGATAAGCTTTAGGAAGGGAAAAAAATGTAAAGATAGTGTTAATTGCCTATTAGATGGGCTACTGTTGTAAACACCTTAATTCCTAATTTTTTTTTTTTACTAATTATTAAATAGTTATTTACCAAATAATTCTAAAAGAATATCAGGATCCTCTTCAAAGATTATTACTTTTAAGTTTGTTAATAATTTCAGACATAGATGCTATTTGTTTATTTTTGCGTCGGATAAATTGTTGTAAACCTTTTAGTCTTTTGTTTTTTATTTCTGTTTCATTAGTCAATTTATGAACTCCATATTTTAAGTATGATTGCATTGGTATGTCGTCAGAAGACACAGAAGCAACAGCCAAAAATGAAGATTTGAATTTTTTCTACAACAAAACAAAATTAATCAATACAAAATCAATATACTAAAAAAATATCATAAAATTGTTACTTACTTTAACTGAAGGTGTATATAAACTAAAGGTTTTTGATGATGTACTAGCCATAGTTTGATCCAAATTAGCTATTGGTACAAGTTTTTCAGGTAGCACATTAATATTAGGTACCTAAGAAATAAATGAACACCTTTAATAATAAATTTATAACAATCAATATTATAAATGTAGCCCAATTTATTATTATTTAATAAAGATAGGAATGTCATACTAATAATTTTCTATCAATGGTTATATTTTCATTGATAAATATTTAATATTTTCTACCAAACTAAATAAAGAAAAAAAAGGTATAATTATGTTATTACTATAACTGTAGATGTACACAAATCAAAGGTTTCTGGTGATGTATTGGCCATAGTTTGATCAAAATCAGCTAATGGTACAAATCCTTCAGGTATCTTACCGGTTTCTGAAGTACTTGTTAATACATTACTTTTAGGAGGCTCATAATAAGAATTCGCCTAGAAAACAATTCTCATTTTAGATACATTTAAAATTTGTATATAAAATTTAATTTAATTACATTAACTAAAATTCTTTTCATTTGAAGTTCAGAGGTATTGCTTCTATAATCAGATAGCGATAATATTTCTTTTAATTCAGAATACCCAGTCTTTCCCTAGAATTTCAATTACAATAAATATTTAAGTATAAAAAAAAAAAAATACATTATATCTGTAATTATTTTGAATAAACTAATAAAATTAATTTATACTTTACCTCTTTCACATTTGATATTTTTATTGTAGGTAAAGCATGTTTTTGTAGAAGTCTATTTTCATTATGAACAATGAATGACTCTGGTATAAAATGAAGAGAGCAAATAAGACTGCTCTTATTGATTTTGTCCACTGATAAATTATGGCTTAGAATAAAACCATGCCACTTTTGCAGAATGCATTCTTTAGAAGGAAATCTACAAAGTACAAAATAAATGTGGTTCATATTATAAATTGCGGTGTTATTAAATTCAAATATTGTTTCATAGCAAAACTTACTTGTGAAAACTAATATTTTCAGATTTAGATTTAGCAGTTTTACATCTGCCGCAAATAAAACATCTAGGCATTTTTTAACTATTAATTAAAAATTTAATTATTATTACATTTTTTTACTTTTGCAATAAACATATATCATTAATTAATAACTTAGTAAATACTAAATGATTGATGAAGCATTATTTAAAAAGTAGTCAGTTAGAAAAAAATGTAATAACAATATTATTGGTTGTTATCATTTTTTTATATCTAATTACTGCTATCTAACGGTATATAGTATAACAATTGAACCAAGAATAAAATCAATGATCGCTAGTTTGGCATTAGCGTGATAATAGTTTGAATTGGTAACGTTTTCTCGATACATTATTCGATGAGCAAAACGGGTCATTTAACAGATCTGGTAAAAAGACCCATTCGGATATTCGATTCAATTTACTCATAGTAGAGATGGGAAAAACTGGTCAGGTTCGTATCAATGACCCGTTCGTTCGCGAACGACACATTAAAAATATGATTAAATCATAATCACCTGGAGTATATACTATACAATATAATCATCGAGTCATATTTAAGTTATTAGATTTTGAAAATGTAAACTAGAAATATAGATTTAACATTTATGTTATTTATTAAAAACTTATTATAGGTACATTGATAATATAAATATATGAAATGAACCAAAGAACCGAAAAAACCAGAACCGAAGATTCAAAAATATTTAACAACACTGTAGTATTATAATAATACTATTTTAACTATTTTAATAATTAAAATACAACTGATAATAACTAATACGAAAATACCATAGACATATTAAGATATATCTATTATTATATATATTAAGATATATCTTTATAAGTCTATGGAAAATACGCATACATATAGGTACCCAATATCCAGATTTAGTGATACCCAGTGGCGGATCTAACGGTCGTTTAGTCTGCAAATGCCAACGGGGCCCCTATCTATGTTTAAGTATGAGGCCCCGTAAATTTTGGAATATCCAAAGATTATTTTTTGTTTTTTTTTTTTATGAAAAAATGTAAATCAATTAATACAGTCTGTATTTAAAAAAATTACAATAGGCAAATAGGAGGACAAATTAATACGACAGACAAAAAGACGGTGAGTAAGGAAGGTATCTAGTGTTACATTAGGTCAACCATGGTACAAAACCGTACGAGTGATTTAGCTTTACTCTGCATGGAGTATTACGGAGCACTTAATCTTAATATAGATGAAACCACAGACTATGAAAATTTTCATATAGTCTGTGATGAAACTATCGACACTTTTGCCAAAGCAAAAGTGCGAAGAGTATTGCGATTGTCATAAAAATAAAAATATGAAAGAATATATTTTTTTTGGTGTTGTTTACTCATTATTATGTAAGGAAAAACTTTTATTATATTGTATAAAACATATATATAAACTTATTTTGTATGTATTATATTTATGACTAATTAGATGAAAAAAATAATTTATTAATTTGTGTTTTTTGTCAGTTTTTTTGCATATCAAAAATATAATACTTACATAAAGATATTAGTGCCTTTGCATTTAGTAAAAAAATTTATTATTATGAGAGTCTATTTTTATCAGACACATGAATATTTTAAATATATTTGGAGGAGCTTATTATGGTTTTAAGCCCCCTGCCCCTAGACCTCCTAGTGTGTCAATGAATAAAGGTTAAAATGTAGCAATTATGGCCCCTAGATCAGGGTCCCTTGTGTATCGGTTTGCCGATCAATATTTTACTCTTAAATCCGCCACTGGTGATACCCACTGAACCATAGATAAAATATAATATATAAATAATATATATATATATATAATAAATATAATCTATGACTGAACCAACAAAAAAATATTTGACGAACGACCGGGTCGGGTTTTAGTGATCCGGATCTTTTGGTTCATATCAATGATCCGTTCGTTCGCGAACGACACATCACTAGTCAAAACTTAAAAATTAATAATTAATCAAAATTAATAATTTTTCCATAGAAACGCGTCCTATAGAAATCATATGAACCACGATGATAATTTCGTCTCTATAATGTAGAGACTATATTATAGTCTTGCACCGTAGGCAAATTGTATTGCAATCGCCCCCGAACTTTGATTTTAAAAGGTACATTCTTCCCGTACTTCAATTATAAAATTAAGGTAAAATAAAAAAATAGTATTTTGCTTTTGGCTATTTGCCTCCGTGCTAAAATCTAGAAGTCGACGCCTATGATTGGATGTATTAATTAAATTATACTCCCGTGGATTGATGAAATTAATGTTTGATAAAGGAACGAATCACAAACGGTACGCATCCATTAACTAGGAACTATAACAGTTCTATTTAAACCAATGTTGAAACGACGACGATTTTCGTAGGACTATCGGTGAGAATGGAACCACGGTTTAAATGAAATTTTACGAAATAAATATTTCATTACGTTTCTACCCTGTGATTGACACCGGCACTAGTGTTATCAACGACTATCCGGGATTTTATACGTTATCAGTTTTAAATAGCGGGAAAGACGAGCGATGGATTTCCCCAGGGAAATTATTATTGTTCTTATTTGACAACTATCTGTAATATATACTTATCTATGCATCTGTCGGTGTCAATTTAGAACCCAACGTTTTGGCGGTGTTCGCCGAATGTGATTTGTCAAACTCTCGGATTTTGAGGTGAAATTCGTATTAGTCGAAACGAAAAGCAGAAGATGTGTGGTAGAACTGCATGGTAAGTGTGTCGACTGACGACGTAAGTTCTTCGGATAAATTCAAATATGTAAGGTCGTTACGAAATATTGTTTGAGATTAATGCCTCAACTCCATCATTTAGCTTAAATATATCATTTGTTCTATTCACTGAAAATTTTAAAACGACGTTGTGTAAAATATTTAAATATTTTTTAAAAATCCCATGTTGTAAAGTTTGTAATTAATACCATTGATTATGTACAGTAGATTATATGTAATCAATGCTAATACTTACATAATAATATAATAACTAATAGTAACATCACATAGTTTATCTGAAAATATTTAAAATATTGGTTCTCTGCATTTTTACGAACATGTCTCAATGATTTAATCATTTGTCCAATAATTAATTCTGATTTTTGATTTGAAAAAATAGATACATTTTTTTTATACTCTGAATTACTTTATCTTTAATTTATTTCGATTAAACGGGTTTGATAACCCAATAACATGTGTAATACTAATCAATAGTGTTCGGTTCATACAACACAAGTACATTATATAATGTTTTATGTTAGTTAAAACTGTTCTTAAAACTAACTGTATGAATTTGTGTTATGATGTGTAACAAAAACTACATTGCTAAGTTATTTTTTTGTAACTCAATGTGCCTTGTAGAGTAAAAATATATTACCTATAATTATTTTTCTTGTTATAACCACCATTGGCAGAAATAGATGTAGGTTCATTTCCAGGTGTAAAATTGTAGAGGATGTAATTTTTGTTTGTATGATCTATCATTGACAACTATTTTAATATTTTTAACTGTTACTGATGTGTTTCATATTTAATTAGTATAATTGTATGCTAGTTATTAGTAAAAAATTGTATAGAAAAGTATTTGGTTCTTGATAATAATAGGGCGTAATTTTAACATTTTTCACAGATGTAAAAATTCCTAGTTTTGCATCTAATTGCTACTGACTACCCTATAATAATTAGCCATAATATTATAATTATGAAATCACTCTATTGGTTGTATATATTTACTTTTTATTAGCAACTTGAAAAAAGAAACCTATTGCAAAGCATTAAGCTATAAAGATCGTAATGACAAATTATATCGACAACCAGAATGGCACGAGTTGGAAAATGGGGGCCATGAATTCAAAGCATCAAACAATATAGCCCCAACTGATGTAACTCCTGTTCTTGTATCTGGTGAAGAATTTGTTGACTATCCGTCGAGATTACTGACTCCTATGGTATGGGGTATGATACCTCCTTGGCATAAGGTATATTTATAAAAGAATAATATTTATTTACAAAAATAGTATTATTGTGGGTAGTTAATTGGTAGTTAATTTAATTTCTTTGAAAGTATCATTAAAATTATATTTATTTTTGATTTTTAGGGAGATTTTAATGATCATGGTTTGAGCACGAATAATTGTCGAATAGAAAATTTGACTACTTCCAAACTGTATAGTGGACCATTAACCGAAGGAAGGAGATGTGTTGTAGTTTGTGAAGGTTTCTATGAATGGAAGACTACAGAAGGCCCGGGAAAGAAAAAGCCCTACTTTATACATACACCTCAAGAAAAAGAGGTTTGTTTTTAAAACCATCTTATAGATTTTATAAATAGTTTTATGACAATTAACAATTACTTAAAATGTTGTCTTAAGATTGCTTTTATGTATTTGTCATTGTAGATACTTTTTAACTATTAGTCATTGGTGTTCTTTATACAGTATAATATTTACTACATATTTAGGTTGAAAGATAAAAAAGTTGATCTAATGTAGAACTTAACACTTTTGTTTGGTATTAATAAATTAATTGTTCTAACAAAATTATTTACATAAAGGTTTCAGTTTATGATAAAAATGCTTGGGAATCAGGTCATTGGTCTGGGAAATCTGGTTGGTGTGGACCAACTTTACTTAATTAGCCGGAATTTATAATAAATGGAAATCATTAACAGGTGACATTTATAGTTATTCAATAGTCACAATGGAATCGAGTAAATTGTTTTCTCAACTTCATCATAGGATACCTGCAGTATTAGAGAATGAACACATGATTGAGGTAAGGTTTGCTTAAGCAATTCGATGTACAAATGTATACTTTTAATTATTTAAAATAATGCTATTGTATAAAAATATCAAGTATTAACATTACCAATTTCTATTGTTTTTCTTAGGATTGGTTAGATAGCAGAAGAGTGTCTTCAAGTCGAGCCATATCTATGCTTCGTCCTACTGATAATTTGACATGGTACGAAGTATCAAGCATAGTTAATAATTCACGTAACAAAAGCGAAGATTGCAACAAGCCTACATCAAAAATGTATGTATTTGTATTTCATTAACATGACTGAAAAATATTTAGTTTCAAATTGAAAAAAAAATTATTTCAGATAATACTTATTATTTTATATATTGGCAACCTTACAAAGATTTTTTGTAATCTCTAGTTTGAGAATCCACTAACTATACTTTTTTTGGAAAAATAAGTTTTAGTGTGGAGTAGATTATATATCACATTGAGTTTAAGATAATTAATTTTTTTTCTCTCTGTAATTCTTAGATTTTTTAACCCAGTTAATTATTGTTTATTTATAGAGTAAACAAAAGCAGTACTTTTATGACATCTTGGTTAACTGGAAAAAATAAAAAGAATGATAGCAATGAAGAAAATTCAACGAGGAAAAAACCCAAAACATAATACTTTCTGTTATATATAATAATTTAAATATTTATAAGAGTGGTTAAAATAAGTGTTGACTTTTTTTAATTAAAATAATTAAATTTATTGAAAATTACAGTTATAAAAACTATAAATGGTAAAATAAATATTAGTATTTTATTCATATTCAAATAATATTGATTAATATACAAAATTATTAATGTAAATGTTCAATTAAAGAATTATAACAATGATTTAACAATGATTTGTATACGCTTCAACTATACAAGAAACTGAACTAATATCGGAATTGTAATTTATTTAAGCTTATTAAATCATTTTATAGTTGTATTTTAGTTTTCACCATACACCCATGCATCGCTAGCTCTTGACCACGAGACTACTTCTTTCTCTGAAAACCACAGAGAAATTTCTTTGTTGGCTGATTCTACAGCATCGGAACCATGAATAATATTACTGTTAAAATAGAAAATGTTAAAATGACTAAAAACTATAAGTTAGATATTAATAACTAAAATAAATCAGTAAAAATATTTACCGTCCAACCTGGATACATAGATCGCCTCTAATTGTACCTGGGTTAGAGTTTTTCGGGTCAGTTGCACCAAGAATAAAACGACCGGTTTTAACAACATCCAAACCTTCCCATACCTAATACAACAATATTAATTTTTTAATAGTTAGATAATTGAAATAATAATGATGTGTGCAATAACATTGGGACTACTGGTCCAGATGACATGTATTTGACAAGGCCCGGGAAGAATGGTTTGCTTGATAGATCAGCATAATGCTTTGATAATAATTCTTCAGATGCCTGAAACAAGTCATCAATATTATTTTAATTCTTTGTTTACTATAATTTATTAATATATTAAAAGTAAATTTTAATTTTTAAGTACTTTAAGAAAGTAAATGCAATATTCAAGTTATTTTTAACTGTTTTGAAGATCCTAGCTATTTATATATTTTTTATATCTATGTTAATGTAAATATTTTGGCAAGAAACTCATCATAAAATTAGATTTGAAAACTAGTTAAGTCTCAACGAAATTTAAAATAATCCTAAAATTTAATATTTTTATGATAAATATTTTATTGTTCACTAAGTTAAGAAATTTAAGCCAAACACACAAGCTTAATTTTTTTAGTAGAAAATGTCACTAAAACACAGAAATAGCTTTACTTTCACTTGTAGCATAGGCTCAAGAGGATTTTTAGCACCTTTGATTTTCTTTTTTTTTTTTTTCATAATAATTACAGTGAAATACCATGAACTTAATTTTAAACAATTCAGCACCCATGATATTTGGATTCTAGTTGTGACTAAAGTTGGTAAAAATGTCAAATTAATAGCCATAAAATATTACAATTGGATATTCTATACTTAGAAGATATACTGCTTATTGTATCGTACTTTAATTAAAATATTCAAGAGAACCATTTAAAGTGCACATACCCACATGAATTTCATAGCGACTAATTTGAACCCTTTTTCTTCAAAACGCTTGATAATCTTGCCGACTAGGCCACGTTGAACACCATCTGGCTTGACCATAATGAATGTACGTTCAGAATAAGCTTCTGCGGCCATTTTTCAGTTATAAAGTATACACAACAAACGCTGTACAAACAAAACCAACAATTGAATGTATAATAACATATAAAGTTGTGTATTAGTCGTTATCTTAATTTCAACTGTATCAGCTGATACTCATATCACAGAAAGCATTAACTTAAATTCGTGGTTTGCGTGTATAAGCTTTTTAATGACATTGAGAAATTAACAAATGACAAGTTTATACAGGATCATTAAAATGTAACCTAATCATTTTTTATAGCAGTTTCATTTGTAGCTATAGGTTTGAACGACACTGTATCAGGTAAAAGAAATATTCAAATAGCCTGAAGAAGCAAGGAAATGCTGTACTTCAATAGTACATGGTGTACGAATAAACTCGAATGTGGGGTCGTTAGCGTTTACATGGGTTTCACTAAGTCGTGCGGTACACTAAATGAACTATACGTTACAGCTGCCCACTACTTATATGCCCGTATTTAGGATTTTTCCAGAACAGGAGGAAGGGATGATGTATAATAATAATCGCAGTAGAAACACGTTTGACAAACTATACAACTATTTTTAGTTATAGTTCAATGGATAATAATAAAATATTAAAATTGTCAACGTTCATAAACGAGACAAAGCAATACGATGTGAAATCAGAAAATAACACCATACGCGAGCATTAGGTTTGGGCGTTGTCGAATCGACTGACGAGCAGTGGGATCGGTGCCCAAACGAAGGTTTGACGAAATCCGTGACGTCGTCGTCGGGATATAAACCAATCGCACGGTAACAACGACACTAATATTATGTAAAGTGATCGAGAAGGGGGGGAGAAGTAAAAAAAAAGAGCTTATACTCACGGACTGCGCTGAAAACAGCGTCGGAAACGGTTCGATAGGACAAAAGCTGAGAGCGGAAAGATAGTTTTCGATCGTGGACGGTTGAGCGACGAGAGCGTTCAGCAAATGTGACGTTGATGACTGAACGCGAGACGGTACGGTACGGTACGGTACCACTGAACCGGGGCGCGGTGGCGGCGGCAACGAAAGTTAAATATCAACCAAATGATAATGGAAATTATTACAAAAGTAGTGTTCCATGGCGGCCGGCCGTCGTTATCAGCGCGATGAGTATTATCGTTTACCTTAACTCGGTATGTTCAAAGTCCGTGCCCTGCAGCTGAGGCACAGAATAAGCTATGAGTTACAAGTTATGGTTCATTATGATGCCATTGCCGTAAGCTATACCCGCCCCGCGGACGCTTTTATTTCGTAAACAAAAAACTAATTATAAAGGATCACACAACAAAGAGAGAAAACCGTTTTTATTTCGTCGTGTAAAAATATAATGATATATTGTACAGTCGAACTTGGTTAACTCGAAATTGAAAGGACCGGAGTAAAAGTTCGAGTTATCCAAAAAATTTTAAAAAAGTACAAAATATGTATATTAATTCCTATGTGTTTATTATAAATAAAAT
This sequence comes from Sipha maydis, assembly GCA_034509805.1. Classification (NCBI taxonomy): domain Eukaryota; kingdom Metazoa; phylum Arthropoda; class Insecta; order Hemiptera; family Aphididae; genus Sipha; species Sipha maydis. Next base: position 114,073 of record JASXSY010000273.1, read on the forward strand.
ATGTAATTTAATAATATATCGATTTAATAATGTATCGACGATTTCGAGATAACCAAGTTCGACTGTACTTCTATAGAAAAATATTCGTCGAACAATTAATATAAGTTTTTATGATGTTTATTTTTTTTTTTATAAATTTATTTCAGTTATTCAATTATAAATTATCATAACACATTTTTTTTTTTTTTTTTATTTAGAACTTTTAGCTTAAAACTATTACAGTTCAACGATTACAAAATCATAACACATATTATGTTTAAACTTTAAATAACAGTGTATAATTTTATTTATGAATTTTATTTTACACATTTTTATTTTTTGTTATTCCTATAAACTACTCATAAAACAAATTTTAATGTTATAGAAAAAATACAATCATCTGAAAAAACACTCAACCTTTATACAATATTAATATCTTATAGCTTAAATCAATTTTTCCCAATAGTTGTTTTAATTATAAATACTATGCGTGTACTTGAAAAACGGCCCATCGGTCGGTGTAGTTTTATGAAGCCACACGTAGAACGGGACTTTTTTTCATTATAACATTGAAACGATATTTTCACCAAAATTATTCTTTTTCAAAGCATTACATCATTTTTACAAAATACAACGAAATTAGTTTTTTCTTGTGTAACCTTTAATTCGAGGACGGTCGCACACGGGAAACTTTTTGTCTCGCAAATCGATTTCGTCGTTTTTCTGTCGGCGGCTAATGCAACTGAGAAGTTGCGTCGTTTATACGCCGCTTCGTGCGCGCATTTTTATATGGCTGTACAGAGCACGTGGAAAAAAGACGAAATAGTTGCCCAACAATGTTTCGTGTGTGATCGGTCTAAGGCCCTCCTCACACGGAGATACTCAAAAGAAACTGCAATCCCCTAGGTACTAGGAGACTGGGCGACTAGGCAACTGCGCATGTGTATCTGAATGGCGTCATTCAGACGGCGCTACTAAAGCAGCGACTTATAAACTGACGCGACTAGTCAACTGGTGACTAGACATGCTGATCTCCTCGCTACTTTGGTTGATCGAGTTGCTTGGTGATTTTTATTTCGTTATAAAATAATATAACACGGATCAAAATTTTAATATAAAATGTGTACAACAAAGGTAAGTTTATTTTCTCATTCTGTAGAATGCAAGAAATCGGGAGTCATTTTCCTGTAATTCTTAAGCAGCAATAGTCTGCAGTTAACATTTTTTTTTTTTTTCAATACAAGAATTGATCCAACATTTTCTTTCGCGTTTTTTTAGGTGGTGTTTATAGTAATGATAAAGAATAATTTCCTCATCGCTACTCGAATCACTACTAGACATTGTAAAAATTGTATTTATTTTAATTCATTAACTGTATAAGTATTAACTGTACACAAATAATACGAAAAACTGAACTGTACTGTCGAAGTCTGCGAAGGGTGACACTAATTTAAGAAACTAGTTACAACAATTTAGTATACTGTGTGTGAAGATAACCGGCAACTGTAGTTGCCTAGTTACCCAGTCTCCTAGTACCTCGGCGATTGCAGTTTATTTTGAGTATCGCCGTGTGAGTCGCTGACGTGCAATTTTCAGTTGCATAATAACTGCAACAATTTCCGCGCTCACACGTGCACCTAAAACAATCGTGTCGCACTGGGTGCGCGCTTATAATTGTGTTCAGTCGCAGCATGGGTTTTGTCGTCGTGATAGCTGCAGTGTGTGTGCTCTGGAGTTAAAAACGGGAGAGAAAATTAAAAAAATATAAGACATTCGGGTACACCCGATCGCGTCGAAGTGATCGATTTACGTTATCAATTGTAAATATTGTAGGATACGGTTTTTGCCGTACAATAATTGATTAGACAGTAACCAATAAAATGTATAATATTAATTTCCTTGCTGCGCTTCAATTCCGTTCACGTTTTCTGCCTGAAGCTAGTGATCGTCGCAGCTGATTGATCGCAAGCGAGACGAGACCCGCTGAAACCCGTTTAGTACAAAACAATCGCATGTAATCGCGCAATCGAACGATTTGTGGCAAAACACGAACATATTAGTTGATCACCACCGATCATCCGTCATATATCGTTGTGGAAGTCGTCAATGCGAATGAACTGTTGCGCAACTGAAAATCGTATGCCAGCGACTAGCCTAACGCAAATGCGCTCTCTTATTTTGTTGCGCCCTTGATAACCCGACCACTTCGCCAACCTCTAGTTACGGCACTGATTTAGCGTAATAAATAATATTATGTATATTGATAACGTTTTTACTATAATTTACTGTGTCCAACGTATAATGATAGATTTATATTTTATTTGTTATGCATTGTCCATTGTTTTATAAATGTTGATTGTTAAGTGTTACTTAAGTTCTTAGAGCTCGCGCAATAATGAGTTTTATGTTAAAACAGTGCCGCAGTTTATTTCTATTTTGTCGGAAAATACGCTTATAAGCGCATAGCATTAGTTTTTACCACATATAAATAATATATATATATATATGTTATTGTATTAATCATTGTTTTTTTTACCCAAAACGGTCGCGATAAAAAAAAAAATAATGCGCTGCTCCGCTTCGACTTCATCATGCGTCACTGCATTCATATTGGCTATTTGTCGCTGCCGCGCCGAGACGGAAAAAATCTCTCGAACGTTGTACGCGTGCATCTTTGGTTGCAACGCCTTCTCAAGGTGTAAAATGTAAAAAAAAAAAAGAACCGGATGGGCCTCGCTCTGCTGTACAGTTAGGGGTGGAGTGCACCTCGCTTATAGGATAGGTCATAATTATAATGGATTTGTTAAATTTGAATGCAATGATAGATATCATTGTATACGAATAACGATTCTGAACGGAGTTCATATGTTAGTCTAGAATATAATACAATGTTATTTATAAATATTATATAAGTATATTTTATTTTTAAACGAAAAATTTAGAAAAACCGAAAATTTAAATTGTCTAACAAAATAAAAAATTTGATTATGTCAAAAACTGGTTTTGCGTAAAAACTCCCGTTTTTCCCAAATTTTTTTATGGTTTTTCCCGTCGCATTTAAAAAATATTGGAAATTTTTAACTTTTGACCTCCCAAAGTACCAAATAGATTCACTTTCCTTTCAGAAAAGTTGCTACATAAGGCAATCGAAGCATTTTTACTGCCCCAAAACGTGTCGACAGACACAAAAAAAAAAAAAAAAAAAAAAAAAAAAAAAAAAAAAAAAAAAAAAAACGCACATCATTGTAAAATCAATACATTCTTCACTCCGTTCAGAATCTAAAACTTTCAAAAACGACTCGAACAAGTATTACGTCTGTGTAAAAGTTAATGGCGCTCGAACACGCACTCCTACGTTCAATGGAACTGCCTAGAAAATCGAAATATTAAAAAATACATATAAATGATCATTAATAATAATTAAAATTAATTATTTTGTATACCGCTTGCCATATGTTTTATATTTAAAATATTAGAATAAATAAATATACCGTTTTATACTGAAAATAGTATATTCATTGATGAGGAAAAAAAAATATTTGAATACTTGAAAGGATGGTAAATTTCAAGGGGCGGATGGATCAATCTAATTATTTGACGTGGCAGTTTCGATTTTATTCGGCAACACTGTTGCGACAACACATATGAACAATCGCAGCTCTATATGTACAAATTAATAAATAATGTTTCATTCATATATAAATGTTTTTACAATATTTAGTATTTTTGAGCACTAACATTTCTCTATTTAAAATACATAAAATGTATTTTCGAAGTTGATTAAGTGTATCAATAAAATGCGTCATTGGTTGAAAACAAAAAAAAATATAATTTTATTGAATTATGAAAGTTTTTTTTTTTATAAAACCGGTTTTATTAATAAGCATTTTTGTATGGAATTCATATGACCCATAAATTCTCATAAATTCTCTAGAAAAAACCAATACCTTGATGCTCTAACACAGTTAGAAGCAGTGGCGCTTACTGGAGGGTTCAAGAGTAGTAGCTGTTACTCCTAATTTTTTTGGTGGTTAGGTGAACCCCTGGTCCTTAAATATCAACACCTTAATTCTACTACATACAAAAATATAAAAACAAACTACAGAATAATATAGTCATTAGCCTATTAGCTTATATAGAAGTATCTGACAAAATGCTAATGAGTATTTTATTATCCGTTATATATCACAGAAAATTAAAGACATTTGCCAATAGCAGCAACATATTAGAAGATATTTCATTATATTAATCAATATTTGTTTACAAAAGTTAAAGGAAAAATCCCATTGTGCGTAAATATAATTATAAAGTCTTACAATAATAATAATTATTATAATTAAAATGATTGTACTTGTTATTACATAAATTGTATTTGTAGTAAAAAATGGTATTATATATATTTAAATATAGGTAATTATATTTAATAATTTCCTGAAAACTTATATTTTATTCAAATTACTATTAGGTTGATTAAGTTGAAGATTAAATAAATAAATTATTGAATATGATATTTAAAGGGACGTGAGGGCAAAGCGAGTCAGATTTGAAAATGATTTAGTCAGTGGATGGTATTTTTCCATTCAATATGCTATTATTGCTACCCCTATTTATTTTTAAGAGTGCTTCACTGGTTAGAAGCATAATGGTTATAATAACTCAACAATACAGATTATACTGATCAACTTTTTTTTATTGACACTTTACAATTGACTTACATGATTAATATTACAAGTACATAAAGTGTATAACAATACACTTAGCAGTTTAAAAATCACACACAATAATAGGGCAACCGTACAAACTTATTAAGAAGTTATATAATTATAACATTATAAAAAAAAAAAAAAAAAAAATAATAATAATAATAATAATAATCATCGTTATCGTAAAGCAATTAATTCTTATTATGTTCTCAGTAGATAATATATTAAATAAATGGCACTTACTAATATTATTTACATTTAAAGTGAATAATAAAAGTAATAAATAGTATTTTTTCTTTTATCTAACTACAAGCGAACAACAAATTCTAACATGTTAATATTCTAACTATGTATATAAACGGTAGCTGATGGCAAGTAATGGTTTTTTTTTTTTTTTAAGTTTAATACAACAATATTATTTTAAGTTATGATGATACATGGAAAATTAAGAGATCTAAAAAAACAATTTAATATTATATAAGTACAACAGGTCAGTTTAATAATTTCCCACATATCTACTTTATAAGTACCTAAAGTTTTAATAGGTCAGACAACACAAGTTAACTGGTAGCTGAAAATTACATATGCGTGAATAATACACATTATGTTCGGTAGAAGTCTATAATATAATAAAACAAAATATTGCCGTAGTTAATAGTAAATACAAATTGCAATTAAAAAATGTATAATAGTTGGTTGTATACTTCATTAAAACTAACATGTATACAAATAATAAATGAACATACATATATATAAAAATATCAATGCATTTTGAAAAAAAAAAATATTTACAACTAAATAAATATCACAGCCTTAAAATATATATATATATATATATATATATATATATATATATATATATATATATATATATATATATATATATATATATATATATAAATATATATATTTTTTTGTTTGCCCAAAGTTATCTTAAAGGCAATCAGTTTTCTTTTTGGGATGATTTGTTTTTGATTTTTCTTTTTTTTTAAGTACACTAATTCTGAGGAATATAACGTCCCTCGATACAATCCACTTTGTTGCTTTGTCTTATGGGCAAACTATACAGTCATATACACAAAAAAAAATTGTTGTACAAGCTAACGATAACAAGAAGCTTACAAATAATATAAAATATTTCTTTACAGTTATTTTATCAAATAATAATAAAATGTACAGTCGGGATAGAAAATGGCACAGCAGTGTATACAAATAAATAGTTTTAAAAATAAAATTATATAAATAAAACAATATATATAATATATCAAAGAAACATAAAAAAAGGTTTGTGCAGGTTATTTTTTTACTGTTCTAATAATTCTTAAAACGAGTCAACAGAACAAAACTTAAACGTCTACTTAAAGGTTTCCTTCGACAACGGCTAAAGTTGAGACCACACCACTGTTCAGCGAGGGTTTTGGTCATCAAACGGTTGTCTCGTTTCGTCTGAGCGGTTGAAGTTCTCTTTGCAACCGGTCAAAATCGTTGTAGTACTCGTGGTCAGACTCGTCTTCCAGACTACGACCGTTGGTTGTTGGCGCAGGCGACTGTGGCTCGATAGATACGCTGGATGTGACAGTACTGTTGCCACCAGTGACAACTGAGGAAATAGGGTTTGTTTCGCCGCCAGTCAAATGATATTCTGGATTGTCCACGCTGCTCACTTGGGCCGGCAAGAAGTCAGGTTGGTAGTTTTTGGTCATTCCTGGAGGCCTTGGTAGGCTACCGTTGGCGTATTCCGCTGCAAACGTTCAAGAATTTTTAATACACGCGTCTACTTTATACGAAATGTATATGAAATTATTAATTTGAAAAATATACTGGGTAAAAAAATATTTTATACGGTTATAGAAACCAAGGGCATAAAAACATATATCTTACAATTGAATAGCTTATATTGTAATTAACTGATTCATTTTAGTTTTGTTTAGAAGTTAGATGAATTATTATACTGTACACATAAATTATTTACGTTTAGTATTGGTATATTTTATAAAAAAATATAGGTTCATAGAGCTAAAAACAATAGCAATAGAGTAGAAAGCGGAAAAAAAAAGAACAAAATGTGTAAGCAATATAGAACCGTAGAAATTTGACATTTTAAATCGATAAGAAAATAATTTTGAGCGTTAAAAGAACCAATGACCACTAGGAGCTTCGAGGATGACGAAGTAATAACGGTAAAAATACGTGCTGAGAAATGAACATTGAAAAAATATATTTGGAAAATAGCTATAAAAAAAATTGAGAAACCTACTCAGATTTTCAGAATGAAGTCATCTGTAAAGACGAAACAGTAATTTGTATGGTAATTAAATAATTAATTATTTAAAATAATTTAACTAACAAACATGTTAGCGTTAATATGGTTTATATTGAGAAATTAAATGTTATTAACTAAAATATTGATGTAGTTACATTGTGATTGGTTATGCTTTTGAGTCAATATAAATTAATTTTAAAGTTCGTATTGATTGATAGCATACCTTCAGAATGTTGATGACCAATTAAATCGATGTAGTTTGCAGGTGTATGTCGGCGTTTGTGATCGGTTTCATCATTGGCCGGAGACGGCATTAAATAATCGTCCTCGTCTAATGGCAAATCCAGTTTTAATGTGCCTACTTGAGCTTTGCTTCCGTTACTGAGATCATCGGAAGTATCACAATCTGTCGAACGGAAAAACGATGATATAATTTTAATATCATAATTTGCGCTAAGTGTTTGAAAACAAACTATGTACAACAATCATTACCTATTCTATGAATGTCACCGAATTTTCTGAGATCGCGATCCCAGTTAAGTCTATTGTGCATGGAAGGTCCTAGCATATCGGCGCCCGCCGTGCTACTCGATCCCAATCTCGATGGTCCAGGCATACTGTTGCTCATCTTTGGGTTCATATATTCATCAGCTTCCATTATGCTCATATCTGCACCTTCTGATGCAAGATTTGACAGTATTTCATTTTCATCCTACCGTAGTTAAAAATTACACGTATGAAGTACATAAATGGATATTATTAAAATTATTAGATTATTACACTTCGATGAAACTGAAAATTTACCTGCGACGAGTATGACGGCAATCTCATGTAACGATCACCTGGTATGACCAAGTATCTTCCCGGATCAATGGCCATTTTAGCGAATTCGTCGGCAAGTTCTTCGAAACTAGGTCGGCTGTCTTTTTCAATTAACCAGCACTTGACCATCACCATATAAACGTCAATGGTACAAATAGGTGGCTGCGGTAAACGTTCTCCTTTCTCCAACAGACCCAATACATCTTTCTTGTCGACATTTTCGTACGGTTGCTTGCCATATGTCAGCAATTCCCAAACGGTAATGCCTTTATAATTAACAACACACATTTATACATTGAATATTACAATACTCGTCAAATGAATCGAGTATATTTCATACATATATAAATATATATGTATATTTTTTTTTTTTATTACAACTGCTTACCGAACGCCCATACGTCGCTTTTGTGCGTGAACACTCTGTACTTGAGACATTCCGGCGCCAACCATTTCACAGGCATCTTTCCACCGTCAGCCGTGTATTCTAATTGGTCGACGTCTAACAGCTTAGCCAAACCGAAATCGGTGATCTTCACGCAGTTAGTATTTTGTACGAGCACATTGCGCGCTGCCAGATCTCTGTGTACCAGTCGTTTTTCTTCCAAATACGCCATACCTGAGTAAAACAAATTAATTAAAACACATTTCTCCACCTTTATTTTAATTTTAATTATATCTTTTACCTTTTGCTATTTGCGTGCACCATTTTAGGAACGTTTTTGAACCGATTTTGTCCTTGTTGTTACGTACATACTTTAACAAGCATCCGAGTGGCATGAGCTGCGTAACCAACATCATTTCGGATGTCATGCACACGGCCAATAGTTTTACCAGATTGTCATGTTCAACACTAGCCATTATATAAGCTTCGTCTAAGAATTCTTTGCTAGTGTTTTCGTAACCACATGTGTCGTCTTTTTTATGTAGTTTTTTGATTGCTACCGGAATTTTAATGTTCTCGCCTTCAACAACCCAAACGCCCTAAAACCCATAATTGTTTTATTTATAACATACTTTTACTAGTGCTTAAATAATAGTCATCACACAATACAACGATTATTTCTAATAGTAAAATATGTATCAATTTAATTGATTAAATATAATACCTTATACACCACTCCAAAAGCTCCGTTTCCAAGTTCTGCACCAATTCGCAAGTCTACTTCTTTGACGATTCTCAATTTGGCCGTATTAGGTTTAACATTCGAAGGCCTTAGCGGTTCGTTATCTTCCATACCCGTAAGCACCATTGTCATTTTCACTGCAGTCTCTTTGGCTCGAGCGCGTCTTCTCCAGTGCCAAACCAGAATCATAAGTAAAACCATGACCAAAAACGTGAACACTACAACTGCACTCAGTATCAACGGTATTTGTTCTGAATCACTACTAAAACAAAAGAATAACATACATAAAAGAAATACAAATAGAGATCGGATAAATGGATATGTTTCAAGGTTTATGGAAAACTTACAGCTTAGAAGCCATTCTCACGTCATCGGCGGAACAATAAGGGTCCGGATCATCTTTTGTATACACCTTGTATGGAGCAAAGGACGGGCAAATAGGGCCGGAGCAATTAAACGCTGTACGATTATCCGATGGATTGCCGCTGAGCTAAAACGTTATAAGAGAATAAGTAATATGTAAATGTATACGATCACGACTTTCTGTGGGCGACTAAAAGCAACCCGATGGTATTTACCTCGAATATTTTAAAATGTCGGCAAGCTTGGCATTGGTATGCATGTGGTCCGTAACATCCTCTACAGAGAATATCGCACGGCATGCATTCTCGTTCCATTTCACCAGTTGATAACGTATTGGTTGTAGCATAGTATTCGATAGGACAATCGTCTACACACTGATCGCCGCGTTTATAGCCTGCACAGCGTTGGCAGACCTGATCGTGAAACCCAAAACCAGTGCATCTTAGACATCGTGGATGGCATTTTCTGCACACAGCTTTACCAGCCAAAGCGCGTAGAGCAGCACCACCTTGTTCTAATGGTCCAACCCATTCATAATAATAACCGTTCGGACAAGTTTCATTTTTGTGCAAACATCTCTCCTAAAAATAAATAAGATTTATATAAACTACGTTGAAAGTAATAAATCGATCATCATTAAAGTAAAATGATACATATATATATATATATATATATATATATATATATATATATTATTTGTAGTTTTGAAATAAATTAGAAAATATTGGCTATCAAATTATAGTATTGTTTACTATATACATATTAATACTTCGTACTCTTTTAAAATGATAATAACTTTAGCATGGTAAAAAAAATATCAGCGATACATAGATAATGCATTATTATTCAAAATGTTATTGAAATTGCATAGATTTACTTACAATGGATTATGAATATTATAAAAGTATATAAGGTGAAAAAAAATTAAAAAAATTAATTAATAATGAACAAATGCATACCACTGAAGCGTCAGCATTAAGAACAGCTTTATGACAAGATCGACACCCATTAGGTCCAATTGTGTTGTCTGGACCACTACAACCTCCAACGCAATTCGCATGACAAGACAAACATACACTGGGTCTAGATTGACTAGCACTGTATTTATTTACTGGACATTGAGATAAGCAATGAGTACCATCAAGAAGATTGCGGCATTTTGTACAGTGTTCGGGACCAGGTCCGTGACAACCACCATCACATTCCGGATGACACGCAGCACAGGTTTGATCACCAGCCTCATAAAGCCTGTAAAATAAAATATTTAAACTTATTCAGACTTTACAGTTTATTTAATTATTAAACTTACCCAGGTATATGATTGCAATTCGGTAGACACTGATTATCGTACTGGAAATTACTACAAGACAAACACTGGTGAGGCCCAGGACCCCAGCAACCTTGATTTGAACACTCGGGATCGCAAATTTCATTTTCTGCTTCTGTTAATTAATTAATGACACCATAAATAAAATCCCTTAAGTTAAATTAAATCAATTTAAAATTAATACTTACGGCATAAAGAATCATTTTTGTTATTTTGTAAAAGTTTAGGATGTTCAGAAGATTTTTTTATTGATTCCCAATCAATAGTCTGAGCGTAGCACAGTTTTTTATTTTCTAAAATTGCAACGCTTCCAGAATGAATTTTCTTTAAAGAACGTAAGCCCAATGATGTTAACGATGTTTTCACAATATACAACGATGCAAAGTATTCAGTTACAGTACGGCCACCAATGACTTCCAAATTTCTATTAACATATAATACAATTAATTATAAAAATCGTATATGTATCATAATAAATTTAAGATTTTACCTAAAATATGATAGATTTTTAAAATCTTCATGGGATCCTTGTATGTTTATATACCCAGTCACCTCTTTTAACGTACTAAATACTTCCAAACGATCAGGATGCATTGCTTTAATACGCTGACCGAAACTGAAGTTGGCAAAAACTTGTTGAAACCCTTTAAATGTTTGATCTAAGATGGTTAGCGAACCTTCGATTACAGTACAGTCTTTAAAACTATCGATGTTGCTATCGTGTATAGTGGCCACACCTTCGCATGTTTTTGGGCATGGACCATCGCATAATACACATTCGCCGTTTACAGCCTGCAAAAAGTTGTATTTTATAATTAAGAAAAATGTAGCTTGAATAAAAAAAAAAATAAGTATAATTCCTTACTTTTTTCTTTGGTGGACAACTTCGTACACACGCTCCGTTGTCTTTCAGTAAATGTTCAGGACAGTTCTTTACACAAGTTGCGCCATAAGCATACTTGCCATTGGGATTTGTTTCCCAGGAATATGTTATAGAATTATAACGTTGCATCGCTGGACATTCTTGAGTGCATACACCGTCGTCATAGAAATTTCGACATGCCTTCAAATTAAAAAAAAAAGTAAGTAACTTAAAGAACAACAAATAATGGTATAATATATAATACTTACAAGGCAATCACTTTGTTTTGGTCCGGTGCAACCACCAGCACAAAACAAATGACAGCAGTCTCTGGGTTTGGGTCCGAAACATCGACCCTGGTAACATTGGGGACTACAGTTGATCTTTGAAAATTTTTGACAGTTGTGAGGCCCTTCGCCCCAACACCCACCCGTACATGACTTATCACAAGGTGGACATTCTCGTTCCGAATTGGAAAAATTATACATGTACATCCATTTGGCCCCCTGCCCGGTGATGATTTCATCCCAGTTAATCGAACGCATATGACACAAATTATAGTTATCGATCATACCTACATTGCCAGCTAATATGTCTAAAATAAAAAAAATGCATTGTAAAAAAACCATACAAATTTGAAAATAATAAAAAAAGAAAGTACCTCTGAGAGCTGGTAGTTCGAGATTGTTCATTTTTGATAACATGACCAATAGCGAAAATTCTTCTTCTTTGACAGCCAATTTGAACTGAGTTCGGCCTCGAATGATTTGCAGTCGAGGTAACACGATTTTGCTTACGTCCACGTGAGTAATCAAAACATATCCGGTCACCTCTCGTATGTGTTGCAAAAAACTCAGGTCCAAATGTTCGTCCTGTAACCATGTCAGTTCCAGATTGCCATCCACGTAAGTGCAATTGGTGTAACGATCCTTGAGGTTCCGGTAATGGTGATCCCGATTTGACGGTACAGACAGACGGCCGTTGGTACCAATACATACTACAAATCAAAAAATAAATGAATAAATATAAGATCTCAGTTAATTTAGGTAGCATGTAAAATATTTATAAAATTCTAAAGCTTTTAGGTAAGTACAAGAAATTGGAATTGGTGTAATATATATACTATTACATAAATATGAAATATGACACTTTCTCTTTCATGTTTTTATTTTTCAACACGATGGATTCCATCATAGAAAATTCTTTCCGTTGGAAAATATTTTCTTCATACTCCCCCGCCCCATATACATGGAATATCCTCACATAAGTGTGTTAATCCTCAAGCAATGGTATGTGTGACCGCGACGGTTTTGAGTACACACTAAACAACAACAATGATGATGATGAAGATGATGTGGACGACGACGTCGCTAGTCATTCTCACGTTATTGTTACATTTACGCATTGTTGTTGTTGTCGATGAAACGACGGCGGTAATATTAATAATAACAATAATAATAATAGAGTAATGTTGTATGAGTGTAAGGCAATACGAAACAGCAAAACGGGTGTTGTGATATCAAATTTTTAATTAAAATCCATCGCACTGCAGGCGCCAAAAAGCAGTTCATTTTCCTCTGTACTGCACATACAAGATCGAATTCCAAAGCACACAATACAAAGTCATGAAAAAACTGATAATTAAAAACATATTTTTCCCTTGGGTATTGAATACATATGTTTGGACTGATATTGTGCCTCTCAGCTATAGCGAGCTTGTCAATTGACGGACACACAAGTCCCGACGGTTGGGCGACAACTATAACCCGTAAGAAATATTATTATTATTATAAGAAAAGAAATATAAAAACTATCACAGTTTGATCTCTTACGAATTTGGTTCAATTAAATGTCGGGCGGATTATTTAGTCGTTTTCTTATGTTCTATAGTTTTTTCCGCTAAACAATGAATAACAAGAATGTTCATTGTTAAGATTTTAATTTAAAAAAAAATACAATACACTATTGGAAAATTAAATTACAAAGAAATGTAATGTTTTTTACATTGTTAATGTCATTTAATATCTGAACTTATTTATAGTACGAACAAATAGAAGTCAATTATCTCGAAAAATATATGTACAAGCAACTGTATTTCAAAATTACTACACGTGTAGTATAAGTTATTACATTATTGGACAAATCTGATATATCTGCATACAAAATATACAGTAGAAATAATAAAAAACCATTTTTTATTTTTTTTAAATACTAACTGAACACGGGCTTATGCATGGTTAATCGCACGAAAAGGTTTTTAATTGAGTCTGAATTAAGAAACCAGTCGGAGAGTTCTTTGCAATGTAATTTACGGTTCGATATGTGGCTTTTATCGGTCTACTAAATTTTAAAAGAATTTGCGAGTAATTGAAAATACCGGTTTTAATTTCATATGACTTCGTTAGAGTAGCTATATCAACCAAAACAGCATATTATAACACATTATTTTTTTACGAGTAAAGAACTGGTTTCGAGATTTAAATCGGATACCTTCAGTTTTTGAAAACACTAAGTCTCTATTTTTCGTATTAAAAATTATTTTCTATTTTCAGTTTACAGCGATAATCTTTGAATTCATCATAGAAATAAACATAATTTAAAATTATTTTATATGTTTTCCAGTATCTTTGTAATGTCTCAGTTAATATCAAGTCCCAGGTAAAAATGTGTGAGTGTATAATGAATTACAATTAATGGATAGATTATTAATACTTTTTTTTTTTTAATATGATACTTATGGTTACGATGTAATCCGCAAGAGGTCTGAAATATTTTTCTCATACCCGAAGTACAAATTCTAAATTACTTTGGTGTCCTGCAGTGAGGGATCCCACATAAATGCAACTGACACACGCCCACGCCTATAGTTACGTCACGTCGATTTCTTTACAATAGGTATCCAAAATTCAAAGAAATAAAACCGTAAATAATATCATTGGAATTATTTATCATTATGTATACGTAACCGGGATGAATGTTTTCAGTTAGGGTATGGGAAGTTTAATACATTTTATAGGAATCTTCGTATTATATGCATGTAAAATTCTTGCAAATTTCGATAAGAACATATACTCATATGTAAGGTATTAGTATATTTTTTTCGTTGCTATTTTAATGAGCGAATAAGACAGTAAGAAATCTTTAAGACACATGAATTTACATAAAAGCTAAATAATACAAAATTATACTTGGTTTCATTAAAATATTATTTTGTTGTTTTGATCAATACACAGTTTTCATTTGCTTAATTTTATAATTTTTCAATTAAAATTGAATTTTACTTTTAAAAACAAAAATTACAAATATTTTGATGGCAAAACAAATAATTAGGTAATGTACTTCGTCAAATAATGTTAAATAAATAAAACCGTATTTAAGAAGAAATTCCTGTTTCGACCACTAGATTTGAAAATATTTACTTAGTTGAATATCTACTAATATTTTAAAACAATTATGTAATACTAAATACTTGTATGGTGCTTCCATTCTTATTTCTCAAACAATTTTATATTTTATTTTTATCTATACTCAGATGATACGATTTACCGTCACTAACGGTATTGATGTGTATTAATTATGAAACAAAAATACAGATCATTAAATAAAATGCAATACAATTATAATATAAAGTTAAATTTTTTAATTTTTATGTACTTTTAACCACTTTATTAAATTGTCTTACTTTCGATGAGGCGTTACATTTTTCTAAAATCAAAATACATTTAAAGATTCAAACAACAAATAAAATTGTCTACGTGAATGTTGGAACGAAATATTTGTATAACAAGTTGTATAAAGTACAAAATTATAATATAATATTGCAATGCTTTGGTTGGAATTATTGTAATTATATTTTTTTCAAGTGGTATCTATTAATATTTTATTGAAAGTAAAATGTACGAACTTTCACATTATTTAAAAGGTATTTTTTTTTAAAATATGTTATGATTCCTTGTAACCTAATAAAATTATCGAACACAACATTTTCATGGTTATGGAAACATTAATACATTAAATAATTATTTTCAAAATATTTACTATTTCATCTTGCATATACATACATCAAATAATGATGAATGTTTACAAATAATCTTAAACATAGGTTTAGGTGGGACGTTGATTCGTAAAATTATAATCGTCATCAGTTTTCGTTTTTTTAACACATGTTAATTAATAATGATATATTCGTATGCAACAAACTCGTACGTAGACAAAGTAGCATTAAGCATAAAATACAATATATTATAATACGTGTGTGTATACATTTCGGACAATTGCACCGCGGTAGAGTCGATAAAAATCACTTCAAGGCTAAAAAATATTTCGTGAAATTTCGTCATTTAAGTGCGGGTGTAAAAACGTAAACACCACGGTAAATGTATAAACATGTGTAATAAAATGTTTGAAAACGTGCGTGAGGAACAAAACATGGTGACCGGTGTGCAGTTTAGGAGGAGTTAAGCGCGATATCAATCGTTTTCGACCACACGAACCGGCGTTTACGTCTCTCGCAGCAGTCCGCCCCAATCCCGACCGGTTTTATCAGTCATTACGACGACGAATATAATATAATATCTGATAAGAAATAATATATTTTTTATTTTTTTTCTTCATCCGACGAAAAAACAACGTTTACACGCGGACTACAACACGACGATGAGAACCATAGTATGAGAACCACCTGCGCGCACACAGCATACAGGAGAACCCCGACCGCGCCCGCGGGCCACCGGTGCACACACGCGGGCGCTCAGACCTGAAACCAGCCGCCACCGTCGCCGTGTACAATAATAATAATAATAATAATACGTACGATATGTGGTACTACATGGTATTTGGTACGCTTCGAGTGGATAGGTATGTGCCCAGTCATCGTCCCCGGAGGCTTTGTGTATAATAATTATACGGTTTTTTTCTTTCTTTCTATCTCATTCTCTCTCTCTCTCTCTCTCTCTCTCTCTCTTTCAATCTTTCTCTTTAATACTCACACATACACATAATCCTTTTTTATTTAATTTTTTTTGTTTTATACTGAAGTTATAACAATTATGTAAATGTATGTATACATATTTATACAGCCCCGTTCGCAAGAACATTGCAAGGACACGGCAGTGGAAGTAATTCGAGGGTTAGAAAACCGAACGAGCCCTCGAGTGTCTTTATTCTTCCTTCGTACTACCATCAACCAAAACGGGATTTTAATAAAAATAATAATAATAATAATGACTACATGAGAAAACGATATATCGACGTTGTCCATAAAAATCTAAGCCGCGTCGCGGTCGAGGTGTAACATGTGGTTCGAAAACGCATTAACCCTCGAGGTGTAATTATATCATTTTGATTTCTGACACATACAAAACGATTAATGTACTCAAATTAGGTACAACGCGAACGTATTACATTTTGTTATTTTACCATGGTTCTAGAGAAAATGTATACATTTTTAACTGTGGGTAATTCATATTCATGTTGTGATTTACGGCAGTACATTAATATTTTAACGCGGCATAATTATTCAAACAGGTGCACAGATTTGAAAAAAAAATTGATGTCCATCAAGGTCGGTGAAAAAAATTATATATATAATACATCAGGGTAGATTTGAACAACACACAATAAAATAGATATTATTTAAATATTTCAACTCGAAATGTTAAAAGAAAAATCTCTTATATATTTCGTATTGTTATTAAAATATGAATTATAATAATATTATAATTTAAACAAATAATAACACATACATGCAATATATCTTAACACGTCATATGACTTCTTTGAATTCAATATACGTTTCCAACCATGTTACGACTAACAACGGAATAGATTACGTGGTTGCGAGTATATGCCAAGTCACCGAAAAAAATTTCGCGGAAGAATGATTCTACGTACGATATGTATAACATATATGTGCATATATTTATTACATGTTTAAAAACGTATTAATGTATGTACATTTATAGCAGTCAGAGGTCTTGTTTTTAAATATATTTCAAAAAATGTGATGAGAATACTACTCAGTAGAATTTGTAGTAAATATATACGTAAATATATTTTTTAATACTATAATTCGAGCGGACAAAGATCATATTGGAACAATCATCTTAATATAAATACACACACACACACACACACACATAAATATGTATATATATATATTTAATTAATTTTCAACATTTCGAAGGACTTGTGTATTTATTATACAACGTGTCAGCTGTGAAGTGGCCCGTCAAACGCGAACGGACGCGTGTACCCATTGGGTAACAAGCTCTTTTATACAACGGCGGCACGACGACTGGGGATTGTTCGCTCGGCCAAGCGTGAATTTTTTTTAACATTTTTTCATTTATTTTTTTAATAATTCAATATCTCATACGCACACACCGGTAAACCTGTTTCTCTTTATACCTCAGTCGTGTCCGAAGTAATTATTTTTTATTTATCGTTATTATTATAATACTATTAATATAAATACATTTTTAAAAAATATTTCAAACATACCTACACGCTTAAATATGTATAGATACAATTTGACTAAAGTTTTTAACAGCAGGAATGAGAGCTTTAAGATACAATGTAGGTACAGGGCCGTACTTAGGGGGACAATGGGGAAATTTGCCCCGGGCAGCCAAATATTAATTTATTTAAGGGGGCGGCCGTAGCATTTAAGACATGACAAATTAAAGTGCATAAAGAATCATAATTAAAAATATATTAAGATAAATCAAAAAAGTGGATCTATTTAGTCTATTAGATAGATAGACATTTCTAATTTAGTGTGTGGGGAGTGGCGTAAAAATATGGTTGAACTAGGGCGCAAAAATTGTAAATACGTATACGTATATATAATGTAAATTATAAATACTGTGTAGGTATACGGACAATATATAAGTAAATCCTATGAACAGATCAAAAATTACACAAAGTGGGAAAAAAACGCATTATGGGTATGTACACGTTACAGAACATAAAATATAAATAGATAATACAAACCGGTTGATTTTATTGAAAATAAACGTGTCTTGTATATTGTACTATTGTACACACACAAGCACACGCACACACAATTCGTACGCGTACACGTGCCGATTACTTTTTAGCAAACGTTTGACTTTATTTTGCCATGTTGCGTTCAGATTATTAAAAATATGTTTTTGAGAATCAACCGTATACGTGTATTCGATGCAATAGTTAGAATGCGGTCATGTTATATTATAATATTATTACAACCACTTCTTATATGCACTGCGTATATTTGATAACGGACGTTTTCAATAAATACAAAAACGTTGAATGCGCAACAGGATCGGCACGATCAAAATTCGTACTAAACACATAAAGTAGTTTCGTTCGTCATGGCGTTTTCTGCGATTAAAAAAATGACATAAAAACAAAATGAAAATCCGTAAACCATAAATGAGTAATTCGTTTATATGGCAAATGCGGCGAGTATAATAGGCAGGCGTTCACAAGTGCCATAAAATAATATAAAATACTGTAAAATTATAACCCGAAATTTATCACACGCATTTTTTTTACACTCGCCGGAGACGAGGTAATGAACATCGTTATCGTGTTCATGACCGACGATTACGTTCGACACGTTTCAGTGAATATAGGTTTAATATACCTATATTCTTATATATGACGACAACTGGCAATTTTTTATTAACAAGAATGTGTGACTTTGCTTGAAGAACACACGATTTCTGAACTTCTCAACGATACATCGTCACGAAAAAATAACACAACAGTCTATACATGGACACTATCTTCTATGAGAATGATATGTAATATGTTGCTAACGAAATAATAATAATATTATTTTATACTATATGCCTCACATATAAGTTTGTGAAGGCTTAAAATAGTGTCAGGACCTTAGGTAGGTATGAGTAAAAAATTGTTTACAAATATTATTCATGGGTAAATCTGTACTGTTATATTTTGGAATGATTGGATTATATTTAAGTAGTATCTACATCGATGACTCTAAGTTCAAGACAAATTATAAGATTTAGAAACAATTTTTTTCTTTGTTTATTATTGAACTCTTAAGAATGCAAATTATTTAACAATTATATTAATTATAAATCATATTATGACCATATGAAAGGTCAGCTGAGGTACAATTTGATTAAAAATTCAATTATTTTAAACTAGGCGATAAATTTATAATTATTTTTGGGTAAATCAATACATTTTTAAGAAGATAATATATAAATATAATTATTATTGAGAACGGTTACACAATTATAAATAGTAAATAAAAAAGTGGTCATAAATTCATTATGAGTTTTAAGATAAAATTTTTAAAATATTTTATTTCTATTATATTACCCGTAATTTAAAAGGAATATCGACACAACGGTGTGTATAAGAATTGTTTAATCTTTAGAGTTGATGTAAGTTTTTTATAGGTATAAACTATAACCAGAGTACACTGAACACAAACGGATATTTTTATATAATTGTGAAACAATTTAAAATAAATGTACACTAAACTAGGTTTAGTTCTACCTTACTATTAATATATACATATATTAAATAGATATTAAATATGTATGCGTACTTATGATCTCAAATTATTTTTTTAATTTTTTTTTTTCTCAAGATATTGCACTATTCAATCTGAACAAGAATCATGTAATGTAATTGTAACTTGCTGTTGGTTTGGTTAGAGACGTTACGAATAATGTTAAGTTGAATTATATTTATAAGTGTAATTAACGTATTTAAGCGTATAAATCAGCAAGAGTAATTATTACAAACTAATAAAAAATACATAATACATAAATAGAAGTAGAATATTAGTTGTACAGTTATAAACAAGTAAGTATCTTAGGCTATATTACCTAAGAATAATATATACTCGTATGTAATAGGTATAATAAGTTATATCTCTTTGCAACTCTTTGAGTGGGTAAATTATGAGGAAAATTTGAAGAATATATAAATAGGAAAAACAAGTTAATTAATCAAAAACGACACTTACTTTTGCCTTTGACGAACTCGGACGTTTTCTCGACACCGGCCGTGGCAGCTGTAGCCGCGTGAAACACTAGGATGGCAACTAGCAACAGCCTGCACCGCCATAGTCGCCGGAAGAAAACGGACGGAAAAGCCGCATTCATGATAACATGTTATCACAGTGCTCGGATTGCGGTTACACCGACGCATCGCTCGTCGTACGACATTATTATTTCACGGAGGGAAAAATAATTCGTATTATTTAAAATACTCTGATCATATTTTTATAATAATACACAATGGACACTACAAACTACTAATGCTACTACTGTTACGCGACTGTTGAAGATTTTCGGGTTTTTTTTTTCGTTATCCCCAACACTCGTCCCCGTGGGACCTATACAGTGTAAAAAAACATTTACACTATTATCGCGTAGTAGTGTGCTGTTGCTGCCGGTTCGGACTGCGCCACAGGCGCCTTATCGGTTCTGTAAAAAACATCATGCACATATTCTTTATAGAGTTTGTTTTATTTATTCTTACGTCGACGACATGACGCGGAAAAAATATATTACGAACAAATATAGGCCATTGTTTGAGACGTGACCAACGTGTATTTATATTATACTGCACAAGCAACTTGTTTTCTTTATTTTTTTTCAATATTTATTATTACTTTTTTTTCGCCACCGACCAATAAAGTATATATTACAGATTGTAAACACTGACGACGGCGTTTGCCGATTTTGCGTTTATTATTTATTCTATATATTGCGTACACGATAAAAAAAAAATCATGTGCAGTGTATTATATTGTTTTGTTTCAACCCCAAACGTGTAGCGCGCACATCGCGGTTCATTTCGACTCCATCGGATACATTCTTTTGTACAATTCTCTAGATAATCCTCTACGCGAGGGCGCCAAGACTAACCCGCTGTGCGATGGCACCATATAATATGATTCATAATAAACATATATATATATATTGTATAACATATACAATATATACTATATAAGTATAAATATATGTATATATACTAAATCATTGCAACGCATTATGATAGTGGTACAACAGTAGGCCCCGGAATGATTTTAAGAGGGTTGTAATGAAAGTTTTGAACGTGACGAATCACACGATGATAAATACCATTATGTTTATACACGCAAAAGGTGATCAATATAAATGTACAATCACAAAAACCAATTAAATTCGATACACGCCTGTCATACAACATATTATATGTTTTGAGGGATCGGGGGAGGAAAAACAATAGGTATAGTGTGACACGCACAATGACCGATTGTAAATTTGGATATAATTTGCCGCGAGGTACGAGAACGTAATAAGTTATATTCTTATAATAAGATTATAAAATCGGAGAATATTATTATATCACATACATTGCATATAGACCGTGTAAAACTCAAACTCAATTGTTATGCAAACAAGTGACTATATACTTGGCATATACTTGGTTTATTAGATACTATATACATATTAGTCAAAACGCGCATAGTCTTGTTTATTATTTTTTTTATGTTGAATTGTAAAATATTTAAAAACAAAATCATATTGGTTTTGTTTGAAATAATATTTTTGTTACGATATATTGTTTCAGTATGACGTTATTTACACGTTGACAAAACACAAATATTATAATATACATAGATGAGATGTATAATGTATTACTATATAGGCAGATACTTGTGGTTTACATCAATCAATAATATTATAAACGATCCTAATAGTAACGTACCTTTTACAATTTTTAATAGTAGTTTCCGTAATCAAACTCTATACTATGACAACATTTCAAATCTATTTCGATTAGGAAAGACGTATCGGCAATGGATATTGTATAATTTATAATAATCGTAATATTAAAACGCGTTATCACTACGGTTAATACTGGCAATATATACTACTCACTATACATTATGTTCGCAAATGTGTATAATATGTCAGTCTTCTGATTACCTAATACGTATTGAGCTTGTACTGCGTTGCGCAAGTGGTTTTATTAAAATGAGCTAATTATTTATGTTTGCAACCAGCGAAACCATTAGTCTTTAATCGATGAAGTCCTATAATTTTTTAAACATTTGACACATGAATATACCGGCATTAAATTAAAAAGTTATCACAAAACACAACGATCGATTTCACCGGTTGGCATATGCTCCTCTAGACGAACACAATCACCAGAAATGTGATTGGACTGGTGTTATCAATAAAAACAATATGGCGCTAGAAATATTGATATGACATCAGCTCCATCAAATTATACACTCATGAGAAATCTCGCCGGCCTTGATATCAACTACCGGAGATTAAGTAGTGGTATAGAGTATAACTAATTTTTTTATATTTCATTATGATTATATGGTTTACAACAATGCCAACTGACTTATTATGACATTATCATAAAATAGAACACTAAGTGTTGTGTATGAATAGTACAAACATTAATCACATACATTTATACAAAAATCGATATCAGAAAGTCTTTGGTAATTTTATAATTCAAGTTATATAATATTGATAATAATAAACTTTCTGTGTTTATATTTTTTCTATATATAAAATTTATATGTGTATATTATATATGATGAGGTTATTTAATGTATATGTGTACATTAAATAACCTCATTATAAGAGTGCAACAGAAGTTGGCTCTTAAAAGTATACTCGGTATATTGTTCTAAACGATTTTGACTATATGTTAGTAATGAATAACAGACACAATTCAAATTGGTAATTACTAAGAAATGTTTGGGTATAGTGTTAAACACACAGAATCTTGTAATAATAAATCATCTTGAAATAAATAGGTATTTAGCTGTAAATCAATGAGGCATATTTGAGGTATAAAATAATAATAAAACATATGGTGGACATAATTCGTTGTTAATTATCGTTTAAAGAAACATACTACAGAATATGACGAAACTATTAATTCTAAGTAAAATATTTAAAAAAAAAAAAAATATTAATACGTTTTGATAAATTTAATTAACTCGATAATTACTAAAATTATTTGTCAATATAGTAGGTACACCGATATGTGATTATTAGAAATTACAAATGTAAATAATATGTTGGAGATGAATATAAATATTGTAAATCGATATTGTTCAGATGTATACTGTATATGTAAGATATTGATTATAATTGTTTACAGTATAATAATGCGCGTGTGAAATTTTAATTTCTTGTATAAGGGTGCGTTACAGGTTACCACATACCATGACATATTACGAATATATCATGTTGTTTAATTGCATGTCAATAACTTGGCTACGTTAAAACATATAACACGCGTTAAAAGAGAAAATCCCTCATGGATATAATGCTGTATGACCAATAGAATTAAAGTGTTCAAATAATTTGCCACCGTTCACGTTGAGAATGAAATATTAAAATTTTGGGCTCACAAAAACATTTATTTCTGCAACACGTGTATATAGTATATATATATATATATGCTCATAGATTAATTCGTACTGACGGGTAAGAAAATAAAGACAAGAACCGAGTATACTGCGATGTGTTAAAATGTTTTCTAAACGAAATATCTCGTGCACGACACTACACGATCATGGTTTTTATTTCAATATTATTATTTTTTTTTTCCAAGCGCGTTCGACGGAGTGGAGCAGATTTCGGTCGAGGGGGTACATTCTTTTTTATTGCGAAGAAAACAATATTTTATTTATTATAGAACGGGTCGTAAAAAAAATAAAACCCGTACGGGTTAATATATACGCTGTATGCAATACACATTATATATCTATACGCAACACGTACAAAAACAAAAAAATAAGATCTATGCCTGCAGCGCGATGTACCCTGCTGTATACATGCATTGTACATTATAGTTAGAACACGCAGAATATTGTATCAAGTATACAGGTGTATACGAAAATCGCGTCTGAAATGGTTAAAATATGTTTATGTCTGCCAGCAGCGACGGTGGCGGTGGCAGCATCAGTAATAGTTCGAGTTGGCGACTGTTGAGGTAATTACTACCTTTGGACCATATGTGGTGTGACGGTGTATCTAAAGCGTTTGAAAAAAAAAAAACATTTTGGTACAAAATGATTTTAATGACCGTTAAACGACGTTTAGAACAGCGTTATACGAATATACCAGCAACATACAACATATTTGATCAGTATAAGGTGAATATGGCGGGAGATCGCTAAAAGATAGTTTTTCAATTTATGACATTTACTTATCGACCAATCTGTCAGATAAAATTTAAAAAAAAAGATTTTGATTTTGCAGACTCACAGAAAAATGGCACAGATCACTACGGGGGATCCAGCGGTTTTTTATTTAGAAAAAATGATCTATAGATAAATATATTACAATATATTGTAACTAATACGTATCTAAGACGTCGATCGATATCTTGCGGATATTTTTTGTAGATATTTATATTTCTCTATTACTTAATTTTTATTCGAAGAGTATTAATTAAATTATACATCATTTTTTTTTTTTTTTTTTTTTTTTGGTTAAGAATTTTAACTTAAAATTAAGTGGCCAATATCATTAGCACTACCCTCGCATCCGTTTGTAAGTAGTCACAGTTTGATCTCCATATGACTGTGGATATTTTAATTTTAATTTTCTTTTAAGAAAAAATGAAGGGGAGTTCGTGACTGCATTTAATCGCCGTTGGTCGGCAATTAGTTAACACTCAACAAGTATCCTATGGACGGATGACGCCGCCACACTGCCGCGCCAGTTTTGTCTTCACTGCTCTACCCCGCCCAATATACGCTTTTTCCACATCCTCGAACCCCTTCATTAGTCTCATACACTATATCCCACCTATAATATAATACCTATTCGACACGATTGCTCGCACACGACATACATGGACAGCGCACGCGTTTCTTCTTTATGGTTTTTGAATGTGTATATCTGCTTATATGAAAATTGTACACCGATCGTTGAACCTATTTAGACATCTGTACATGTGGTATGTTTAAAATATACTCCTCCATCGAAATCAGACACAGGTATGTAAAAGGATATAGGCATTATTACAATCACGTAAACATTTTTTAGAACACACGCATCCTATAACTGTTTGCGCGTGATTGAGAAATTGACGTCTTATGTAAATCCATATTTCAGGTTAGTTTTTATTTTATTTTTGTTATCATACGTTTATAGATTGGTGGTTATGTGGATAATGCGCTATTGGTGGAATTGTATTAAAGCGCGAAAAAATTTTCTTATAAAACATAAATGGCTTTTTCCTTATTTTACGTGATTATCAAAACGATACTACATCACCAGAGCGGACTCAAAGTATAGGGCTACTTGGCTATAGGCACCTGCCTAGAGTGACACTTTAGTAGGGGCGGCATTTTCAAAATTGACTCTATCATTTTTTTTTTTTTTTCAATCGGTATCCGAAACCAGTTCTTGAGTACATTTATAGAAACAAGTTGATATAACTATATCCCAAAACATAATTGATATTAACTATTATATTGATTTAACTATCAACTGTTGCGACAGTTAAGAGGAGTTTCACAAAACTTAGAAAATTTGAAAATTATTTTCAATCAAATATATCTCAAGACTAATTACCAATCTTTCTACCGAAAGCGAAATCGCTGTAGAATTAGACATGGATAAACCTACATAGAGCTTTGTTTCACTAAACACAAGAAAAGGTTATTTTAAATAAAATTAAGTTTATTTTATTTTATTTATCAGTATTATTATTATTATAATAATTTGTTTAATTTTTTAAGATTATTATAAAGGTTTAGTTATTTGTAAGGTTAAAAGTGAAAAATATCAGCAATAAGAAATAAACATGTAATAACATGAATTCCTAAAATCTAAATACATGCACCCAATGAATTTATATTATAATAAATTATATAAATTTATAAATTTGACGTTAAAATAAAAAAATTAAAATATCTTTCATGTAAGTATGTCATTTAAAAAATATAGAGAGGGCTAAGTTAAAATTAGAACTCAATTTTTTTTTTTTTTGAGGAAACAAAATTTGATTTTGCCTAATGATCTAGTTTTGCTTGACCGACTCTGTATATCACTCAGTTATCTTCTCCTTCTCCTTCACCTTTCTTCCAACTATTTGGGTTCGGCCACCCTTGTCCTAAACTTCCACTCATACTCTGTTGTATTTTATAAAATAAAGTAACACTACATCACAATGGCATACCTATGGCGCGCCATGGCGTATACATAATGTATTGTAGACCACGAATCCACGACGTATTTACCGATACGTTGGTATTTCACTCGCACGTGTTCGTATAGTTCCTATAGTAACTATACGAACATTTATATATAAATATCTACGGATGTGGATCAAAGTATTTTTTTGATCGAATATTTAGTATATAGTGTGGTGTACAATGACAATCTAGTGTTTCTCAGACAAGGGAATTGTAAGTAAATAATCAATCTGGATATTCCGTGACAACAGACAGCGGTGTTTTTGTTTTTAATGAACTCATCCTCGTCCCATAGCAGTCGGGTTTTTAATGGATTTTTTACAAGAAACTGGTATTCGTGTTCGACACGAGTTTTAATGGCGCACACGATTAACACAAATTTAGTGTATACAATATAAAATATAGGTACAACAAAAAATGCGGCCGAAAATAATAAATACATAAAAAATGTACATACGACTACATTACAGTATAATAATAATAATCATAAAAATAAAAATAATAATAACAATAATAATAATAACAGTAATAAAAATAGTAATAATAATAAAGGTTATATAATAACGATGATCGACAACAATAGTATGATAATTGTAGGTTAGTAATGTGTATTGTAGGATCGTCGTGGTGAGTGATACGCGTTATCAGAATATCGCCTGGTGCCCTTGGAGACAAGTAAAGAGAAGGAAAGCTGTGCAAGCACACAATATATAGCTATCGAAGACGGCGGGAGATCCGCGCGTATATAGGATATTACATAATATTATATAAGTATAAATAACAAATATACACAAGTACGTGGATATTTATATTATACGTGTGCGTATGATTATACTTCTATGGGTATGTAAAGTGCATATTATACATATACGCAACGTAAAGATTTATGGGCCGGTTAGAAAAATATATAATAGTACAAACAGGCGGGAAAACAAACCCCGTGAGTTTGTGAAGACAATGGAAGCACACACGATTGTCGTGATCGTATTTCCTCTCTACGCGCGCGCACACACACCACATACTTTGCTTTACACATAAAACAATATGCATGAGCGTATACCTATGTGTGTGTGTATAAATGCATGTAAATACATATAATATATCTAGACGATCTCTCGTGCCCCGCCTACACTGTCGCCAATTAAACGACACAGGACTATACGGAGACCCAATACGCTGTATACACGTTTGCAAAGTGCATCAATTGCATTTTTATACACACACACACACACACACACACACACACACACACATGTTGAACATTAAATTGTTACGGTGGGGTAATTTTGCATATATATACATATATATATACATTTGTATATTGTACGTGTATTATTATAATATTATCTGTGTGTGCGTGTGTGTGTGTGTTTGATATCGCATTGTATTTCTACGAACGACTCGGCCGTGTACATTATAACCCTCGCGGTCGCGTTCACGGAAAACTGGTCCGGCACATTCCAACATTTTATACCCAGGCGGCGGCGGCTGCTGCTGCTGCTGCGAACACCTTATCTACGTGGCACATACGGCAGCCTCGGAGGAGGTGACGGCGGGCAAACATTTATAATGAGCGGTGTATATGCCCCGAAAAAATACATACTTATTTTTAACGCATGTCGTACACATCTTCGAAAACCTTCGTGCGTATAATTTGTATATATGTATACGGTAATACGACTATGTGTACATCGTGAAGACGTGAAAGAAGAGGAAAAACGTGATACTCGCGGGTAATCGTTGCCCACTAATTTTCGACGATCGCCGCCACGCTGAGGACTGCTACGATTGTTAAAGGGGGGAGGACAGCAGACACTGCCGATGAAATATTCTGGTTTTTACTGAACACTGCGGCTATCGCGGTATAGCTACACGTGTATACCTGGAGACGATCACGACGATTTGAACGTATATTTCTCTCTTTTACCTATAACATCGTTTCCGTACCATTGCGTGGACGAACACACGTATAGTATAGATAACAACTTGTTTTACACCGCGGGTAAAACACAAAATTATAATTTATTATTGTACGTTTGCGTATGAGTGAACGCGTGTCATTCTTTTAAATTCAAACACGACGGTTTAAGGGGGAAAAGTCGTCAGTCGCTTAGCTAGTTTTATAATATCATTTGCAGTAATATACATATTTATACCATACAGTATTTATATTAAACCACACGCACGAAGTCCACTACGATAGCTGATGAAATTCTTTAAGAATACGTGCATTTATAATATATAAATACGAATACACAAACACTGAATACATTAGACGATAGATCGATATAGGATGTATACATGTACATATGTACTCTTTAACTACCACGGCACTGGTCGGCAGCGGAATCCGGTGTCGATACCATCGATAACCTTGGATGCCATTTAAAAACCAGAAACCAATTAAAAATCATATATATACGTATACAATAATATATACACATGCATAATATAGATATAATATATATGTATATTGTATATACACTGCGGTTTGTTCGAATCTCAGTTGGGCAGTCGTCGTCGTCGTCGTTGTCGGTTGAGAAGAATGGGAAAACGGAATAAAAATAACTCGCACGATATCGATATAAATTGTGCGCGAGAACATGATAGCATGATAGTGGTGGTCGCGATGATAATTAGTCTGATGACCAAACGATTTTACACGCTCCGTGCTCGACTCCTCCCCTGTTGGACGACGCACGATCACGGTCTGTAGTTACGCGCGCATACACTTATAATCCTATAACATGGAGCTTCCGAAGTTACCTTCGTGTCACGCACATCCTAATCAGAACCTAGAAATACTACAACGTATTATGTGCAATATAATAATTTAAGTGTGTATTCTACGTGATTTAAAAATTTGTAATAAAATCTTATTTGTTGGAGCCACAAAAACATTTACTTATACATACAATTTGGTTGATACCTATACTAGATACAGAAAAATTACATCATTTGTTTAGTATACTGAAATCAATTTTCATAAGGTATAAAGCAGATAACATCACACGCTACAAATATTTATTTAAAATTAAGAGCGTAGTGCAAAAAATTATAAATCTTGTGTTCGAAGAAGATATCCTACTAACACGTCACTTAACCGTCTTATATGTATATATATATATATATATATATATATATATATATATATATATATATATATATATATATATATATAAGTAAACGTATACAAATCAAATATTGTATACAATGTACATTACACAACTGCAGCAGTCAAAGCTATATATGTGTGCGTACAGAACTGCAGTTATACATATATAGACGCCCACCGACAAGCTCCACCTAAACCAGAATCTTCTATCTGTAATGCTATTCGACGGTGGAAGGGGAGACCTTGGATATACTAACCTCCAAAAAAATGCGCCTATGCGTATTATCATTATTATTATTATCATTATTTTATTATTATTATTATTATTTTTTTTTTCAATGTCCAATCCTGTATTATAAGACGAGAGTCTCGCCGACCGATCGTGAAAAGATATTCGTCAAATATAATTGATTGCTTTCCGATGTGAATATAGTTGGAGAGACTGTTATTAAAATCACCGCGGTTGAAAGGTCATCCCGCGGTTTATATATAAATATATATGTCGAGTTAACATGTGTAAAATTATCTACACTATATACATAACTGACGAGACGATCCTGTTTTAAAAGGGAGAACACCGAAAATTTAATGAAAGGTACAGTGCGATCGGCGTATCCAATTGTTTCACGTCAGTCATATTTCTCTATGACTATCCATATATATATATATATATATGTATATGATAATGTATGATATAATGTACAGCCATATTTATATTACATACGTATATACGTATCGTGTCAAAACTAGCTCTAAAACATTTTAATTTCTCACGCGTCTTTAATAATGATCTTGAGTGCCGCACGAAGGTATTCGAATATCATCGTCGATTATATTGCTCACAAGAATCGCTGTGCACGGAACAAAGAACGATGATATATGTTTATTACCTATGTGTGTATGGTATGTTTATGTGTACATAATTAATCAACTGATCATATGCATTTTTACGAACATAGTTTCGATTACGAATAATTATAAAGTATTCATTAAACCTCACAAAACATATCTACTTAGACATAGCTATGAAGAATGTGTAAGTTTTTTTTTCATCAACATATCTAATAACAATAAAAGATAGTTAAATAAAATTTAGAAAATGTATTAAAGAATTATAATCCGTGTGTAAAGTGGAACGTTAAGTGCGGGCTACCTTGGTTACACATTTTTTTTTTTTTTTTTTTTGTAGATCTCTGTGGGTGAACAGACGATGGCTATAAGCTATAGCAATAAAATACTATATACTTTTTGATCTATTTCCAATCCAGAAAATTTTATCATGTTAGTTGAGTAAGATATTCTTTATACAATGTTTACTGTTTGGGGTTGAAATACATTTATAGATGGTTAAATTAGATAACCCTTAAGGTCAGCGGAATGAGTACTGATTACTATCTTTTTCCATGAAATATTTGAAAATAATAAAATAACACGTATAGATAATAACACTACGTCCTACCCAAAAAACTGAAAATCGTTTTAATTTCACCGAAAAATATATGATATTAATGATTTTTTTTCATCATTATAAAGGTATTTCCATATTGAGATGAACAAATGTATAGTGGAACATTTGAATTTTAGTACAAACTGTTAACGTTTTCATCATCAAAATAGAAAATAATTTATTAGATTAGTTGTGGTATTCAAAGTTCGTTTAGAAAGGAAAATATGGCATGTTATATCGGCGGCTTGAGTGATCAACAGTAAATGAAGATTTCGACAGGTGTACGTGTTTGTGATTTATCGATTCGATTTATAGCTAGCCGCGCGCTGTTCACGGTAGGTTTCATGCCTGCAGCTCGTGTTTTTTGGTAATCAACAAGTAACAGACTCCCGCTGGGACCGACTCCTTGAAAAAATACCCATATTTTTCTTTTCTTCGAAAACCATGTCCATTCCTAAAATTTTCTTTTCAGAGCAAATTATAAGTGAATATTTTTATATTTCTTTTCCATGCGCCGTTTCAAAATTTGAATGTTAGTAATTAAAGAAATACAACAAATATATGAATGAATGTATTTGTAGTATTTCTGGTTAGTTAAATGAAAGAGTAGCGAAAACAATATACAACGTTTTGTATTATTGGAATTGCATTTTGGAATATACCTTAGAGCATTGATTATAGAATAGATTATAATCAATGCTTATAGTAAATAATTATTATTAGTGAGATTGAAATTGTTTTATATACATTTAATGTTGCTCTAATTCTTTTTCTTTTTCTTCCTTGTAATCGACCATTTATATCGTATATTCAAACATATTTCATTAAATATTGTAAATTATATATTGTAAAATTTATAAACGTATGAAAAAGGCAATAAAAAATATTACTGCAATTTTAAAAATCAATATAAAATTTAAATGAACTAAAAATTGTAACTTAAAAATATATCTTGCTCATATTTTTATTTTATTTTATTTTATTTATCAAAATAAATGTATTTACAAATTATATTTAATATTACAATAAGTAAATTTGATAAAATAGTTTTTAACATGAGTTCACATAATTTGAGAAAATATCCACTGATATTATAATATACCCAATGTTTTTGTACAATTGTGTAAAAAAAAATACATTTATAATTAATTGACTATTATTATATTAATCAGAGCTCAAGAACAGAACCATTCTTTTAATTTCTCAGGATAACAGGTCTCCTGACCATTTTCTTTTTAGTCTACGTGATGTATCAGATAAATCAACGGAGTAGAGGTTTGAAATGAGAGGATTTGATTAGTGTTGTAGTTTTATATGGAATCTTTTATATAATTTTGAAGATTGATCATGAATAGTTTTTATTTTTAGATAACTGTGATCTTACACATATGCCACTTATCATTGTGTTATGTACTATTTATTAAAATTGCATTTTATATTTAGTGTAATGATGTAGTTGTCATTAAATAGATATTAATTTTATAAAATAAATGTACATCGTGGGTCTTACATTTTTATATTATAGATATAATATAATATTAATAAATTTTCAGGACAAAATATCAAAAATAGGTATGTGTAAGATAAGAAAACTTGTTTAGAATAAATCACTATACTTAATATATTTTTTATTATTATTATTATTAATTTTTTATTTTGTAAATATTATAACTATACCTAATAATCAGCTATATTGTAATCAAACAAATTAAAATTATTTAGATGTAAAATAAATAGCCATTTTTGTTTAGTATATTGTCATTGTGAAATTATAATTTCTGTTTTTCATTGATATTTAAAAATAAAGTGCACGTTTGCATAAATAAAAAATAAACGACTTGAACACAACAGTTTTATAAGAACTTATTGTACGCATTGAAATAAAAAATGAAATGTTTAATCGGTCGGCAAAAACTTCAGAAAAAAAGAGTAAAAAAATGCAAGAGCAATTTTATTTGTCTCCAAGAATTCGGCGTAGACAATCGCCTACAGAATATTTGCAGTTGTTCTTTATACCAATTCTTTCAAGTTGGTTTTTGTCTTATGGACTATAAACAAAGACTGATTTCAGTTGGCCTGAAGATGGATAGGGGGTATAGGAACCGGAATTTCAACATTCTGACCCATATGAAAACACTTCCCTCAGACCTTTTTAAATTGTATTCTAATTGTCATTTATAATATCCCTAAATATTGAAAAAACGTTAGAATTTAGAATTAAATTTGGAAGAATCAAAATGCATTGGAGGGTAGAAAAATTCTAAATACAAAAACGGTTAGGTTTATGACTGGCACATATTAAACCGGTCGAATAACTTGTGTAAGAAGCACTCTCGGATTTTATAACTTACCAACGGCATATGGATAATAAGAATTTGTTTATTATTTAATAATTCCATTAAATTTTTGAAATCAGTTTTATATTTAACCGATATTATATAAACGAAATGTATGTGTAATTCATTCTTAAAGTAAAAACTGTAATTGTAATATTACTAATTTAAAAATATATTGATAAATGCATTTTTTTTTTTTTTTTTGTAACAGAATATTTAAAGTTAAAATTATAAGCTAGATCGCCAAGATCATATTGATGTATAAATATGAATTGTTAATAAGATAAATTCTTCTTTTAATAAGTTTTAGTTTATATATTACTACGTTATTGGTATTTGTGGTAAACATATCTTATATGCATATACTTTGACGAATGA
>JASXSY010000274.1:600000-834434 GCA_034509805.1 Sipha maydis
CCACGGTACTCTTGTGATCGGGCCATCGCTGAGCGGAAGAAATGTCCACGGACGATTCGAAACCGCTGTTGGACGACGATGTGGCCGTCGATTCGTCGACCACGATTAAAGCGTCGGAAGCAGGTAAACCGCTTGCAGGCCGCGTACCCTTCCCCGGACTGGTTATTCTACCCTTTCGAAAAAAATCCCGTGGGGAGGGAGGGGGGTTCTTTGTCAGGCAGGATACTGCTTTTCAGCAGTAAGTTTGCAATCGTCACATGTGACTCTCCTTTGAACCCATGCCATTGGTTTTGATTTACATTTTTCCTGTTCATTGTTTTAGGTTTGCGATAACATAACTTTTCGATCGATATATTTATCTTTGTCAAGTGTGCGCTATTGGTGTTGAAACTTAATAACACTTTTCGCCCCTTTAGAATGTGTTCAACTTTCGATATGCTCTTTAATGAACCACTCTTCCAGTTTGAATTGAATCATTCAAGTCAGTGGTCAGCAATGACACTACATTGTTTGGGCAGGCACATATTTTTGATTTTTGAAAACAAACTAATTATAAAAACAATTGATTTCTTTGTTTTGTTTGTACACGCCCAAATACCTTTGTATTTTTTTTTTTTTCTACTTGCAAGGCTACAACATAGTAAAAGCTTTACATTCACTTTAATGACTGCACAATAATTGTTTTAATTTTACTTTAAAGGCTTTGAGAATTACTTCTTATGGTATCAATAATATTTTAATAAAATACAGTCTTAATTTAGTTTATATAAATATTTCAATTAGGTATAATTTTTTTTATATTTTTGTTTGTTCGCATCGATATGGTTATTTTTGTTTTACATTTTAAATTATATTATTTTAAACTTTAATCTCAATATTTGCTACAATGATTATGATTTATTCTTCATTATTTAAAGTAAAATATTGTTTGCTATTGAGTATAATCAAATGTATATAAACATAATTATAAATATCTGTATTATAAGTGTTCTGTAACTAAGATCATTATTTTAGACACTTCCTAATGCATCATGCATATTTTTATTTTAAAATCACCTTTATGATATGTCATTGATATTTTCTGTAATTCTATTAATTACTTTATACAAATAAATGTTGCAATAGTCATAAATCAATGATTATTTACCAAAAAAAAAAAATATATATATATATATATTTAATCATCTATTGATAATTAATATTTAATTATATTAAAAGTTGGTTGATTATTGCAAACTATCTATTTAATCTATTTTATGTATTTTATAAATGTCAGTATACATCAATGAACTCATTAATCATTTATCTAGTAATTTTATTTTGATTTATATAGTTTTGATCCTAATTTATATAATATTTATTCTATTAGAATCTGTTCTAAAAAATTATGTAATTTACAATCCAATCGGTTGACATTAGACATATATTGGTTATAGCTAAGGATATATATTTTATAATTTTTACTTACCAAGTTCCATTACTCTAAATAGTCTTATGATTTACTACATTTTAAAGAACATTTAAAAAACACATACTTAATAATCCTTCTTCTTTTAAAAATGCTCATATATATTAACTTGAATGTAATTGTAACACATTTTATATAAGCAAGACGGATAAAAATTTAAAAAAAAACTTTCCCTACCTATTTCAAATTTTACTAAATATGTTTTAGAAAATAACCATAATATCAATTTTCATATTAATACAAACTTAGAAATATTAAATACCCAAAATAACTAACATTTATATTAATACATTTTAAATAATAATAACCAAAGTATTTGTTTCTTAACATCTCTATGTAAAACCACCAATTTTTTATTTCATTTTTAATTATTTTATATTTTTGTGTTCAGTTGCAATTTTATTGATTCTGTATGTACCTGATATATTTTAAATTCAAAAATGGTCATATTTTACAAATATAATATTACTCTAGACTAAGCATTTGTTTATTTTTATATATGAACTATTTGTTTATATATATTATTTTACCTGGAAATATTTATTTTGTAAAACTTTATTCCAATCATTTTTTCTGGTTTTATCTTCGTTATAGTCTTTGTTTTTACAAATTTTGTTTAATAATTGTTTTATAGTAGGTCAGAAAAGAATTAATTCAATTAATATTTATTAGAGAACTGTGGAAGTCATCATTATTGGTAGAAAGTTATTATGTATTCAGTCATGTATAATATTTACATAATAATTCTTGATTTTATATTTTTTTTAAATAAAAAATAATATAATATAACAGTTAATGTAAAAAAATACTATTATTTTTTTCAAACTAATTGTTCTAAAATAAGAATAATATGTTTCAGAAACAAACATTAAAACAAACTAACAATAACATTTTAATCAAACTAAACGCTAATTTAATTAGTATATTTCTGTTATATTGCTTAGCTACATATAATAAGGCCAATTTAAAATTATCTATTTACACAATTAAATTAACAGTTATTTTTTAATTTATTGGATTTAAATAATATTCTCAAAATCCCAAATTTAATTTTGATAAAAAATTCTTTAATTTCTGAATTTAAAACTTAAACTCAACTTAAAAATTATGATACCTCTACAATTAGAGTTATACAGTATTAAAATTAAAATTTGTAAATGAAAATTTAATTTTCATATTAAAAAATTTTATAAAATGCATAGAAACAAAAATTATACAAACAAATATTTCTAGATGTGCATAATACAATAACTTGTTATGTATTATATTTTAATGTTGGTTTTACTATTTTTTAGGTTCACCTTCGTCATCAATAATTGAATCTTCTACAACATCCAATAATGTTAAAAATGGTGATACAGATTTTACTGTTCCTGAAATGGGACCTGAAAATTCTGCTTCGAAAGTCACTTGTAGAGTTTGTCAAGATATGATTGATGTAGTTGGTAAAAAAGAACAACATGTTGTTAAGTGTAATCGTTGCAATGAAGCTACTGTAAGTTTGTAATTGACATTATTTAATGTACTCTTATTTAAATATTTTAAAAAAATTCAACTTTATAAGTTAATAATATTTTTAGAACATATGTTACTTACGTTTTATGACTTTCTTTCAACACAATTTACTTATTTAGTTTCAATTTTTTGTTATAGCCTATAAGAAGTGCTCCATCTGGTAAGAAATATGTACGCTGTTTGTGTCACTGTCTTTTAATATGCAAAAGTACATCACAGCGTATTGCTTGTCCACGTACAAACTGCAAACGAGTAATAAATTTAGCA
This sequence comes from Sipha maydis, assembly GCA_034509805.1. NCBI lineage: Eukaryota > Metazoa > Arthropoda > Insecta > Hemiptera > Aphididae > Sipha > Sipha maydis. Next base: position 603,251 of record JASXSY010000274.1, read on the forward strand.
CCAAGTCCTGTGACACCACCAGTTCCTCAGGTTCCTGGAATGTGCCGTGTTACTTGTATCCACTGTCAGGATACATTCCTTGTAAATATAAATTTAGTTTCATAAATAATTATTTACAATTGTTGAAATTATGTTTGGCGGCTAATGTGTAACAATTTAATAGTTAACACTTAATACTTTATTGAATTATAAATTTTCAATAAAAACAAAAATAAAATAATAATTAATATTTTTTTTTTTATTAATAATTTAGATAATTTAATTTAAATTTTTTATTAATTATGTTGTAATATTTTGTTATGTTCGTATTATTTATATGCCTAGTAAAAATGTTTTCACATGTTATATTTGTACAAAAAGGAAAAAGTAATTTTAGATAAATATGTCTTAAGTAAATTAAATATTTAGTCTTTTTCGTTTTTAATATTTTAATAATTTTTCAGTTTAATATGTTGCAAAATGCATTGGCTAGGTGCCCACATTGCCGTAAAGTGTAAGTTAGAAAATTATTATTATTAATCCTGAATTAAATTTAATATATTTTATCATTGATTTCAGTTCTTCGGTTGGCCCTGAATTTGCCCAAGCGAAAGCCATATTTTTCCTTGTGGTAACTGTAATTCTGTTCATTGTTGGTGCAATTATTGCATATTTCACATATTCATATGGAAAGACTAATAAAGTTTATTTGATCAGTGACATTGGTAATTATTCAAATGTAATGTTATAAATATGATTTTATCCTACCTAAAGTTGATCTTATTATTCCACAGCTATTTTCTTGTTAACATTCTTGGCTCTATGGAAATCTGTGTACTACTCTCGAATTAAAGTCAGTTCTATCGATGGACCCGTATAATAAAAAGTAATAATAATAATAATAATGGATAGATTTTAAATATATCTCAAATAATGGCCATTTTATATTTATATAAAAAAAAAAAAAAAAAAATGTTTTTTATATCATGGTAAATAATTATTATAGTTTTATACCGCTTTTGTTTTTCATTTAAATGTTAATTGTATTTTTGCAAACTTATGATATAAAAAGAAAAAGACTATGTTAAATTTCACATATGTTTAGCAGCATTAAATAATTACAATTCCAAATTTTCTGCCATTTATTATAAATGATGACAGTTATGTTCTATAATGTGAAAAAGCAAGTGAAATAATGTAAACATTTTTAATAAAATTGAAATATTTTTCTGTTAAAAAAAATATATATGTATAAAAATTATAAAAGTATACATTTATATTATGCATAAAATTTAACAAAGGAAAATATTATTAAGTAGGTAAAAGAATATTATTTGCTATTGAATTATAGTTAATACTTATTAATTTAATTATATTTTGTTATTTTATGCGGAGTATAATTTATGGTATCATTATTATTATTAATATTACTTTTATTATTATTATTATTATTATTATTATCATTATTATTATTATTGTATCATCATAAAAATATTGTATTGTACACTCTAAACAAATTTTAGTTGAAAATATCATTGAATATATATTCTGACTGTTTTAATATAGTTAATATTAAAAATATATTATTTAATTTATAATTATACATTAATCCTTTGTCTATCTATAATTTGTTAATATATATCATATAAAATATTAATTTAGTATTTAAATATTAAATTAATAATTAACTTTAAAATATTAAATAAAAATGTATAATTTATCAACTGTGAGTGTCTACTGCGCATTTGAACAACTTGGTAGTACGTCCAGCATACATTCAAAGCACAATAAATTATTGCAATGTAGCATTCAATTGTTTTATTCTTTGAAAATGTAATCATTTTTAACAAAAGTTCCTTTAGTTATTATATTAATATTGATAAAGGTAATAGATTTTTTTTTTTTTAAGAAATATACTATCTGTAAAATCTATTTGTAAAATCCTGAATAGTAATTTTACACTTTTATTTCTAAATATTGGTACTAAATATTAAACAACAAACCCATTCATTTATTGTACAAACTTAATGACTATTATATCAAAATTATTTTTTCATGGAAAAAATGTAATAACATTCAATTGTTAAACTGTAATTGTTTATTGAATTATTACTTAAATTAAAAATGTACAACTAAATTTTCTTACATTAAAATAATACAAATAAAAATTATGTAATTAAAGATAATCAGAGTTCGGGGCTTATAGCATTTGCATATCCATCATAACATAAGTGATGTAGAACATAGCAAAGTGATATACAAATACGTTTTAAAGTACAGAGATTTAAATACAAAATTTTATTTTACTTATTTTTGCATATTTTGGGGGTTTTCGCATATTTTTGGCATTTTAAAAAAATTTAACGATTGATGGATAATATTTTTGTTCAAAATCACGTATTAATTAAAATGTTGAACGATTAATTACAAAAATTTGTTTTAGGTGTAGTAATACTTTTTGTGTAGTTGTCACAAAAATGTCACACATGAAAGTAATTTATATATACTTAACAAATCGAAAACCATGTAGTTATCTGAGGTGGTTAATTGAAAAACATCTGATATGCGTACTTATCTACTGGCTGCATTCGTATCGCTCGGCAAGCGATTAAAATAATCTAATTTATTGATTGATCGAAAAACTGCACCATCACACCTTAGTAACTTATAACTGTTATAGTTACTATTGTAGTAAATATAGTTTACAAAGTGGTATTATACATAGATTACCCTAATACCTATGACAAAATATTTTAAAAAAAATTAAAAATTAGTGTTATTGCCATGTTATAATTATGGGGGAGATGCCGTCTCAAAGTCTCCCCTGACGCTCCGCCCCTGATAGTTCAACTAATCATACAACAATTTGCAAACTATTTGATAAGGCAATGGGAATCTTATGGTCTGGCAGTATCCTGTCGTAATGTTTTATTGTCTTCAATAGACGCCGCACCATACACGGTAAACACAGGATTTGTTTGAAATAGTTTTTATACAAAAATGATTAATGCTACATGTGTTGCTCACGGTATTCATCGTGTTGCAGAATAAATTCGTGAACAGTTTAATGAGGTGGATAACTAAATGTCAAATGTATAAAAAAAATTTAGAAAAGACCCTTCTAGAATTTTTATATGTAAAACTGAAGTACCTGGAATCAAATTGCTACCAGAACCCATAATAACTCGTTGGGGAACATGGTTGGATGCCGCAATACACTATTGCGAACATTTTAAAACGATTGTTCGCATTATACATTTATTAGACGAAAATGATGCCGTTAGTATTCAAAAGGCAAAACTATGTATGTCACAACCAAACTTACAAAGTAACATGGTTTATATCAAAATATTTTTGAAGTATTGATTGTAGCTATTAAGCAACTACAAACACAATATGTGCCATTAACAGATTTGCTAAAAATTATAGAGGATATTGAATCGAAATTATGTAATTTACACGGACCATATGGTATTGCAGTGTCAAAAAAACTTGATCAAGTATTAATAAAAAACAAGGGTTTAAATAGTTTAAAACAAATATCCAAAATGATCACCGGAGGAAGGTCCATGGGTCTTAGTTCACTAGCAGAAAATCGAACATGTAATGATCTGGTATTTTTTAATTATGCTCTCATTACTTCCGTCGATGTGGAACGTTCATTTTCGGCATATAAGTGTATTCTAGCCGATAATAGAAGAGCCTTCCAGTTCGAAAGCATCTTACAGTTCAATGCAATCACAAAGGTAAACATTTTATTAACAATAAATGTTTAGTAAATATTTACCTGTTGTGTATATATATATATATATATACAGTTGAATTTCGATAGTTTTTATTCCATCGGCCGACCTCTCCTTCTAGGAGCATATTTCATCGATTTATGCCAAAGCGATGCGTATGTTGGGTTTTATTAGACGACAATGCTCGGATTTTAAGGATATTCGTTGCCCAAGTACATACGCTATATTGTTCTTTAGTATGCTCGAATATGGTGTAATGATGTGCATCATTCGAAGGTTCAAAATTGTATGAACCAATTGTCATAATGTACGAGTATACCATTCGATCTTAAAATTGTAAAATCAATAAATAACGGTTCTTTCGATACCCGCACAGAAAACACAAATATTTAAGATATATACATGTGTAATGTACACCTATATGCTTAATGTCAATGTTCTTATGTACTCTTTATGTATCACGTTCTATATTATAAGTTCTTTTTAAATGTAAATAATGAAACATCATAGTAAGATATTGTACCTAATACTCATAAACAATGTAAAAACATGACAAAATTGAAAATTGTAAATCATTGCATTAACATCACATGTAATGTTCAATGATTAGTTATAAGACATCAATATGTAAGCACTCATTATCATTCACCAGATAGGAAATACATTAAAATAGTAGATATACAATTTCTGTTCTACCATTCACGACTATATTGTAATCACTTTTCAGTATAAAACGATTAATATTGTTCCTTTATAATTGTAAAAATAAATACTCCCTCCCTCTTAATATGAAAACAGTCATTGTATCTTAACTTCATTCTCTATTTTTTGATTTCGATTTTAAAATGTTTCTAAATATTTATATTACTCTCACTCTCACCAGCGAGTGTTGTTTTGAGGACACAACAAAAAAAAGTGTAAGGTGGATGTAATGATGTGCATCATTCGAAGGTTAAAAATTGTATGAACCAATTGTCATAATGTACGAGTATACCATTCGATCTTAAAATTGTAAAATCAATAAATAACGGTTCTTTCGATACCCGCACAGACAACACAAATATTTCAAATATAAACAAACAATACACTATTGACACCAAGAGTCGGTCAAATCTTCAAAGGGATCGGTCCAACGTCCATCCCGCCATACGTCCCTATATAACAGGGATACAATACCCTTTTCAACCCTCTCGATCATAGGTCGTCAGTGTGGGCACACGGACCATAAGATTGTCTAAGAAGCATTTTATGTCGAGTGGCTATTACGTGCGATTTTTATACTTTCAAACTTATTTTGAGCTGTCTGTGAGAGTGTTGAAAAGTGTCCAGCTTCAATACATCAAAGCCTGTGTCTGTCTCACTTCATTTCGACCTCACCATTATCCTACAGTAGCCATAAGTGTCCAGATCATCGGCACCCGTGTATCTACACAGACAAGTAAGTGCTATTTTGTCTAGCTTGCCAGACTATCCAGTTGTACTGATCGGCTCTCGAACCTTTGTAACACCGAGAGGAATTTAGTTATTATCATAAATGTCACGAATACATTAAAGTTATGCAACGTGTGGGGGGGAGAAGAAAACGAATCCACGAAGCTATGGGAATCTCAACATAGGGTTGCTTTTCGATTTTTTGTAGATGGAGACGTTCAAAGAATAAGGGTGGTCAGATATCGAGTGAACATAGAACAACACTATCCTGACCGATCTTTTTTAGTTACGATAAGTTAAACTTAATATAAACCTTGTATTAAATTTTCAAGAGTTTTCGGTCTGCCAATTAAATTTTATAGATGTTTAAAAACAAAAATTTTACAAAAATCAAAAATTTAAATTGTCTATAAATAAGTCAAAATACTTTGAAACCTCACCTTGTATAGAAAACGTCAATATAAAGATTTGGTGAAAATTTCAAGTTGTTGCGATTTTTGGTTTTTGAGTTAGAGCATTTTAAAAAAATGTAATTTGTAAGAACGTGATTTTGCGTAAAATTTCCCGTTTTTTCGTAATTTTTTTATCGTTTTTTAAAAAGTATTGAAAAGTTGGATTTAAGACTAGCCAAAGTACCATCTACATTCACTTTCCTTTCAGAAAAGTTGCTACATAAGCAAATCGAAGCATTTTTACTGCCAAAAAAGGTGTCGTCAAACACAAAAAAAAATAAAATAAATAAATAAATAAAAAAAAAACACACATCATTATAAAACTAATAGATTCCAACACTTCGTTCAGAATCTAAAAAAAGATAATCTTTAAGACCATTTAATGATGTAAAAATGCAATTAGATATAATACAAATTAAACAATGAATAGCAGCAAAAAATTAATTTATTGTTAAATTTCAATTTCAAAATATTATACAAGTTATATAACAAGAAGGTATTTTTTCATTAAATGAAAATCATGAACCGCTAACAAAAATTATGAAAAGCAGTTAAGATTATTTTCAAAAATTAAAACTTTATTAAATTTACAAAAAGGAACAGCAATTAAATAAGCCAACATTAAGTATAAGAAAATATATAGTAGAGTACATAAATGACAAATAATAGTCTCCTATGTTCTTATTGATTCACATTTTTACCATTAATTATTGTATATGAACAATAAATCAATAAATTGACTTGCAAATTAATTTTAATTAAATGTTGAACTGAGATATTTTATAACTAAATTTGATTTAATAAATAAAATGTTGGTACTTCATATTTTAAAACCTATTTAGTTCAATATTTTTTTATTTAACTAGCCACAAAAAGCATTATAATAATAAAAAAATTAAATTTAGCTCTTGTTACACAGTAGTATTTATGAAGTTTATATTATTTAAAACTTTTATAAAAAAATTTAATCAAAAAATTATAATAATAACATGATATAATGAAAAATTATGCTTTCTATACTTAAATCGGAACCATTTCCATTATTCTCCTCGGTAAAGGACAAGTCCATATTTTCAATTCCTAACAATATAAGATTCAATATTAAATTTGATACTATATAAAATATGTTTAATACAAAAATGTTGAAAAAAAAATAGTTTTTGAAGTATCACAATGAAGAACAATCTTATTTACTTTTTCATAATGAAATGTTTAAAATAATGTAATGCTTAAAATTATGTCATAATGTGTTCGCATGATGTTATTAGTTAGCCTATACTCTATGAAGAAGTTGTACAAACTGGGCATTTGAAATCCAGCTGATATAATAGAACCATAGAAATTATACTCAGTATACTTAATGAGAATAAGGTCTATGAATAGAACAAAAAATTACACAGAATCTGCAGAACAATATAATTATATAATTATATAATAATGTATAATTATATAATTATACATAATTAAATAATTATACATAATTAAAAATAATTTAGCAATTAATAATTTTATAAAATACTTTTAATAATTGAAACAAGGAATTAAAATCTTTTAAATATTCCTATCTAAACAGCAGAATTATTAAAGCGATGTAGAGGATTATATTATTTTTAATTAGAACTCAAATTCTCTGAAATTCCGAATCAAACATCGATAAGGCATAGACCCGACCCATAGAATATTATCAGTGATTTGTTTTTAATCAACATTGATGAATAAACTAAAGCATAATAGATTCCTCATTCAATTCACATATGACTGTAGTAGATTTTCTGTGCATATAATTTGCAGAACGGATGATTGATATAACAGCATAAATAACGTACAAATGAAAGTTCACTACAATCAAAAAGATCTTGCGGTCAGTGGCGTACACACGGGGGGGGGGGGGGGGGTTTGGGTGTTCAAACCCCCCTTTAACTTTTTAAATATATGAATATCTATACGAAAATGGTTAAAATTTTAAATAATTTATTTTGGTAACATATTTGTAGAAAAATAGAAATCAAAGATAACCGTCACTGCCGAAGTTATAATTAGAATAACCCACGAAATATATTTATTTATTCATTAATATATATATATCAATAACTGATAATATAATTATTATTATGTCTTGCTTAAGCCTCGATTACACTGAGCGATTTTGCACGCTGATCGCCGGCGAATTAACTCGCTGCGACTGAAATCGCTCAATGTAATCGGCCTAGCTGGCAAAATCGCCAGTGTGCCAGCGAGTAGTGACTGGTCGAAATGTCGAAGGCTGTAGTTCGCGCGGCAGTTGTTGTGATTTCTCTTTTATTGCGACAGGAGTTGGAAAAGAAGAGCGAGCGAGTTTAATCGCTCAATGTAATCGGACAAGTCGTATCTCACACGCGCGTATCTTTAATCGCTGACAAGCAGCGTATAAAATCGCTCAGTGCAATTGAGGCTTTATACCATTGATTATATATTTTGATACTTGATAATAAAATATTAGTATTTATAATCAATGCTTATGCCTACGGGCTACGGGTACTTATTATATGACATTACGTTTTGCCGTTTCACCGTTATAATGTGTCTTACAGTCAATAGACTCATTGTGTTGCTATTTGTTAATAATATTAAAAATGTCCAATAAACGGCAGTTGACGTTAGACAATTTCATGTCATCAACATCAACTTCTAAAAAGACTACAAATGCCCAAAGCAGTGAGTATTACTTAAATATTTAGTACATACATTTTTCAAACAAAAGTTTTTTTCTTGTTACCCATGACATTCTTATTAATATTTTAATAAATCACGTTTCATATGGATAAATAGAATAATAGATAGCTTCTAAAATAAATTATTTTATATAAATTCATCTGCTAGACGATTAATTAATTAAACAATGGCAATTTTTTTACATAGGTATTTGATATTATACTAAATTCTAATGATTTTCTAGATTCAAATTATGTACCTACTTTTTTTATAATTTTATACTTACCTAATAATTATTATAAGTTAATTCATTTTATTTTATTTTAGGAAACATAGAAAAACTTGAAAATATTGCCACCATAAACGAACAATATTCAATTGGTAATACCTAACTAATAAATATAAATACAATATACATATTATTATATTGATCACATATAAGAGACATTAAGCGATGCGTATGTTGGGTTTTATTAGACAATGCTCGGATTTTAAGGATATTCGTTGCCCAAGTACCTACGCTATATTGTTCTTTAGTGTGCTCGAATATGGAGTATGGGTCCTTAATATGGAATCCTTCTTAAATTGGTCTTATAAGCCGTCTTAATAATATGCAATCTTATTTCTTATGATATATATTGTAAGTTTATGATGAATTTCTCTATACATGAGGTTGTTTTAAAACTAGGAATTCACTCACTTTCATCCAGACGCAAACTTAATTATGTGTTATTTATTCATAAAATTTTAAATGTTACCTAATATTATTTGTCCTAAAATCTTAGAAGTAATCGATTGGTTAGTTCCAACCTTCCACACCAAATCAAAGAAAATCTTTTTTCGAGACATTCCACTCACAAGCATATAGTTTTAATGAACCTGAGAGTCGCATGTTTCGATTCTATAACACCCTTCATAATTTTCATTTTCATTTTGATAAAGAATCTAAACTTCTGCGATTATGTTTAGGTTTCGGTTAGAAAGTTGAGATTTAAAAATGTACTTTTCAGTATTGTATCCTTATTATTGTAATATTATTTATCCTATGATATATATTAATTTGTTTATTTTTATAATTTGTAGTCTGATTTATACTCGTTTTACTATATCATGTATTCTATGTAAAATTGTATTAGCTGTATATCTTTGTACACTCTTGCCCTATGGACGTAAATAAATATTATTTTTATTATTATTATTATTTTTATTGTTATTATACGCCGATACTTCGGTTAAACGGAAACCCCGTTAACACGGAAAAATTACGATTCCGTCTTATCGAGGTTCTACTGTAAATATCAATTTTTTCAAAGCCCTAATTAAATTTCTTAAGATTTTATTTTAATTTTTTATATTAATTTAAATAAATTAATGTAAATTTTACATAAATCCTCTTTGTCAAGTGTTTTTTTTTCATTTTTAGTGCTATATTAGTCCTAAATATTATTAATAACTAGGGAATGGATTTGAATGATAACTGTATTTTTTTCTGAATGTCCGAAAACATTGGTTCCCAAGCAAAAAGTTTATTTCATACATCGAGGAATTAAAAAATAGAACTTATATTGCATTTTTAAAATTTTTTTACACTTTAAGAGCATTTTTTGACGTTTTAAGTGCAATTTTATGGTTTTTAAGTTATTTTTTCAACATTCATTCTAAAAAAATAAAAATACCTAAATATTTATAATGTTACGAAATTACGAATTGTATAGCAATTAATTTTTTAATTTTTTAGAGTTAAAAGAAGATGGACAAAAGATAATTGAGAGTTAGTTGTATTGTATTTAAATATTTTTATCAGATTTTTCATAATAATGTGTTTTTTTTTTACAAGTTTTAAATTCAAAATTGTGTTTTTATTAAATATAAACAGATTTTCTAAGTTTTTTAGGAAATTTTTTTGATGTTAAAGTATTTTCATAGGGCATTTATCTTGTTTTTTAGAGCATTTAAATCCGTTCCCTATTAATAACCCTTCAATACGTTATGTTAATTATTTGTAACAATTTTTTTTTTATAAAAAAAATTAAACTTGTGATAAAAATACAATATATATTTGATCTGTAAAACACTGATAAATATAATTATAATTTTTCTTTACAACTAATAGGAAAGCACAACTATCACGTGTGCAGTTTTATACAATAATCGATTGAACCAGTGCCATCGAAGCACAATGTAATAAAAAAAATTGTTGAAGTTTTACGTTATAATAGTAAAAAAATGGTTGAAGTGATGTGTTCATAGCAGCGATTATAATCGCCTAGGAGAGGAATAGAAAAATAAAATAACGCATAAGGGGAATTTAGTTATTATCATGAATGTCACAAACACATTAAAGTTATGCAACGTGTGTGGTGGGAGAAGAAAACGAATCCACGAAGCTATGGGAATCTCAACATAGGGTTGCCTTTCGATTTGTTATAGATGCAGACGTTCAGAGACCGAGGGCGGTCAGGGGTCGAGTGGACATAGAACAACACTATCCTGACCGAACCTAACACGGATGAATCGCATAACACGGATATGTTATTGGGGAGCGACAGGTGCTGGGAGTTGCTGTATTTCGAGTGATTCGCCGGGTCGATGGAGCTCGCTACCTGGCGACAGAAGTTTGCGGACAGCGACGTATCGCTCGGCGGCGCCGTGGTGGTGAACGTCTCCAACGACTGCGTACCTCTAACACAGTTGGCCACGAGTAGCTCGTCATAAACGGTCTTTGGTCGGGCGCCGTACTTGCGCCAAAATTCGTTTTGGCCCTCAGCGACCGTACGCCTGATGCCGTACAACACGAACTCCGTGTAGGTACACGCGGACAGCTTGTACTGCTTGCAGAACTCCGCTTCGTTCTGGTCAAAGTCCATGTATCCACGGCCGACCAATAACGCGATCACATCGCGGTATTCCGTTTGTAGTTCGTCCGCGATACCGACAACGTATCGCACGCAGAATTCGATATCACGCCGGTCGTCCGTTATGCCCAGCTCTTTCAGCAGCTCCGTCATTTGCTTGCCGCTCAACGCTTTCTTCGCGTTCAAGTCGCATGGCAGCTCCATTAGGTCGTGCACAACGTGGTGCAACAGTTCTGGTCCGCGTAACGTGGCCGACTGCTGACGGTACACGTTCATCAGCTCGCTGAATGCCTTATACGCCCATAACAACTTGTCCATCGTGAAGTTTTTGCACACGAAGTTCTCCAGTTTCCCGATGAACTGTTTCAAATGTTCCTTCACGAAGATCGGGGACTGCATAATATGTTGACCCACGTAATACGGAATCTCGGTGACTAGCCGGAAAATGCTTTCGTCGAAATTCAAAATCTTCATCGCCATAACCTGCGTACACACGTGATAAGATCATAAATTACTTTTGGTTTTACACATTTCCTATTCGGCAATTTGATTGTTTACATAAGGGGATCCTCCTATCATTGTCCATAGCATGGGAAGCTAACGCAGAGATGCAGTACGTTTTCTATTTCCAACGCACTGATCTTACTGCTCGAGCGATGAGCATTCTGAGCACTGATTTTCAATTGCGTATCCAAAGGGGGAGCGGGAGTTACAATGTTATTAAACTTTACAGTTTATACAAATAGTTAAAATTTAATAATTTATAAATAAAGTAAAGGTAACGAATTAATCAATTATATAGTTTTTCGTCTTATATATATTTTTTAACAGCCCCCTCCCACACGAAAAAAATAACTGAACACTCCATTGTTGATTTTATATTTTCAGTAAGTCTTTCTGATAACGATTTTCTCACTTTTCCATTAAATTAAAAAGAAAATTAATACATTTATTTTTAAATGTAAATTCAGTTTAGTGAGGATTATATGGATAGAATCTAAATATGAAAAAATGTCATTCTCAAGAAGATTTAATGCGTTTGAAAATAAAATGTGTAATTTATCATGTTGAGCGTATAATAAAGTATATTAAGAACCTAGTAAGTATAATAGTAAAAGAAGTTTAATAGTATATATATATATATATAAATGGAGCCATAAATATATAAATGGAGCCATAAATATATAAACGGAGCCATAAATATATAAATGGAGCCATAAATATATAATAATTCATTAATTGATAACCGTGTAAATTGTATACCTATATAGCTGACTAAAACCTGACCTTTTTTTTTTTTGTGTGTGTTTATTAGAGTATAAATATACATGTATTCCCTTGATTACGGAATTACGTAATTACAATTTATCGTATTAAACAGATGCATCCGTCAAAATTCCACTGTACAGTAAGTTTATTGATAAGTGATAATAATTTTTTAAATAATTTTGGTATGATTGTTTTTAAAAATGCTAGCAATTAAACTAACGTATATACTTAAGTCGCAGAACTCGCAAAGGCTTAAATTATTAAAACATTATTGAAGTATATTGCATTTAATATTGAAATAATAAGTAAGAATTTTTTTTATAAGCATAGTATGATCAGTTATTACTTCTTACTTTTATAATATAAACTATAAAGTATAATAATCGGCTTAACAACAGTTCAAAATTATACATATATTTAAATTAAATAAATCAGTATTTTTTCTTACCGATATAATTTTACGGACATGGTTAATTGGTTGTAGAAATCCTGTAACAACAAACAAATCTAAACGTAATTCTAACAAATTTTTAATAGTTACTTCCTTCTTGTTTATAACTTTGACGAAAAATCGTATTATTTCCAAAGATTGTTGTGTAATATATAAGCCCTTTTGAAAAGGATTGAATGATCTTCCAAATTTAAATATTTTACCAGCCTTCAAACCTTGTGTTTCAATAACTCTTGATGCAGCCCCTAGAGGAGCTGTTACAGTACCGAGTAAAGAAATTCCTAAATTCAACCAATGTTCTATAGATTGTCTGCATAGTAATGATCCATTGTGTTCATTAATTCTTGATAAAGATCTTGTTTGACGATAAACATCATAGGTACATGCAGTTGCAGCTGCTATCGATGTAGATATAAGTATAGGAGTTGCAACTGTATAAAATAAGCCAGCAGTTATAACTGCACCACCAGCAAAATTTATAATTGTTCCTACAGAGTCAAGAGTAGACATTACTGATTCTACTTTTCTAGAAGGTGGTGTTAGTTCTGTCAATAAATACTCCTTCTCCTCATACATCCCTGATTTTGGAAAATACATAAATCCTGGAGGTAGTTCATTATTTTGAACATAATCATTGAAATCTTTGTATGTTCTCATATGGTAGACGTCAATGTATACCACACTCTGCTCATTTTTGATTCGAAGTAAAAGCCATACATGAGTTAACATTTTTTTACCACTATAACAGTATTTACAATTTTCTTTACAAATACTATGAACCATGGTAATACCAACCATAACCTTAGAAGCTCTTTTAATTATTCGTCTCTTTATTATTTCAAACATATCTATAATACATTCTTTTTCATTTTCTTTATATAATTCAAAAATATCAGTGTCATCTTCTATATCATTTTGAATATTTGGATTACCAAAATACGAATATGCCATAAACAATTTCAAATTTGATATATCTATAGTTGTCCATTCTGGGCGACCATTAAAATATTCGAACTGTAATTTTTCCATATTACTAATAAATACATGCATTTTCTGAAAAAAATATAATTAAATGCTAAATTATTAACTTGTAGTTTTGTGTATCATACATTCAGTTTAAATATCTAATATATGCACACAACTGTCATACAGGAGTGTTATATTAGCTTAATAATATTTAAGTGGCGTCAAAAGAGCAAATTTCTAATCAATTATCAAAACATTATAAATGTTATAATGCTAAAACGTTCTTCGACAATTTAAATATTTGTATTTATTTTTTAATATTTGAGAATTCAAATTTATTCAATTATATGCGAATCTGCGCATTGTAATCAGAAGTTTAGTAAAAAATAAAATTTAGTTACCTAGGCACATTTAATTAAGATAATACATGGAAAGAAAAAAAAAAGAAAATCTTTAAGACCATTTAATGATGTAAAAATGCAATTAGATATAATACAAATTAAACAATGAATAGCAGCAAAAAATTAATTTATTGTTAAATTTCAATTTCAAAATATTATACAAGTTATATAACAAGGTATTTTTTCATTAAATGAAAATCATGAACCAGCTAACAAAAATTATGAAAAGCAGTTAAGATTATTTTCAAAAATTAAAACTTTATTAAAATTACAAAAAGGAACAGCAATTAAATAAGTCAACATTAAGTATAAGAAAATATATAGTAGAGTACATAAATGACAAATAATAGTCTCCTATGTTCTTATTGATTCACATTTTTACCATTAATTATTGTATATGAACAATAAATCAATAAATTGACTTGCAAATTAATTTTAAATAAATGTTGAACTGAGATATTTTATAACTAAATTTGATTTAATAAATAAAATATTGGTACTTCATATTTTAAAACTTTAATGTTTAGTTTATCTTCATTATGAATAAGATATCAATTACCTATTTAGTTCAATATTTTTTTATTTAACTAGCCACAAAAAACATTATAATAATAAAAAAATTAAATTTAGCTCTTGTTACACAGTAGTATTTATGAAGTTTATATTATTTAAAACTTTTATAAAAAAAATGTAATCAAAAAATTATAATAATAACATGATATAATGAAAAATTATGCTTTCTATACTTACATCAGAACCATTTCCATTATTCTCCTCAGTAAAGGACAAGTCCATCTTTTCAATTCCTAACAATATAAGATTCAATATTAAATTTGATATTATATAAACTATGTTTAATACAAAAATGTTGAAAAAAAATAGTTTTTGATGTTTCACAATGAAGAACACTCTAATTTACTTTTTCATAATGAAATGTTTAAAATTATGTCATAATGTGTTCGCATGATGTTATTAGTTAACCTATATACTATGAAGAAGTTGTACAAACTGGGCATTTGAAATCCAGCTGATATAATAGAACCATAGACCTTATAATCAGTATACTTAGAACTATAGACCTTAAAATCAGTATATTTACTGAGTATAAGGTCTATGAATATGACAAAAAAAAAAAAATTACACAGAATCTACAGAATAATGTAATTATATAATTATACATAATTAAAAATAATTTTGCAATTTATAATTGTATAAAATACTTTTAATAATTGAAACAAGGAATTAATTTTTTTTAAATATTCCTATCTAAACAGCAGAATTATTAAAGCGATGTAGAGGATTATATTATTTTAAATTATAACTCAAATTCTCTGAAATTCTGAATCAAACATCGATCAGGCATAGACTCGACCCATAGAATATTATCAGTGATTTTTTTTAATCAACATTGATGAATAAACTAAAGCATAATAGGTTTTTCATTCAATTCACACATGACTGTAGTAGATTTTCTGTGCATATAATTTGCAGAACGGATGATTGATATAACAGCATAAATAACGTACAAATGAAAGTTCACTACAATCAAAAAGATCTTGCGGTCAGTGGCGTACACACGGGGGGGGTTTTGGGTGTTCAAACCCCCCTTTAACTTTTTAAATATATGAATATCTATACGAAAATGGTTAAAATTGTAAATAATTTATTTTGGTAACATATTTGTAGAAAAATAGAAATCAAAGATAACCGTCACTGCCGAAGTTATAATTAGAATAACCCACGAAATATATTTATTTATTCATTAATATATATATTAATAACTGATAATATAATTATTATTATGTCTTGCTTAAGCCTCGATTACACTGAGCGATTTTGCACGCTGATCGCCGGCGAATTAACTTGCTGCGACTGAAGTCGCTGAATGTAATCGGCCTAGCTGGCAAAATCGCCAGTGTGCCAACGAGTAGTGACTGGTCGAAATGTCGAAGGCTGTAGTTCGCACGGCAGTTGTTGTGATTTCTCGTTTATTGCGACAGGAGTTGGAAAAGAAGAGCGAGCGAGTTTAATCGCTCAATGTAATCGGACAAGTCGTATCTCACACGCGCGTATCTTTAATCGCTGACAAGCAGCGTACAAAATCGCTCAGTGCAATTGAGGCTTTATACCATTGATTATATATATTGATACTTGATAATAAAATATTAGTATTTATAATCAATGCTTATGCCTACGGGCTACGGGTACTTATTATATGACATTACGTTTTGCCGTTTCACCGTTATAATGTGTCTTACAGTCAATAGACTTATTGTGTTGCTATTTGTTAATAATATATAAAATGTCCAATAAACGGCAGTTGACGTTAGACAATTTCATGTCATCAACATCAACTTCTAAAAAGACTACAAACGCCCAAAGCAGTGAGTATTACTTAAATATTTAGTACATACATTTTTCAAACAAAAGTTTTTTTCTTGTTACCCATGACATTCTTATTAATATTTTAATAAATCACGTTTCATATGAATAAATAGAATAATAGATAGCTTCTAAAATAAATTATTTTATATAAATTCATCTACTAGACGATTAATGAATTAAACAATGGCAATTTTTATACATAGGTATTTGATATTATACTAAATTCTAATGATTTTCTAGATTCAAATTATGTACCTACTTTTTTTATAATTTTATACTTACCTAATAATTATTATAAGTTAATTAATTTTATTTTATTTTAGGAAACATAGAAAAACTTGAAAATATTGCCACCATAAACGAACAATATTCAATTGGTAAGTAATACCTAACTAATAAATATAAATACAATATACATATTATTATATTGATCACATATAAGAATGTTTTTTCAACATTTATATTTTATTTCTTATTATTATTTTTTAAGACAAGAGTTTGGAATAATGCCCTAGGATTCAAAATGAAATAATAAATACATGTGGTGATATATTATTAAAAAAAATTGCTGAAAAAGTCAATGCATCTAAATGTTTCTCAGTCATGGCTGATCAAACCACAGACGTTTTAGTATCGAAACAACTCACAATTTGTGTAAGGTACTTAAGTGGAACTGTGAATGATGTAAAGATCAACGAAGAATTTATCAAGTTTGTTGAAATTCATAGTTTAACAGGGGTTGATTTAGCATCTGCGATTCTTAATGGTGATTTAAAAACAAAAATTAATATCTTCGGCTATGATGGTGCAGCGAATATGTCTGGACAATTTAAAGGAGTAAAATCTACTATACAAACAAAGTATCCTAAAGCATTATACGTATAGTGTGTGGCACATTCACTAAATTTGGCAGTATCCTCCGCATGCAATTTGCAACCAATAAAAAATTACCTCGGGGTCATTGAAAAATTTTATTGTTTTTACAATACGCCTAAACGCAAGAATGCACTTATTGAAGCCATCGATAATTTTGATTCGATACCAAGCATAAGATCATTAAAACGATTATGTGCAACCAGATGGATCCAAAGGTATGATGCTATTAATGATTTTGTCCAGTTATTTCCATATGTTGTAGCATCATTATAAAATATAGGAAATTGGAAAGATGTTACTGATGTTGATGCCAATATGTTAAAAAATGCAATGGACTCTGAATTTCTGGTATCAATGCAAATTATAAAGGTATTCAATATTTTAAATCATGTACTTTGGTTCAAATTAAATATTCATGTTTTCTGTAACAGGTTTTATTTTCATATGGTCTGCCTTTGTGTAAACAATGTCAGAGTAAAGATATTGATTTAAAAGAAATTATTAGAATAGCAGAAGATTACGTGAATGCTCTTAAACAATTAAGAACTAATATTGAAACCGAGTTTAAAAAATATTCAATGAGGCTCAAGTAATTTACATTAATATATAAACTAATACAATTTTATATAACTGTAAAACACTTTTTTGTTTCCTAATTATTTTGACTTAGTATACACAGTTAATGAAAATGAAAATTTTTCTTCTTTAGAAAATGGCAGAAGTTCTAGATTTGAGAAATAGTATGAAAGAGGTAAATTACTTATTTTCATTCGTATATTTATTTGTAAACTGAAAATTAATTATATATTTGTATATACAGGACAGATTAAACGGTTTGACAATGTTTTCGGTGTACCGTGGTACACATTTAACTCCTGAAGAGGTCATATACTACGTTTATATGATTCGTCGAAAACGGTTTGAATTAGTCTATTTATTAAATGTTTATATGTAAATAATTACAAACGATTTAGTAAGATTTGTTTCAAAACGTATTAATTATTTACTTTATCTGCCATGATAATAATATGTTAGTCCATGGTTATTATCAAAAAATACATAATAAAATCAGTTTAATTAATATTTATATTTATGTTATTCGATTTTTATTTCAAATATAATTTGTTCAATAAAATGGTATTAGCCAAAGACATGGCACTTGTCATTGCATTTGTCAGTGAAATGCAACGAATAATTAAAATAAGAGCAAAAAGAAGAAAAAGATTGAAAAAAATCATTAAATTTAGAAGAAATCTGTTGAAATGGAAATTAGTTAAAATATATTTTTCACTGAGCTAAGTGTACTTTGATTTCATTTTCTGACCAAATAACTCGTTTCCGTTTATTATCTAAATTATTCATTTTAACTATTTTGTTCACGGAATCACACGGAAATAATTAGAAGCGTAGTAAATACTGAATAGAAATGGTTATATAATAAAATCATTTAATAAATAATTAATTAATAATATTAGTCTGTGATTATTATGAACACAATTAATCATGATACTGTGTTATCACCGAACGTAATTTCCGTTTTTATGATACATTTATGAACCGTTTCCAAATAGTTAAAACGGTTTGAAATCCTTAAACTACCTAGTGCAAAGGTTTTATCTATCAAAACGGTTTAAAGATTTCAAAACGTTTAAGAACTGATTATATGATAGTAAACTGTTTTGATTTCAAACCGTTTTCAACGAATCATATAAACGTAGTAATAGATGAGTTGGCTAAAAGACCAAGAAAACTAGATCTTTTACTATAAAAATTAAAAACTGGTTTGATATATATATATATATGTGAATAATTTTTAATATAACCCTCCCCCCCTATTGAAAATATCTGTGTACGCCACTGCTTGCGGTTGTTGTGAAACTTTCATAATGGCGACCAGAAAAGCCCACAGCACTGGCAATTCCATGTTAATAATTATAATTATAATAATAATTGTCAATGAAAATTAAACAAAGTTGAGATTAGCTTACCAAATAAATTTCTTAAATTTCTCTCTTCCAAAAGTAATCGGCATGCGTAAACCGATTTGAGACAAAACTATTTCGTCCGATTATTATAATTAAATCATTTGATTTGTGTAATGAAACATTCCAATTGCCGTAGTATTCCGTTATCGTAGACCATGACAGTTATCACAAAATCGTTGTTATTATTCGTTATTATAAAGGAGCGTCCGAACGCAACGAACGCGAATCTTGTCAAATTCGCCGTTCGTTTGCCTTCTGCCGATAGTGTATACGCAGCTTAATACAAACCACGGTTTAAGATTTATATATTAGATCTTAAACCGTGGACCGGAACGCGGTCATAATAATGATTAGTGATAAACCGTTCGTAAATGATAATACTATCAATTAGATGTTGCCGTCGACAACAGCACGCTTTGCACGCCGATAACACTTGTAACGGTCGTGGTTGTTTTTGTTATACGAATGTTTTTTAGTTTTCTAGTCCCGGATTTATCAAAGCTATATTTGACGTAACCGGCGAACTTTTTTGCTAAATATTATTGCTGTCGAAAATATCGCTTTTTATCAACAATCAAGTCTAAACGTCGATCGAGTGCAACAGAATCCATCACCAACGTATGTGCAACATAATTTTATTTTTATTTCTTATTTTAATTTTCGCCAATTGTAATTATATCGAAATAAAAATCAGTTTCTCGTACTAATATTTGTCACGTCCTACCCACGTATGGATGTTGCAAACATAACCGGTAGTTTTCAGTGTATACTGTAAGCTTATAATATTTAAATTTATATTTAAATCTTGTCAACAAGACCGGCTTTTGTGATTTTTTTTTTTACATACGATAGACTTGATTTTGCTGTCCTTATAATTGATATCAATCTTTTTCCTAATAAATAGAAAAAATAGGTTATTTTTAATCTGAATAAAAGTTTATATGATTCATAGTACTTAATAGATTTATTTATAATTCATATATTTATATATATATATTAGAAAGAATAAAAAAAACTTTTTTTTTGTGCAATTGACGATTATTAACTGTAGATGTGTAGGTACCTTATGTGGCTTATCTGCAATAAGTATATGTATATGTATGTATATAATTATACCTAGTTATAAAACAACAAGTATCAACGACTGACAAAAATAAATTTCTTCAGTGTATGTGTAATATCGATGAAATGTTATCGCATCAATAATATTTTATCGTGGACCCAACCACAGATAAAAAATCTGGGAGAATGAGGGTTTACTGTAATAAGATTATTTTATTCAACGGAAAATATAAGTAAAATTGTATTTTGCTTTGTTTATTTTTTATTTGGCAGCTATAAATTATTATATTAATTCATTACAATATAAAACAAGGACTATACCTTGGACATTTAAATGATTTTGTTAAATTTATAAATATTCTTTAATATATATAATTATTTATTTATTATTTGAATCAATTAATTTTAATACATTACAATTATGACCATATTATTCCTCAAATTGCTATATTAATTCAAAGATAACAGCATCAGTTTGATGTGTCTATTACCCATCATAAATACTTAAACATAGAATAAAAAAGTACATTTTAATAACAGCTTGAGATTTTTTCTTTATTTAAAAAAAAAATTGTTGTTTTAGAATGCCTCCAATAACACGAAATCAGTTGAAAAAATTCAGTCACAAGACAGAACCTTATTCTAAAGAGAATCGTCCATCTGATAGAAGAAATGCTTTATCAGATCTTGTCATAGATAATGTAAGTTCTATATATATTTAATTTCATTATTTATTATTATTAATAGTTCCTTTACTTGTATATAAATATTCAATGCATGTATTAAAAAAATTATCATCGTTTTCATTAATAAATATTAATGTATTATGAATTATCTAGCTTATGATGATACATAAGACACAAGATATTTTTTTTTATACTTATTTTAAGTAGTTATAATGATTTTACACACTAATTTACACTTAAAATATTGCTTTTGAGGAACTATAGAAAAACAGTATTGTGGAGTTATTTTAGTTGTGTTTTGAAAAAAAAAAATCATCCAAGTAATTAAGTTAATTATATTAAAATGCTAATATTTCTCTCTGTGTTATCAAACTATAATTGATTAATATGTGAATAATTATAAAAAAATTCTTATATTGCTTTTATAAATATTTAGTAAATTATCGAATAGCTACAATTATTGTATATAGAATAATAACTAATATTGTTTAATCGTAATTTGTAAACTCTAAATACCCTATTTTTCAGTGTGTTACTATCTGACATTTATAAAAAAATGTTGTGGTTTTCTGTAGCAATTTATTTTTTGGCTACCGAGAAAAACAATATCTTTTATCCAATTTTCAAGCTTAAAGTATAACTATTAAATATTTTATGTATTTTTTCAAAAGCGTCGATAAAATAAATTTGGTTTTAAAAAAAGTTTTAAAAATGTAATATAAAGTTCCTCAACAATCATGAAAGTATGTTAAATTTTACTTATGGTTTTTTTTATTTAACTGAAGTAATATATGTCAAAGTTATTACTTTAATCATTGAGAAAATAGCTATCTCATTCCATCTCTACTAAATGTCCATTAAGGTTCAGTTTCCAAGGCTCAACCGGTCGCTACGACCTGTCGTTGGTGTGTGCTGGTTTCCTAGGCGCGACTGTTCACCACAACCCTTCTCCGGTGACGTAAAAAAAAACTGTCAAATTCTGTTTCTGTATTCAGTATCGTTGTGGTTTTCGTGCAGTGAGGGCTAGTGTTTTTGAGTTAAATTTTATTTTTAGTATGATCATGAATACAATTATTAACAATAATAAAATAATATTACTTCTTCTCGAGGAAGAGCAAGAGGACGATGATTTATTAATCACGACACAATTAGAACAGAGAGAAAAAGTTGATGCACTTTTTCTTAATAGGAAAACAAAAGGATATTTTGAAATTTTAATAAAAAGACATTTAATACGAAATGGAACAAAATTTTGCGAGTTTTTTAGTGTTATTAATAACCAATTTAGCCATACTGATGCACGTGACATTCGAAATTCACTGCCCAAGAATTGTTTTGTGATTGAAATAAATCAACGTTCGCGCGCGACAGTCGCAATATACTGCTCTCGAACCGGTAGTGTCGCCACGATAAAGTTTAGTTGCGCGACAACAGCCTCGCGTTGGAAACCAGTTAATAGGAATTACATATTAACAGTCAGACGGCGATCGGTCGCGCCTTGGAACCATACCTTTAGAGTACATTTTTCTGATAATTAGTGTCTTGAATGAATTTTCATGAATTAGCTCTAGGTTAGGTTAGGCTTTGCATGTATATATTATTCTATCATACTTGTACAAGATCTAATTAGGATCAGATCATTCACACTTCTCTACTTGATGCTTTTTTTATTTTTGCAAATGAACATTTAAATTTCATATTACCTTATTATGAAATTTGGTCTTAATACTATATCAAATATCTTAAGAAATATGAACTGATTCACTCAATCTCTTTTATTTAGAATCGTTTTTTTTTTGAGAATGTTATTTTTTTCAAGTTTAAAAGATCAATACAGCAATATAATTTACCCTTGTATTATATGACCTAAAAGTTTTGTAGGTTTTTTCTTTCTATTTGTATAAATATGCTTATAAAATGTACATTTTTTAAAATTTTTGTTTTTTAAGCTTTTACAAGCTTTTGCTTTTAA
Source organism: Sipha maydis (assembly GCA_034509805.1). NCBI lineage: Eukaryota > Metazoa > Arthropoda > Insecta > Hemiptera > Aphididae > Sipha > Sipha maydis. The sequence continues at coordinate 626,455 of JASXSY010000274.1, forward strand.
AATCAATTCACCCTTTACTTCTTGTGTGTAAGCTAAATCCAAGTTTCAGTTCCAATAGGGTTATAACTTCTCTAGATCTGTCTTTGTTACATCAAGCCATCTTTGTCCTGGTCATCATAAAATGTTCATTAAATATAAACTGTAGAATTTAAAATTTCTTATTGCTCATTTTTGTTCAAATGTAAAAATTAAATATTGTAATTGGATTTTTTTGAATTAAAACTAAAATATTATTATAGGTTGTGAAAAAAACAACGGTCTCTACAGATAAAGAAGAAGTAAAAAAATCATCTAATGAAATTGTTTCCATAAAAGATAAAATATTACCAACAGAGAATACATGTGAAATTCCTAAATTAAAAAATGAATTTCCTAAACCCAATATAGCTTACGTAGCGGAGAAAAAATCAATTTCAAGAGAGTAAGTAATTTAAAATTTGTATTCATAATTTTGTTATTTGTTAAAATTAATTAAAATATATTATTTTCATTTAGACCTACACGATCGTCTTTAACTGATTCCAATGATAGTACCAATACATCATACCAAACAGCAATAAATGAATCAGTCAATTCAAAATATTCTGCTTCTTCTGAAGAGTTATTTACAACAGTCAGTTCTCGAAGTTCTGTACCTTTTGAAATTAACCAATCGGAATTGTATCAATCTGCTGTACAAGAAATGTAAGTGAATTTTTTATTATGTTATGATATATAAATGTTGATATATATTTTTTTTAATTAGTACATGTAATGAAGATGAAATATTCGAAACAGATCAAGCTCATTGGAATAATTTCATGTATGTAGGTTGTTATGCAAGAGAAATTTTTAAATATCTTAGACAAAGAGAAGTAAGTTTTATTATGAAATTATTATAACACCAGTCTATAATTAATTTATACATTACATTTTTTAGGATCAGTTTCATGTTACTGATTATATTAGTAATCAAAATGAATTGACACCCAGACATAGAGCAATTGTGGTGAATTGGTTAGTTCATTTGCAAGAAATGTATGGATTAAATCATGAAGTGTTATATATGGCTGTCAAGTTAATTGATTTATATTTATCAAAAAATGAAACTTCTAAAGATAAATTCCAACTTTTGGCCTCAGGGGCCATATTAATAGCTAGTAAAATCGATGCAAGTTTAAATAATTCTTTATTTCTTTTTAATTTGGTTTATGTAAACTGAAAACAATATAATTTTATCCTATTAAATTTGTATTACATTTTTAGGAGAGAGAGCCTGGATTTCCATATGATCTAGTTAAACAATGCAAGTTTATTTATACAGAAGATGAACTGTTTGTTACTGAACGAGAATTAGCCAAAGCTTTAAATTATGACATAAATGTTCCTTTGTCATATGTATTCTTAAGGCGATTTGCACGTGTAATTATAGTTTCCATTATGAGTCTAAATCAAGGATGGCCAACCCGCGGCCCACCTTAGAAAGTTTTGCGACCCGCAAAATTTATCAAATATTTAAAAATAAAAAAATCAATTTTTGTGATAATAGAATATTCTAAAATGCCTGCACAAATATGTATTAGTATCTGTATTAATATCAATTTAATCACAACAAAATTAATAATTCTAATCTAATCTGAAAAAATATATACGAGTAGAGACCAGCTTATAAAAATTGTATTTTTAAAATAATATGTGACCAATAACAGTCATAATCTATTTTAATAAATTATGAGTCATAGTAAAAACAATAATAATGCATTCTATTTAGTTCAAATAATTAATACACCGATACTTAATTTATAATAATAATTAATTTTGTTTAAAATTTTTTCTCCAAATTTTTTTTTATTGGGGCAAAATATTAGTATAATTTTACATGTGGCCCGCGGAATTGTAATGTATTTCCAAAGTGGCCGGCAAGATCATTTGGGTTGGCCAACCCTGATCTAAATCAACATACTAATTTTAATTTAACTTTTAGTGTATGATGTGTCAAATGTTTCTGTTAACATTAGCAAGATATATATTAGAATGTAGTCTATTGGATTATACATTTGTAACCTTAAAAGATTCATTAAAAGCTGCAGCAGCTTTGTATTTGGCATTTAAAATGTGTTCTAAAACAATTGATGCTAAAGATTTAAAAAAATTTACAGGTATTTATATATTTATTGTCACTTATCAAGCGGTGTAATAACTTAAAACTATTACTTAATTATCATATTTATATGTACATTTACTTTGTTACACATATTTGTTTTGTTTAAGGTTATGATGTAAAAGAAATTGAAAGCACTGTTATTGCATTGAACAATATGTTACATACTCAGTGTCCAGACTTGTCTGCTGTCAAACAAAAATATTTACATGAGTAATTATTATTTAAACTTTATTAATAAAATAAAGTAAAATATTACAATATATTTATTATTTCAGGACTTTTTACCAAGTTGCTAGTAAGTCTTTATTAAGCAATTCTAAATTAACATTTGACTGAGTCACAAACAGATATCTTCAACATAATACTATGTGAAACCCATTTTGGTTTTGGTATTATGTAATGTATTGAAATAATCTTAGTCCTATTTTTTGTTTTTACCTTTCTTTTGTGTAAGATTTTTTTCAAATAGTACATTTATTTAAAACATGCATTTTATAGTATCCATTTATAATATTATTGTAGTTAACAACTTGAGTAGTGGCATGTGCATTGAACCCATTGCTAATATTTTTGTTAATGATGTTTATAATTTACCATTTCTGAAATGTTAAAATGTACTTGAGCATGTTTATCATTATTATATATTTACATTTTTTTTATTGGGTATTACTATTTATAATAAAATTATACAGTTGAACTGTTTAACAATATATATTCTAATTTTATCATATTGATAATTTTTTTTAACTTAAATTGTAAGAAATTACGAGAATGTGAAATGTTTCTATTATTTTTTTTCCTTGTGTTATAAAATAGTCAATACAATTGTACAGAACATTATTTATTAGTATGTTACAAATAGCATTTAAGTTTTTAAATCTGTAGTTAACTTGTGTTATTTTTATATTTTGGGTATTATCTAATCTAATTATAATTTAAGTATAGATATGTTGTACAACTCGATTAAAATAAATATGTTAAGGTAACTGCATTGTTAAACAGTGACTTTTTGTCGTTTGTTATAATAAAAACCTCGACGTTATTATATTTAAATGTTTTTATTGTATGGTTATAAAATGTATATTTTTAAATTGATATCCAGTTTGAACTAAAAATTAGCATTGCATTTTGTAGGCAATTTAACTGAATAGCAATCAATATTTTTATAGTGTATAAGTCATTACACCTGGTGGGACATTTTTTTTAGTAAGTTAATAATAATTATATATGTTATAAGTAATCGGAAAACACGAAAGTAACCTAAAAAAAACAATATATTTTAAGTATTGAACTGTTTTTGCTGAGCGATTTAAAATTAATTTCTTCAGCTAAAGTATTCAATAGAGTTAGTAATTTTCTTACTTTGTAAATTGTCATAAATTTAAAACTTTTCAAACTTGCAAAATATGAGCAACTATGTACTTATTTAAAACTTATAGACTATTAAACAAAAATATAAAGTTTTCAAGCAAGTTATTTAATTCTCCAACAGTTAAGTTTGATGAAACCAAACATACATTTTGCTTTATTACAAGTAAGCATAATAGTTTTTTTTTAAATTAATTTGAACTAATAATCTACAATACCTATCTTTTAGGTCTTAAGTGTATATTATTGTTTGGCATAAGTTATTAAACACTTTTTTTGTTTTATGACAATAATATATAATTTAAACATATTTTTAATTTATTTAGTTTTAATTTATGAAGATTTATTTCAAATTATTACTATGAATTGAATAATAATTGAATAATAGTAATAAGACTTAGTTAAATAATTTATAAGTTGTCAAGGTTATAATTACCCTAATACACAATAAATTGTACATCATTCAGCTTATTTTTATGTGGCACTTGAAGCAATTAACTGAAGTAACTCCGGTGTAATTTTGTATGCATTTTCAACATCAGTCTTCTCTATTCATTTTACATTAGATATCAATGTTAGAACTATAATGAATATTATATTATTTACAAAAGTAATCGCAAGTTTTTGTAATTGTATGTTCATTAGAACAAATATTCTTCTTTCAGTGATAGAAATATATTTTTTTATATTTCTAACTATTCAGTTGATTAAGCTTTTTAAAATGACCTTTTTGGGCATAGGTACAGTCTACTAAGTATATACAAATTTAAATAGTTTGAATAGTTTAATATTATTCCTTAAGTAAAAATATTCATACTTTTTTTTTAATTTAACGATAAAAAATGTTATTGTTACAGCCTGAATAATGTATTATTTTATGTAATTTTTACTGTTTATTTTTTCAACACTATATTTAGACCATTATACCTTAGTTGTTTTCCTTAAATTTTATTCATAATTAGCAATTATTAAAAAGATTAACTTCAAAATGTTTGTAGGTAATTAATATTTGTGAACACTTATAAATAATAAAATTTGATATGGAAAATTAACCATTTTGACTTGACTGATTAGAAGTGAGTTCATTACTCGTTATTATTTACACTCTTTATTTTCTCGTGTTAATTTATTTCAAATAACGAAAATATAAAATAAATATTTTTGTAAACTTAAGTATATGATAAAGCAAATCATAGGATGGTTTAAATAATTCTAACCGTTATATGAGTCGTATGTAACCTTTAGAAACGTGAACTAAAATAACTATATTGTAAACTTATTAAAAATGTTTTATTTTTTAACTGAACAAATTTAAACAACTGAAATCAATAAAATTGTCCTAAAATGTGTGTCTACTATAAAAATCTTAATAAAGTTTCATTGATCAATTAATTAATAAGAAAATATTAAGATACCCTTGGTCACCAGTGTAAAGCATTCTATAGGCAAATTCATCTAGATAAATAATTAATTATCTTTAATCCAATTTAGATAGTTGAAAAAATAATTATTTGTTCTATTATCTTAGATAAATAAAAGTATTTAAACAAATTTTTATGGATTTATAAATTTTTAGTGATTCTTTTTTGTTCGTAGTAATAAAATAATTAAGAATTATCGTAGTCTAATCTGCAATAACTAATAAGTTGTTATAAACTAGAAAAAATTAAGATTTAACTCATCCTACAATTATAAATATAATTATTATACCCCAATTAATTATAATCACTTTACACTCAAGATATTATTAGATTATCGCATAATGTCCATTGTGTATAGGTATCCATATCAGTATAACATACATTTGACAATAGTCACATATCGTCGCCCTCGTGCCAAAAGTGACCAACTGATTTTTTAAAGTTTTGAGTAATGTCAGTTTAAAAGTTAAATTTTTAAACGTAAGAATTATATTGAAATGTTGGTTGGTCAAAATTAAGTATTCGGTGATTCCTAAACTAATAAAGATATCACTTGGACACTTTTTACGTATATTCATAGGACCAAAATAAGAATTTTAAACATTTTTTTCACTTGGTCACTTTTTGCACATGGTCACTTCTGGCATGAGAGCGACGATATAGAAATCATTTACTCAAAATTATTTAAAAAATTTATTTAAACCTGGTTCAATTATGTATAGGTTGGTATATATATTTCAAACATTGTTAATTTTAGAACTGTATGTGTCCATAGTGAAGTATTTACGATAATAAAAAATAATATTCACAAAAATATAACAATATAAAACACATTATATTCATTTTATTTTAATTAACTACCTCCACCAGGTTGTTATCATTTTTCCTCTCTCTATTTGTTATCACTTGCTAGTTGTCATTAATTTATTATTATATTAAGTTCATAACGCATCTAACTTTCTATTTCAAAAATTGGAATTCGAGGAAAACGTTTAATTTATACATTTATACATTTATAATTATGTAAAATTAGTTATCGAATTGGAGAGATATGCAGGGTTAGATTTTGATTACTTAATTACGAAATAATATAATATACCTATCGAGTTCATAGTTGAAGCTAAATTGGTAAATACATTTTAACGATAATAATAATAAAAAAAAAAAAAAAAACATTTCTGTTTGAAAAGAAGATTAAAATGTATTTAATTGCAGACTATTTAATTCTGGAAACATAATTTATGAAAAATTGTATAAATACATTTTTCCGTTCTATTTTATAAAAAAAAAAAAAATGTCTACAATAACACAGATAATATTAAAATGAATACAATTATATCTACTTAAAAATATGTTATACAATTTAAAAATGATTTACTCTTCAAATTCACACAGTAAAGTAACAAAACGTCGAAAAACCTAACCGCTTTCAATCCCTTTAAGTATCAACGATGGACCTACGAATGAAAAACACTTGGTTCAGTCTTACCTATTTTTACATTTCATTGTTTGTAACTTAAACCATATAAGTTTTATTCGCATCATATGTTAACACATCTGATGAGCTGTGGGCAGGGGCGCCGGAACAATGGGGGCAATGCCCCACAAAATAAATACTGTGGGGGCAGAGCCCCCACGACTTCATAACATATTTATATTTACATTTAGTCCACAATAACTAAATTTTTATTTTTACCAAACTTTCACCCTTTGTTTGCCGATAGAATATACATTGCACAGAGCACAAATAGGAAAAATGCTGCTACGGCATGCGCGTCGCACTTCTATAATTATATTGTCAAACTATTGTGAATTAATCTCTCAGAATCGTTATTTTCGAAGACAATGGTTTATAATTGCTTTCAAATTTGATTTAATTCAAATCAGTTACAAACCTTAAACTGTTATTCACTTGACACTTACCCCACTGCTCGCTTTTTTTTTTTAATTTGGTTTTTTTCGGTTTCAAATTAAAAAATGTATTTTTAATATCTGTCAGTATCACTTATACTTTTTGCTTATTTTATACAGAAAACGGAAACAAGCAATCACAAGCATTAGAAATCATCCCCATTCATTCATCTAAACTACCCATAACAGAAACAATAACTTCTAAAAATAGTATTTATTTAACTAAATAATTTATTCCTAAAAACCATTTTGTATTCCCTGAAACAAGTGGAAGATCATGTTAGTTGAAATGGTTCAATTCGTTTTAGTTGGCTACGATATGTGAAAGAAAACATTTTGTTTTATGTTATCTTTGAGCTTTGGCCAGTCAAACTAAAAAAACAAAAATAAAAATGCATGGGCAAGAATCGTTTATTGATACTGATTTTCAAAATTGGAGGCACTGAGCGGTTTTCTATACATGAAAAAAGTGAAAACCATAGAACATCAATAGAATATTTAAATTTTCGTAAAAACTCACGTCCTAGTATATCTTTAATTACTAAACAGTTTTTTTAAATGAACAAAAAGAAGCTCGCACAGTATTTAAAATTGTTATAAGCTCTATTTGTTAATTAGCTCGTAGTTGTCAAGTTATTCGTGGTGGACTCTGGGACTCTGGAAACTTAATTTATTTATTACAAGAGCGTTCACTTGAAAATCCTGCACTAAAAATTTGGCTTGGAAAACAAAACAATTGGTTAAGTGGCGATATTCAAAATGAGTTATTTGAAACTATGGCGCATTTTGTTTTGCGGAAGATAAAAAATTCAGTTCTAAAAAGTCCATTTTTGGCCATAATGACTGATGGCGCTACAGATATTTCTTTAAATATAAACGAAATTTTTGTGGGTTTGTATAATCCTCCAAGAGGAAATGCCGAAGTATTATTTTCTTGCATCAATAATTTATTGACACGTATGTTTCTTAGTTCTGAAAATGTTAGAGGACTTTGTTTTGACGGAGCGGCAACTATGTCTGGTCATATAAAATTGATTGTTTGTTGAACGAATTAAACGAAAGATTCACTCAGTCTGGGTTAGACAAAGTAGTATCAATGAAAACAATTTTGATACGTACAATCAATAGAGAAAAAATTGAACTAAGTATAATAAAAAAAACTTCTCAGTATTCACGTAACTGATTTTAAGGTACATCAATTAGCTGCTCAGTTAATAATGCTTTACAATATTTTAAATTCTGAGAATCCCTCAGCAACAATAAAAGATATCGTTGAAATATTTAAAATATTATTTAAATGTTGCCAAAAACTTTACGTTAATTGATGAATCAAGTTGAACGACTTATTATACTGTTATACACAATACCTGCAGCATCAGCTACACCAGAGAGGTCATTTAGTGGGCTCAGGTGTTTAAAAACCTATACACGTTCAACTCTGAGTCAAAAGCGTTTGACTCGTTGGTTACTATTACACATAAACCAAATTATTTTCTATGAGATTTCCTTGGATGATATATTAAAAGAGTTCATTAACTGTACAGCAGAGAGAAAAAATGTATTTGGCAAAATGTAAATTATTCATTAAAATATAAACTGTATATTATATTTATTAATATTGTACAATAAAATATGATTATGTTATTTTTGTTTAAAGATTGTACAATAAAGAAACTGTGTATGTGAAAAAGTTAATTACAACTGTAATTTGTATTGTGGATTCATTTTGTTTTGCCTACAATTTTTATACCTACATGATTTGAATTTGTTTAATAAATATTTATAAGAAAAAAATATTATACCTATGTATACATGTACACATTTCCTCGGCGCATAGGTACTGTAAAAATTAGGGAGGGGATGGAGATAAAGCCCCAAAAAATAAATACCCCTATTTTTGTTCCTATGCCCTCTAGAAAAAAGCTTGAAATATTTTGCCCCCACAGCAAAAAAAATCGTTCCGGCGCCCCCGGCTTTGGGGTAGGCTAGGTTGGATGATTAAACTTGAATATTCAAAATGTAGTTAGTGTGGGTACGATACCTATATAAAAGTGTGCGATTACCGTTGTTTTTTTTTTAATTATTTACTGTATGTTTATTCGATGAAACAAATCAATATATAGGTATATATATGGTTATAGGTTTATCTATTGAGATTAATTCCATTCACAGGTTTTGAGAAATAATTACTCATGGTTAAACGCGATTGTGAAAGTAATTGAAATTAATCACTTTATGTAAAACATAAGATTACAGGTGTTTTTTTTTAAATATATCTTTATTTTTTAGAAAACAGCAGATAACTCAAGGCAATTTATTGAACCACGCACCTGATTTAAAATATTCTGAATAAGCTCGTGCCACGCCACTTGTGTGAGAAGTCGTTAGGTAGGAAAAAATAAGTGTACTTTAGCATTTCCCTACGTATATGTAAACTTAGTTTCAAAACGAACTGAAGAATAAACATACGTTTTTGAGTATATAAAAATACAGATTGCATACAAATCATACGTAAACGTAGTGTGGGTACGCATATGTTACATTTATTACGCGTAGGTACAACTCATTCCGAGGAAGAGCTCAAGAAATTATAAAAAGAAAAAAGATAACGAAAGATGACGAGAAACGGATTATAAGACCAACAAAGTTCTGTTTAGCGAGTGTGTGCGCGCGAGTGAGTTTAGTATTTTTCGCAAAAATAGGGGTCATAAGTTAACTGTAAGAAATAAAACAAAACCAAAAAAAAAAAAAATTATAATAAATTGTGTAATAAGAGAAGACCTCCTAATCGGCTCGTGCGAGTCTGCTGTTGTTGGCAGGTGAATAGAGTTGGACCCGGCGCGTTTTTAACCACCTGCCACTGCGCGTAAAGGTAATGCCGCTACACACACACACGCACACATAGATGTATACGATGTACATAGGTACCCGTCTACAGCACGCGGTTAACTCTGCAAGTGATTTTTGAAAGAATATAAAGCAGCAGCTGTTGTAAAAAAATATTCATGTACGTTATATGTGTATGTGTGTGTGTATGCTCAGTATTATACATGTATAGAAAAGTCTAAAAAAAAAAAAAACCGAAATTCATTGAAATACGGGCTGATTGTACTTATATTTCTTTCTCGTTTGAAATTTGTCAACACTGTGCATAATAAATAATGGTCATCGTATGATTGTTAGGTTGTTTGGCCAGAAGATATTCGCCCACGACGACGACTGTGATGCCCGCAGTAGTTCATGTCTCAGAGCGATTAATTATACGCACGACGAACCATACGAGAAGTATGATTATCTTATCATTCATCATACCAGGACGATTAAGAACGAATGATATTGGACATTGCGAAGCCGGAATGTTTTTTCGTGAAAAACTTCTAAAGTTTTTCCAATTTTTTGTCTGAAACAACCAGTAAAATAATTAATAATTTACTTATAAATACACACTAGATGACAGCGTTCCGAAACAGCAACATCTGATACAAATTATATCCTAATGTCAACACTAAAACATGATTTTGTACTTTTTTTGTAAAAATGCTTTTAAAAGTTTGAGAGAACACTCTCTGCAACCCTCTTTCCCACCTACAGCTAGAGAGACTTGGTTTATGGGACTTATTTATATATTAATTATTTAGTTATTACCTGCAAAAAGTAAAATCAATACACTTCATCATAATAATATATATATAATATATATAATAAAAACCATTATGATCGATTTAATAAAATCATTAATCCGTCTTCAAACCATAAGTTTGACACCTTTAGGCTGTATAGCCTTATCGGAAATGCGTTTCGGGAATCGAACACATATATTTTAGTATACACAGAAATTCTAATACTAAACGAAGAATTAAGCTAACTAGATTTTAAACAAAAAGTGTCGGTACCATGACGTATATTTGTTGAAACCTATGATGATAACCTACAATGACCTAGCTACATAAAACAATTATAAATAGGTTATAAGTATGTATATAATATACATAGAATGTATGATATTCGAACGTCTACAATCGCAGTGTTTTGAAATTTAACTACCATACAACTGGGTATAATATCATAATTAATAATTGAGATACTCTGATGACTGATGTATTGTTCTGCAACGCATTTTCACAAGTTCAATGCAGAACGCGAGTGCTGCGTTTTATGTATACGTCCATTAAACACAAGTATAAAATATAGTCCAATTAATTTTTATAGGCATACACTCGCGCACGTGTGCTAAAAACCCTGGGGGACGTGTCTTTAAGAACCGTTTCATGAAAACACTTATACAACTAGATTAGAAGTCATAAATTCAGTTATTAAATATTACGCATTGCCATCGTGCGGCAAAAATACAGTGCACAAATAACGTGACCACTAAATTTGACAGGTGTTTGAATAACATACTCTTAAATTATATGTATGTGTGTATTTGATGAAATTAATTTGTAAGTATGATGTACATTCAATGTGAAGCGTGTAAGCGGAATAAAGGTGCATATAAGTATTTTCCAAACATGCCGTAAGATAAACTGTTTTCGCGCGTTAATGAATAAAGTTCAACGGTTTGATTGCGTTGAATTTTCGAACTCGATCATGTCGTATGCGTTTGACTGGTTTGGTAAATCGGATAAATATTATTCGTAAATATATAATTACGTTAGTGTACACTAGTACACAAAAATACGTGTACCCATAAACGCAATTAATGAGACGCGAGGGCAGGCCCTATTATTTGTAAAATAACGGACTGCACACTTCATTTTATTTTCGCTACCGTCTTAGAAAAAGGAATGTATTACATATATATATATATTATATGAATATAATAATGTAACGCAATGCATTTCAATAAAACAACAAAATACTTATCTTTTAATAAAAATCATAAAAGTTAAATAGGATAAATAATAATAAAAACTTTAACTTAACTAGTTAAAACGAAACTTTATTGGTAAACAATGACGGTTCACCAGTCACCATAGTGCACACACATTCAATTCGGCTTTCCTGTTTTTTTGTCGTTTCTTATATCAACCTATAATAATTAGGTACAGTGAAATTCCATTAATTTTGTTTTCAGAAATTTCATCACCCTCAATATTTGGGATTTAGCTGCGTCAATGGATGTACCCAATACATGCTATCAATTTTTCTCAAGACATTGGTATTTGAATACATGCTATTTCATTTTTTATTTTATTAGTAATCGTAAGAAATTATTTGTTCATTTTAATTTTTAAAAACAATAAAAAAATTGTTGCGGACATACGTAAACTGCGTCGAAATAGCCTTTTTTTTTACAAACTGCGCCCGAATTTTTATCTAGGTTGAAAAGGTATAACGTAAACTGCGCCAAAATTGTTATTCGTGTTAAAAAGGTATGACTTACCGTTTGTAAAATACACAAAACTTTTAACTTATTAAAGGTTATGTATTTTTTTCAATTGTATCATAGAAATGTAATTTTTGTCCAAAATCGTAATATTTTAGATTCTGAACGGAGTGAAGAATGTATTGATTTTACAATGATGTGTGTTTTTTTTTTTTATTTTTTTTTTTTGTGTCTGTGGACACGATTTGGGGCAGTAAAAATGCTTCGATTGCCTTATGTAGCAACTTTTCTGAAAGGAAAGTGAATCTATTTGGTACTTTGGGGGGTCAAAAGTAATAAATTTTCAATATTTTTTAAATGCGACGGGAAAAACCCTAAAAAATTTAGGGAAAACCGGTAGTTTTTACGCAAAACCAGTTTTCGACATAATCAAATTTTTTATTTTGCTATAACTCAAAAACTAATCGATGTAAATACTTGAAATTTTCACCAAATGTTTAGATTAGCGTTCTCTATACACCATTAAATTTTCAAAGTATTTTGACATTTATTAAGCTATTTATAGACAATTGAAATTTTCAATTTTTTTAAGTATTTTTTTTTTAAATAACGATAAAATTTTTTTCGCTGCCCAGAAAATCTTGAAAATTTAATACAAGATTTTTTATAAGTTGTTCCTTAACTGATAAAAAAAAATCTAAAATCGTAAGTCACAACTTTTTTTTATAAGTGCTCAAAGTTCCAATTTATACGAAATATGTAAAAATCACGATAATTTGCAAGTTATTTTGTAGATAAAAATTCATAAAATTTTTTCTGTTTATACTTAAGGTTCAAAATTTTAACACTAGGTTATCTATAAGCTACTCTTCAAAAATCTTTAAAAAAATTTCTACCGGAATTAGAGGAAAAAATTTTATGACTGTATGAAATTTAAATATTTACGAAATTGCATAAAATAGTGATTTATTCTCAAACGATTTTAAATATTTGTTATAATTCAAAAAGTATAAATCGGAAATTTTTTAAATTTTTACCAGCTGTTAAGATTGGCATTTCCTTTATGTTGCCACTTATAGGCTCGTATAAAATACTTGAAAATTTAATCGAAGATTCCACAGAAGTAGTTCTTAATGTCATTCAAAAATTATTAAAATCCATAGGCACAATTCTTTTTTATAAGCGTTTGAACAGCGAATATTGACATAAAATTACATGTAAAAAATAATATAATGTAGAATGTTCTAGACTGACAAACTATATCGCTGTATGCAACTGCCAACCCATCCTAATTGAAAAATATATTTATCGGTTCAAAATAAAATATACTTTTTACAATGTTTATAAATAACAATGTATTATATCCTAGACAAACATATGAACTCCGTTCAGAATCGTTATTCGTATACAATGATATCTATCATTGCATTCAAATTTAACAAATCCATTATAATAATGACCTATCCTATAAGCGAGGTGCACTCCACCCCTAACTGTACAGCAGAGCGAGGCCCATCCGGTTTTTTTTTGTTTTTAATTTTATTTACACTTCACTATTTCAGTCGTTTTTATGTCAAAAAATATTTTTTGTTGTAAATTTATTATAGTCAAAAACGTTATTTTTCCAATCACTTTGTATTTTAAAGGAACAACCTGACTGATTTTAAATCTTTAATACTTTGTATCAATTTAATAAAATATTTTGTGATTTCTGAATCACGAAATCACGAAATGAAAAACTAATAAAATACATACTATATAGAAATACTGTATGTCATATGAAGTATAAGCATTATAATATATAATTTAGTTTTGCGTTGATAAGAAGTAAAGTATGCTAACGTATAAAAAAATAACACCTTTTTTTTTTACTAGTTATTTTTTTACACGTTAACTTTTTACTAACATTTTTTTAATTTCATCATCAGCTTCTAAAGGCAGCGCCTTGTCGGTGTAACCATTCTTGTCTGTCCCATGCCATTCTCTTCAATTGTTGGTAGGAGGAGCAGCCCATGAGATGATTCAGGTCTTCAAAATAAGATTTTCTTAGACGTCCTCGTGATCGTTTGCCTGCTATTTTTCCTTCAAAAATGTTGGTGATGAAGTCATTGTGTCTCAGCAAATGTCCCACTAGTTTGACTTTTCTTTTCATTATTGATGTCCACATGCTTCTTGTTTCACCTATTTCTTCTAGTATTGTCTCATTTCTTTTTCGCTCTATCCATCTTGTTCTTGTCATTCTTCGCCATAACCACATTTCCATTGCTTCAAGTCTATCTCTTTCATATTTCCCAATCGTCCATGTCTCACATCCATACAACAGTAAACTCCAGATGTACGTTCTAATAAATTTCTTTCTTGTTCTAATACTCAGGTTTTTATTAGTTAAGAGGGTCTTTTTCTTTTCAAAAGCATGTTTGGCCAAGGCAATCCTTCTTCTTATTTCCTCTTTAGATTTATTTTCTTGAGTGATCAAGCTTCCCAAATAACAGAATTCTTGTACTTGTTCTATTCTATCGTTTTTTAGTTTGATGTTGGCTGTCATGCTTTGATCATACTTTTTACTTACTACCATTGCTTTAGTTTTCTTGGCGTTAATCTTAAGTTTGTATTTGTTCAGGGTTAAGTCCAGGTAGTTAAGAATCTGGTTCATGTCTTCTTCGGAGTTTGCGAGCAGTGCTATGTCATCTGCAAAACGGATGGAGTGAATTTGATGACCATTTATAATCACGCCTAGGGTGTTTTCTTTTACTTCGTTTATTGCCACTTCAATGAACAGATTGAACAGAATAGGAGACAAAGGTCATCCCTGGCGAACACTTTGTCTAATATTTGCTTCTTTTTTAACTTGGTATTAAGAAGAAGCTTAAAGTTAAAAGTTAATAAAATTGTTGGTTAATTCAATTAAGTTAAAAGTGAATACACATTTTTTTAAACCTTTTACTAAGTAAAAGTTTTTAAAAGTATTCACTTTTAACTTAACTGAATTAACCAACAATTTTATTAACTTTTAACTTTAAACTTTTTCTTATTGATGCATACTCAGTGCCGTCATTAGCGGGCAAGCTACTCGGGCAATTGCTTAAGGCCTCGCATTTAAAATAAATTCGGGGGTCCACGATTTGCCAAGTAGGAATAGTTAGATGTATTTACATGCAAGGAAATTATACTGCTTTTGCCAGGGGCCTCGCAAAAGCTTGCGACGGCACTGTGCAATCAACTTAACTTAACTGAGTTAAAAAAAAAATTATTGACTTGTCCAATCTTGGTTTTTACGCACGTCAACGCTTCGATACGGCACCGCTATAACGTCGTTAAATACCCACGAAACAATATAAATGAAAATAGGTAATGGAACCGATCGTCGGCGTGTGTATTTGACAGTATATGGGCCACTTATAATCATGTAAGCAATTTCTAACACTGTACAATAATATTATTATTCCAAATTCCTTTATTTTTTCTGATGTGTTACCGTTTTCTCTTAGAATATTTTTATCAAAAAATTGTTGTCGCCCGGTTATTAATATTACAGTCTACTAGACGACAAAAAATGTTCACTGGGCGACATTAATGTCACCCAGTATGTTAGTTAAAATATCCACTACTGCTTGCATACAAAGTTACAAGTTTGACTAGAATTTTATATAATATTACTTTGGATTTCCTCGATAGTAGTTTTAACTTGAACAATAGTATCAGCCTATAGTAACACCACTTTGCTGCAATGAGCCGTTTTTGAACTTTTTCGTTACGACATATTTAATTTTATTCTATTAATTACTATATATATTATATGGCTGCAACGAATTAGTTATAAATTAAAGATCGTAATTTTGTTTAATTTTGTAAAAATAAAGCTAAATAAAGCATTTTTTTTAAAAATTTACCTGTGCGTAGTTTGCGTGTAATCTTATTACACTAGACAGAAATTCGGGCGCAGTTTACATAGTTTACACATTTCGTGTTACCTGTGTATTGGGCGTAGTTTAAAAACGCCGTTTTCTGCAGTGTAATAATTGATAACATTATGTTATTATATTATTATATTATTATATAAATGTATACAATTATAAAATAAGTATATATTTAACAGTGGCAGCTCGTGTGCTTTGAAAGTGGGAGGGCGATATAAAATTGCTTATATATGGAAAGTATCTAACACAAATAATATTTTAATAATAGTTATTTAATTAAATCCATTTCACAAATATAAACAATTATAGATATTTTAAATTGTCAACACTTTTTAATAGAAT
The DNA here is from genome assembly GCA_034509805.1 of Sipha maydis. Classification (NCBI taxonomy): domain Eukaryota; kingdom Metazoa; phylum Arthropoda; class Insecta; order Hemiptera; family Aphididae; genus Sipha; species Sipha maydis. The sequence continues at coordinate 642,886 of JASXSY010000274.1, forward strand.
AATAAAAATACAAACTTTGAAAATTACAAAATTAAAAAAAAACAAAATTTATTAAACTTTTTACTTACACTCTAAACGTTTATCTTTTGTTTTGCTAATCATATCAATCACTTTTTTATTAAAATTAGAGTAATTTGAAATTATTTTATTTTCATTATTTATTATTGTTAAAGCGTTAAACCTTTCTTCCATTGTGCTTCGTAAATATGTAATAATTGATTTGAATTATATTACGAACCAGTGGCAGATATATCTTTATTCTGAGGGGGGGGGGGGGGGAGCGAATATAAAATCCACAGAAAAGTCCATAATACCGTTCCATACTAAAAATTCTAATGATGCTTCAAAGATATATATATGACTGTTAATCACACTGTTATCATACCTTATTGAATTATTTTTATCAACCAGGCATAAAATAATAAAATGTTCTAAAAAAAAAAAAGATTATTTACTAGACACAAGTTACAACCAGTAACAACAAGTAATAATATATACTATTGACAAATATCTCAAGGGGGGATCCACCATTCGTCCCCCCCTCCCCGATATCCACCACTGTTACGAACGCACAGAGTAAATAATAAACTACGCAAGTTCGAAATCCGTGCATATCGGGCGATTAAAATCATTGCCCCTGCACGCCGTATTATTATTGTGTTCCTTCTTCTTAGTTTTTGTATTTCGATCAGTTATGACGAACGATTTTTAACATCGCTTAAGCATCGCAGATCCCACAAATTGTTATTGGTAATCGACAGTGGCGTAGGTACATTTTTTTTTCTGGTGGGGGGGGGGGGGTTAAGACCTTTATTTTCGACGTTCTTAGTATATCTTAACACAAGCTCCTATATAATAATATTAAATTTATAATGGTATTATTATTATTATTATATCCTGTATTTAATGAAAATTAAATTGTTACTCAATTTTTATTATATACCTAATCATAGTAAAATTAAAATATAATTTAATTATAATGTGTAAGTGTAATGTGTAGTTTATAATTAATACCTAAAAAAAATTTGAAAGGGGGGTGGAAAACCCTTATACCCTCCCCGTAACTACACCACTGGTTATCGATTCTCAGAAGCTATAGCTTTGAATGAATTATTTTTAAACTCCATTATTTGAAAATATTTTCATTATATTTATTAATGTAAATTTAGGAAGCAATATTATTAATATTTGACAATATTATACTACAATATAAATTTTAAATTTGATTTAAAACTTATAAATTAGTAATAAATTATAATTTTAGAAGGGGTGATCGCCCCAGAGCCACCACTGATATTTAAGTTTTTGATGATTTCATAAAATATTATTGAAAAAATATAATTCAATTAACGTATAGGTAATATATCCGATGAGTTTGCTCATGGCTTGAAAAATTACTGTTCGTTTGTGATTTAGCGTTGTTGAAATGAAAAAACCTTGTCAATTATGATATATTTCTTGTATGATTCACGTACGAACAGAAAGAAAATCAAATGATGACAAATAATCATTACTCGCGGTTTGCGCGTTTAAGCTTTTTACATTAAAAATACTTAAACAGATATTCGTTATACATACAGGCACATGGTTAGGATTATACAACTGAGGTGGTCTTATTTTCGCCAAAATTTTTCTTGAGTGATTAGTATTTTTTTTATGTGTTCAACATTTACTCTCCCCCCCCCCCCCTCACATCCCCTAAAAGTAATATGACAATAAGTAAATATACAACACATTTTTTTTTTTTTTTGAGTTTTAATTCCTAAGTCTTTTTAGTACATTATAGGAACAAAAGGTAATAAGATTAAAAATGTATATGAAATAAATTTCACCATTATAATATATATAAATCTTATATATATCAAACTTATCTTAGAATTAATACAAACTTAAAAATATGCTATACTAAAATAATTTTTCGATTATTATGGTTTGCTGCAAATTTATCTATCACTTCATCCAAGTCCAATGATTTCGCCGATTGTTTTTTAATGCTCATCATAGCTAAATTCGATAGACGTTCATCTATCATTTTGTTTCTCATATATGTCTTAAGTCTTCTTTGGCAAGAAAATGTCCTTTCACACCCAGCAATCGATACCGGAATTGAAATTGAGATTATAACCATTTTGTATGTTTCATTAAAAACGATTATGGTTTAGCCTTTTATACATTAATTCAATTATTTAAGCCTTGGGTATTTTAACAATATCAGCGCACACGAATTGCCTCCCATCTGAGCCTCGAATTGCCTCCCTTTTTTTTTTTAAAAAAAGGTTCCTCGAATTGCCTCCAGTGAATTTTTTTTATAAAAGGTCTCTTATTTTAGGTAGTGACCTTTTTGCATAGGAATCGATTTCTATTTCGATTTTTTTTTAAATAATGACAATTATACATATTACACAACTGCAGTTATAATCTTAAATTAAGTAAGTAATAAGTCAAAAGTTTTAATGTCAATATTAAAATTAATAAATAGTAGTATAAAAAAAATAATTTATATAAAAATAAAAAACAATAAATAAATATCAATACGTTTAGGTATAGTCAAACATTTAAATAAGGCTTGTTGTATGTTTACGTGGTTTAGGTTTAAATTTATTTTCCAGTACTTCTAAGAATTGAAAATTGGAAATTTTATTTTTGTTTAATTTATCAATTAAGTTATTAATAACATTTATTTTATTTCTAGTAGTTGCTCTTGTATCTCTATTGCTCTAGATAGTACCTACCTACACGTCTTTGAACATTACGGAAGTCGATAAAATAATCGATAGTACATACCTACACGTCAACTATCGATATGTTAATTAGTAATCTAGGTATACTATAGGAGGCAATTCGAGTAGACAGTTTGGGTATATTATAATTTCCTCCGAAAACACCAGGAGGCAATTCGAGTGTCACCAACAATATAGTGTGGACGCTCCATAATGTAAACGCACTTTTTGCAATGGCATGACGAAATCAAAAATTTTCAGTGGCAATATATGCAGTTAGTGGCTACTGGACACTGACATTCGTTTCTATTATTAAAATATCTTTGCGTGTATTATTTACCTAAATTCTTAATTAAGAAAAATAATGATTACCCACCCACCCAGTAACATCAACCATCCCCCAAAAAACTGAGAGGCAGTCGCCTCATGATTCCCCCCATCGCCACGCCATGGAATTTAAACGCTATCTTCTGTTATACTAATATTATATGGATAACAATTTTTTGCATTTAGTTCTTTGTTGTATGATGGATAAATATTACAATTTTTGACTTTAGAACCGATTCGAATGCTAGTGTACTGTTTTTTTGTTAACTGATTATCTATAATAAATGCTACAGATTCGTTGAGGGTATAAGGTATAGGAAGAGATAAATAATTACTTTTTAATGATTTCCACATTTTTTTAGCCCATTTAGGTATCGACGTTAATTCTTAAGCAGTGTAAAGCAGCACTTCTATTTCCCGATTTACATAATTTAGAGCTAGCTGCATACTAGTATGTTAATTCTGGAGACGTATATTTTTCTACTAAAGATGTAATTTTTTGTTTTTTTATTCTTTTAGAACACAGTACAAAACTTTTTTTTGGACGACCAATAGTACTTATATTGGTTGGACAAATAGATGGTAGATTTATTTATTTTTTAAGCCATTCTGAATTTTTTTTGTTAAAAATGAAATATACGCGATTAACTTTCATATCTAGCAGTATTTTATCAAGCTGACCAACTAATCGGTATATTGAGATAATATATTATATCATTATGACATTTAGATCACAGTTTATCAATTTTCATAAATCAACTTTTATGTAAACTAAATTTACTTTTCAGACCACTGTACGCCACTGCGTATTAGAGTGTTTTAAAAATCAAAAATTATTCAATTTTTTAAATTTTAGTAGGTACCTACACAAAATTATTACTCACATTCTTACACCACATGATTTACGGTGATTTATTTATTGTCATAGGTATGTTATTTTATATATATATAGTATAAAATCAAATAGTTTGGTATAATGTGTAATGTGTCTACCTATCGGTTATAGATGAATAATATTCATTGAATAAACATCAAAAAACGTTATTTTTTGTGCTTCAATTTCCAGAAAGACTTCCTAAAAAACATATATTTCAAATCTGTCGAAAAAAAAAACAGTTGTTCTTTTGATTTTTTTAAATGAAAAAAATACAAAATTCAATAGTTCTATTTAAAATCACAACGGGCATGTATGTGTTATAATTACTACGTTTAAATGACAATGAGTAAAAACAAATCAACACCTTATGTAAATGCTTAAGCGTGTGTGGCGAACGTGTGTACTTATTATACATGGTATATATTATTTCTAAATTATAATTTAATTAATAATATTGTACCGATACATGAGCAAAATTATATTTTTTATTTACTATAAGTATGTTCATATTTCAAGTAATTTTTTTTTTATTAGGTATCTAGATTAGTAAAAATAGTCGATTATTTTTATCAAATTAATAAATTATTTTAATTTCTGGTGATTTTTCGAAAGATTTTCTCGATTATGAAAATTTCCTCGGTTACTAATCATTCGATAATTTTCATCACTACTCGTTATATTTCGTCTCTGTTGCTTGGACCTACTGACCTAAATCTCGTCGCGTGCGCGTCACCGGTCTGTATTACACATTAATATATTATCATATATTCAGGTGCACTGTGTTGCAGTGTCTTAAGTGCATAAATGTGTGAGCATTTATATTTTACGTGTATAATATGCATGTTATTATGTCGAACCATATTTAGGCAAATCGTTATTTTCAGAAGATTCACGTCATATTTATCGTACCGATTCGCACCGGTATAAATATTTATCGGCAGATGTTTCAAAACGTGTTTAGTACGACGCGAAATTAAATAAAATAATAAACCTAGAAACAGTGCCAATAAAACCGTACAGTAATAGTTTATGAGCATATGCAAAGCTGGCATTGAAATCCTTGTCGACCTGCAGTTACGTCGTGTATAACAAAAGCCTGGTAATTGCGATTATTATCACGCGGGTTTCCTATATATATACAAATGTAGGTCTGTAAAGAACGATTTCACACACGTTCATAAGCTCACAGACACCATTATATATGTATAGTTATCCGTAAACACTCTTACACATACACACACACCTACACAGACTGCAACGAATTATCAGAAACACCTGTTAAATCTAAAAAATAACACCGCTAATATTATCTATTCAATTTTTTTCTAGTGCGATTGCATTGGTTTATTAATTACCTGCATTTAAATATCTGTTCACGTGGTGGCGTGGACGTCAAGGATCCGTTGTTGTCAGGTGGTTTTTTTGTATTGCACTGTGTTATATAAATTCGTTCAATATATATATAAGCACTGTAATAAAGTTCAAAAACAAAAACCATATGTGTACTGGATAATACTTCTTATACATATTGTATACGTAATGCTTGAATTGTACTAATAATAAAACGTATGCGTACACCATGTATGTTTAAATCTTCATTTCTGATTTTTTTTTTTTTTTTTTTTAAATCTATTATTTCTAAACTCATTGTCCACCATGAAAAAATCCATGCCCATAAAAATATCTTTACAAATATAACACGTACTTTAGTATACAATAAGTCTAACACATAGTTAAAATGTATAATAAAATATTAATTGTTCCATATTTAATTGTTATTTAATTGATTATTATATTTTTAAAAAACAAATTTTACAATACCTGTAACAAAATGTTAGTTACGATTTTATTGACTTTATATTTACCTATAACGAATTTTTAATTCGAAAACAGTCATATATTAAAAATATACAAATACTCTAGGCAAATAATTTATTTATTTTTTTATTTATATAAATTATTATATTTATAAATATTAATAACTGTATAATATAATAACATAAAATATAAATATGATAAAATAACTTTTAACAAATTTCGTTATCGCTTATTATATACATTCAACATTCAACCAGTTTAAATCCTTAAACATTTTTTATTTATTTTTTTTATAACAATATTTTTTTTTTTGTATATAAATAATACTATAGTATTTGATATAAAATATAAATGTCTTATACTTAAAACTTTTTGGAATCATTATCATAGAAATGTAACCATAATTACAGTAAATGCTACGAGTACATTCAAATTTCATAAAATAATTTTTATTTCTTATAAATTATGATTATAACTTGTTAATTTAATTCTTATAGATTAGCCTTGAGGCATTTATGCAATGAAACAAAGAAAATTCTCTATCACACTAAAGATTATTTTCATAAATATTGTGTTTTGGAAAGGTATGATCTTTTTAATAACTTAAGTACTTATTGTAGAGCAAAATTATAATAAACCTAATTTTTTTCAGATGTAAAAATTGAACACACCAATGATGCAGGATATACATTAGGCTTAAGACTATATGATATTCCTAAAGACATAACTCTTAATGATAAGTCATATGAACTTCGTGGAGTTATACATTTTTGTATCGGTAATAGTCAATATTTACATCAATAAGTAAATTAATTTATGTAAAAAATTCCAAATAAAATAATTTTGTAGAAATTCTGGAAAAGGACGTACAAATTTATACAAATTATGTATTAATTATAAACATGACTAAAATCATAAATTTTTGGACAGCGGGACAAGGTAATGGACATGTTGTATATTGCTGTCTACACAATTTAATTAAAATTTAATATTGGTTTTAATGATATAAATATATATTTAACGTGTTTATTATTATAGTTATTAAAAGTTTTTCTATAATTAAATTTTTTTTTAAGTTTTCATATATTTTTTGTAATAAACATAAACTTTTATTGGTTCTATTTTATGTTATTTGCCTATTATATTTTATTACAGACCGCATCGTCTATTATAATATAATGTAAACTAGCTATTATTAATTCGATAAAAAGTAAATTTCAAATAGTCAAACTATCTTTAAAATGATTATTAAAAAGGTTTCCGATTGAATTGACTTATGTGTGTTGACTTAAAAACTTTGGATATTACGTGTTTGAATGAAGTAAATATTAAAATGATTATTTTATTTTCTGAGAGATAGAGATCAAAAACTATTTCACCTTTTAGAAGTAAATGTTTTGAAGGGGATAAAATATAACGTTAGCAAATGACAATAACAGTAAATTGTGCAACGTTTATTTTCACTAAAATCACATTATAGTATCTAAACGTACTTATTTCACGCAGGATGATTATGGTTCGAACTAATTATTGTAAATAGTTTGCTTACGCCGACTTGTATCAAATATTATTTAGCTGTTGGCAAGTCATAAGTATGGAAGATTTTACGGCATATACTTTATATATTTATCAATTACATAATATAATATGTTTAAAATGTTAAATGTTAAATGTGAACATTAAAAGAAAATCATTATATAGAACAGGTGTTATTCACTAATCAAATGGGATTCATTATTAATGTATATTATCTTCATCTTTCACACTTGCAACATAGTAAAACTTATCCATTTTTTTTTTCGCGGTTAGTGTCTTTATCCTCATTCTCATTTTCTGTGTAATTATTTAAATACAGTTCTTCAGAATATTTATCATCTATAGATTTCCTTAAATCTTAAAATTTCTTCAGATAGTTTTTATTTTATTTCATTTTTACTGTCTTCGTCAAAATATGATTTTAATTGTTCAGCTAATTTAGTGAAGGTATTTTTAGGTAGTCTATTCTAAAAGTAATTAAAATGAATAGGTGATAATAATGAGAAAGTATTTCTTTATTGTTTGTAAGTCGATTTTCCATACTTTGTACACACCTGTATGAAATATTCTGTTGTATACATCAATGGTAAACTTAGTATTAATGTTTATAATACTATATAGTATCATCAGTAGCTTCATAACTTGCCAGTTTTTTCTTTCTAAAAATACATTAAACTTTAAATTGACTTTGAACTTCTTCGATTTCCAAATCTTCATTAGATTTATTCATCCATGTTGAAATGTTATCAATTATTTTAGAAATAAACTCATTATACACATTTTTTGTGGGTTCTATACTCTTTTGATTTTTTGTAAGTTCAATTAAAAACACTGTTGCGCCCGACACGTACAAATACCGTCTGTCGCGACGACTTTGCAAGTAACAAAGATAACTAATAATAATAAATAGTGAAAAATAATAATGTGTATTACAACATAAACATTAACACGTGTTAATGGCGGAGCGCTCGCACAAACCACACTGTTACAAAATGTTGTAACTGATATAATAATATTTATAAAACAATATAAAGAAATATAATAATAATTCAAATAATAAATACAAAATATCGCATGAGCGAAATGGGCACATCCAATACCTGCTATATCCTCGTCCGCTTGGTTGCGCCCACGTGACTGTGTTATAGCACGTGCGACGGACCAAAGATAGCCGAAGTCTTCGTCGAGTATCAGAGGGTTGCCAGCAAACTGTCGTAGATACTGACCACAGCGACACAACAGGGCACTCAGCACGAGACGGGATAAAAGCGGCACAACAAGCCACGCGTATAACCAACCAAATTTTAAGCTGCACAGCAAGGCACGTGGATATAAAAGAAGTCCGAAGGAATATCCGAATAGGAATCCGCACAGTTGCACAACAAGGCACGCGGATAATCAACAGCGGCACAACAAGGCACACGGATGAACTTGTTCAAGAGAGACGAACACTCTCGTGCGAGTCGACGACCGGCGCACGAACGCCAGACCTTTGATATCCGCAACGGCCATTTATATTTGAACGGGTACCAGGGGGGAGGGGGGAAGAAGAATGTTCTAGAGTGCGAGAATGCCCTCCGAAATACCCGGAATGAAAAGCCCGGTAATAATCAAAAGCGGTTTCGGCATGACGCTCAAACAAACACATATATGTGGTATATCATGATATATGCATATATGATTTATAAATCATTTGTATGCATTTAAGAATGTCGAATTCACTAGTATGTAAGTATCTTGACAGTGGGCCAGTGATTGAAAAAAAATGTTTATAAATATATGTGCGATAAGAACTGTTTCATATTTTAAGTGGCGTAAGTGTAAGTCTTTAACAACGCATTCAATAGGTTAGATACTTTTGTTTGAATGTTTGGTGTAAATGATTCTCATGTACAGATTTAACTAAGTGAAATAATCAAACCAGTAATTAAATCAGTAATTATAACAATAATTAAATCATCATATATTCCACACATAACAAAAATCCTATTTACAGCAATTTGATTCGATATCCACCTTGTATCTCCAATCATATCTTAGTCTGTGGTTACGACTTACTACATACTTACATATAAGATTGAATTCTATAGTTAGAATTTAAAATTGACGCAATAGATAAGAACTTGTGGGAATCAAGCACTCGCCACTTACCAGTCGCCATTTGTACAGTCGTGTGAGCAAAGAAGTAGAATGTGGTGGTAATGGTGCCATTATGAGCACCAGACATAACAGGTAGGTACATCACAATAATTATCGACATTTAATACTTCATAATATTTGATGTTCTGATGATTACTATGTAATATGCATAACTAATTTACAAATTACAATATCATACACATGTTATGACATCAATGTTATAGGGCGTTAACACACAACTTGCACACCCAGAGAAAACGCCACTGTATAGTACCTATTCATCCGCAAATAATTATTAAAACCTTTTGGAGTAATTCTCAATTCATGATTCAAATTTGTATGAGAATATTTATTTCTTTTTAGTAACCATTTTTTATACCATGAGTTACGTTTTTTAAATTTTTTATTTTTTAAAATACACATTAACCCGACAATTGCGACAGCATCATCTGTTGTTGCCATGGTTCGATTACTACTACTACTACTTTTTTTTTTTATCATATTTGTCGCCGGACTCGGGGGAGGAAACTACTACTACTACTACTACAATAACAATAAACGATTTATTCCGATTACACAGTCAAATTGCTCAGTTTTAACTGAACGTGTGTAGCCCGCTTTACATATTTAAAAGTTACATATATGTGAGTACCGCCACCACAATACTATTTCATATACTAATTTCAAATGCAATTGCTATTATACTAAAAACTGTAATAGTCTTACTTGCAAAATAGGAAAGGGAATTAGAATTGCTTACACATCCGTAATCTTTCTCATATTTATAGAAAATGTATTGTTAATTGGTCGTACAAATACGGTGGTGGTCCGTGGGAAATTTTATCGAGTATTCTCGGATTGTTATCTTCCAAAATCAATGATTTTATTTTTAGATTACCAACAATAAAAATAATATATATATATATAAATAAAACCTACAAATATCGACAACATGAAATATTATTTTACATTATTAGAACTTGATCGTGGCTTAAATTGTATTTTAATTTTGTCATTTAAAATTATACCTGTTAAGGTCGCTCCACACTGCATGTTTCGCGTTTCGCGTTTTGCGTTTCGCGTTTCATAGTGTTTCGTACCGTTTCGTAGTGTTTTGTAGAAAAGTGTGTGTTCGTAGTGTTTTGTCCAGTTTCAGTTTAGTAAACAGTACGAAAAATATTTTCGTCTCCTTTGATTTCGTCAATTTTACCGCCTCGTTCGCGAAACACTATGAAATCGTTTTCACGAAAAAAAATTTCATGAAAAAGTCATACACACTATTCACGAAATTACACGAAACGTGAAAACACGAAACACGAAACGCGAAACGCGCATAGTGTGGAGCGACCTTTTATGTTTTACAACTTAAAGTGTAAACAACGCTTTCACTGCTTATATGCACGCCACGCCACTGCGGAGAAGTAATTAAATCATTTAAAAAGAGATGATTTAACGTTTAAAAGGTGATCGAAATACTGTATTCAAAGTACTTTATTGAAAAATACTTTAAAAATTATTCAAAATATTTAAAAAGTATTCTGAATTCAGTATTCCAAATATATAAAAACAAAACTGAAACAAAACCAAAACTCTAGTTTCCATCAAACGGGCTACATTTTGTTCGAGTTTAGTTTTCGTTCTCGGTCCTTTTCCACTGGTTGTATCGAGTTTTTATTTATTACTATTTAATTATCAAGCATATAATATATTATATTATATAATATATAATTAATATATAATAGACAAAAACCAACATTGAATAGTCCAAAAACTGTAAATCATATTACTTATTAATAAAATGATGTATAAATAGCAGGGTTGATAATATACGCGTATGTTTTATACGTTACACGTATAATACCGCACGTATAAAACGTAAAAAATTACTAAAACGTATAATATGTTTTGCTTTTGAAATTTATTTTTGAAAATTAAAAATACTTCCTATTTTAGATATCAAGTTAGGTTTTTTATTCTTATACTTAATAAAAAATTATAAATTAGGTAGGTAATATATTACAATATAATTATTTTATAATTATAAAAAAATATTTTTATTTGCAATTTTCTTTCTTATTCTTTCAAATAGGTACCTAAAAATAAAAAAGAACCGGATGGGCCTCGCTCTGCTGTACACTTGGGGGTGAAGTGCGACTCTTCATAGGATAGATCATTATAATGGATTTGTTAAATTTGAATTCAATGATAGGTATCATTGTAGACGAAAAACGATTCTGAACGGAGATGTTATGTTTGTCTAGAATATAATACAATGTTATTTATAAATATTGCAATAAGTATATTTTATTTTGAAACGAAAAATTTAGAAAAATCGAAAATTTAAATTGTCTATAAATAAGTCAAAATATGTCAAAATACTTTGAAAACTTAACCATGTACAGAAAACGTTAATAAAGATTTGGTGAAAATTTCAAGTTGTTGCGGTTTTTCGTTTTTGAGTTAGAGCATTTTAAAAAAACCGATATTTGTCAGTCTAGAATATTATACATTATATTATATTTTATATGTAATTTTATGTCAATATTCCCTGTTCAAACGCTTATAAAAAAAAATTGTGCCTATGGATTTTAATAATTTTTGAATGACAATAAGAACTACTTCTGTGGAATCTTTTATTAAATTGTCAAGTATTGTGTACGAGCAAAATTTTTTTATCACCGATTATAAAAATAAAATGTAAAAAAAATCGAATATTTTTAATGCCGATAAGTGGCTTAAAAATCAATATAATATTTTGAAAAAAAATATGACATAAAGGAAAAGCCAATCTTAACAGCTGGTAAAAATTTCAAAAATCTGCCACTTATACTTTTTGAATTATAACAAATATTTAAAATCGTTTGAGAATAAATCGCTATTTTATGCAATTTCGTAAATATTTTAATTTCAAACAGTCATAAAATTTTTTCCTCTAATTCCGGTAGAAATTTTTTTAAAGATTTTTTAAGAGTAGCATATAAATAACCCAGTGTTAAAATTTTGAACATTAAGTATGAACAGAAAAAATTGTATGAATTTTTATCTACAAAATAACTTTCAAATTTTCGCAATTTTTACATATTTCGTATAAATTGGAACTTTGAGCACTTATAAAAAAAAGTTGTGACTTACGATTTTAGATTTTTTTTTATCATTTAAGGAACAAATTATAAGAAACCTTGTATTAAATTTTCAAGATTTTCTGGGCAGCGAAAAAAATTTTATCGTTATTTAAAAAAAAAATACTTAAAAAAATTGAAAATTTCAACTGTCTATAAATAGCTCAATAAAAGTCAAAATACTTTAACTAATTTAACGGTGTATAGAGAACGCTAATCTAAACATTTGGTGAAAATTTCATGTATTTACATAGATTAGTTTTTGAGTTATAGCAAAATAAAAAATTTGATTATGTCAAAAACTGGTTTTGCGTAAAAACTCCCGGTTTTCCCTTAATTTTTTAGGGTTTTTCCCGTCGCATTTAAAAAATATTGAAAATTTATTATTTTTGACCCCCCAAAGTACCAAATAGATTCACTTTCCTTTCAGAAAAGTTGCTACATAAGGAAATCGAAGCATTTTTACTGCCTCAAATCGAGTCGACAGACACAAAAATAAAAAATTAAAAAATAAAAACATACATCATTGTAAAATCAATACATTCTTCACTCCGTTCAGAATCTACAACAATAAAATATTACCACAGACACAAAATACAATATATTATTATATTCCTATTCATATCGTAAAGAAAAATGTATATGTTGTCAAGTTAATATGGAATATTTGTATAAAATAAAATAATTTATATTTTCTTTGACATTTATATTCTTTATTAAATAATACATATTAAGAAGAAACAATTACTTGTGTACAATTATTTAAACTGAAATATTAACATTATAAACTTTTAATTATAATTATATACTATATAGTATACTATTAATATTATTTTGATGAACTTTGTGTTTTTTAATTGAATTTAAGTGAGTAGTAAATACTTAATAGTTTTCTGGAACGTTCTGGATTCAAACGGTTTTGGAGAGAATTGTGAACGTATGATCAGTTTGAAAACACTGTATATAACTGGGCAGTTGACGCTGGTAAATATAATAATTTATTTGCCAATCCTGTTAATTCTGGATGCTTATTTTTAGTTATTTTTGTTTATTAGTGATTTTATTTTTATACTGTATACAACGCATATAATTATGAGTTTTATACTATACTATTTATACGTTTTATACGTACGTATAATATGTGTTTTATACTATACCGTATTATACGTTTCAACTCTGATAAATAGTAATAATAATAATAATAATAATCGAAATAATTAATTAATTACATAATAATAATAAACAACGATTAAAATTGTTAACTAAAATTATTTTGTAACATTTCAATACTTTAATGTATTCAATACTTAAATTAACTATATACTATTATATTATTATATAATTATACTTTATACTTTCGTTTACTTAACTTAGCTAGTTAACTTAACTTAACTTAGCTAGTATTTAGGTACCTACAGAATTCGTGTTCAGATTTCAGACACAACATGACAACACAACACGATCGTTTCCACAAAACAGACTCGAGTTTCAAAACACGTCGAAACCTTTTGATGTTACCGCTTCCGAGCGGGACACGAAAAACAAAACTCCAACTGTCGCAAAACATGCCGGTCTTCAAAATGTTTGCGAAAAGTTCTAGTTTTGTTTTATTCGACAGGAGTTAAAGTTTTTGTTTTTGTTTTGTCCGTTTAGTGGAAAACCGGCTTAACACGCAATGTATCCGTCCACTCTATAAAAATTAAATAATAAATGTACATATTATTTAAACAATGCGAGTATAGATAAGTATATAAAACAAGGAATGGTATTGATACCGGATAGATCTTCATTGACTATTCAAACCTAAAGAAATTGTTTTTAGTGGATATTTAATAATATATGTGCAATAATGTTAGTTATTATTAAAAATTATTAAATAACATATCTGATCAACAATTTAATTATTTCTTTTAAATTCAGCACAGTATTAGTAATAAAAAAAAAGAAGCTATTTGTATCTTCCCCAATAGTTGAAAAAATGAATAAATATAAAATTATTAATACAGATCGTAAAGGTATTAAAGTTTTGCATTTATGTTTTGGATGCATGTGGTTTTAAAAACCTATTGAAAAGAATCACAACAATGTTTGAATATTATTTAATATATACTTGTGCTATATGTGAATAATACAATTTAAAAATGTAATATAAACATTGTTTTTTAATTTTTGTGCATATCTCCTATGATTAGAAAATAAATCAATATAAATGTTTAAAGTAGATAAGCGTGATTATTATACCTTAATTATTGAATAAAATATATTTGTTATACTTATTATTTAGTTAATAATATTTGTTTTAAGCTAACCAAAAGAACAAAAATCCCTTTATGTGGGTGAACTTTACTTCCAGATAAACTACTTTGTCGCGCAGCCATTTTTTAACTTTTACTTTGTTCGCGCCACGGTTGAAACGATGTTTTTTTTTTCTTCTACCGTATGCGTGTACAACATTTCCGATGTTGTAGACGACTCTTCGACCGAGTGACAAATGGATATAGGCGCCCGACTCGTCCGACCAACCACAGAAGTCAAATGGGTTGTACGCTTCACTGCCCAGACTAAAATATACCATTCATTAAAAATCGATTTTTAAAGTAGACATTTTCAAGTACGCGAAATGTGTTCTACTGCGCACCTCTGAACCGAGGCTACTGCTGTATACATACACCCATAATTAATGTCGCATTATACGTTCTAAACGTACGCCTAAGTGTAATGTTATACCAATACGCAGTGTTGTATAAATTATTTGTGTTGCATCTAAATTAAACATGACCATCACTCCATAGTAACCATATTGACAAGACATAAATAACAATAAGTATTGCCCTCGTGTACGGCGTACGGAAAAAAACATTTAAAACGTACGATTTACGTTAAATGCACTACACTAGTGCGCAGCACGATTTCAGCTTTCGATTAAAATACCGTGGCGGCGCGGGAGCGAAATGAATATCGTAGGTACACCAGGAGCTGTTGTTTTTTTTTTTTATCTTTTCTTTACAAATACACGTTTTATTCGAATCATGAGTGTCCGAAAAACGTGTTCGAGTAGTGCGGTTCGCGGGTAAACATTATTAAAAAAAAATATTTCTTACACCCGTGCGCATCGCTATTATGTAACGCGGGAAACCACCGCGCGACCCATATTACAATACAACACCCGTCAACCCCGCACTAATACGTACGAGTGCATACACAGAACGTCACGATATTGGGGGAGTATATGTGTGTGTGTGTGTGTGAGTGGGTTTTTTAACCCTTCGTAGCTGTAACATATCAGTGTGTGCGCGCGTGTGTGTAACGTATCTACACAGTTACAACGCGCACGGCTCGTGGTGCGCGTACGAAGCGTGTCGGACCGGTACGTGTTTGTATTACCGTTCGTGCGGCGCACGCGTCACATCTTGCGGATCCTTTTTTTTTTTTTTTTGTCTATCGCTGTCGGACGGATGAGCGGGCACGCGTGAAACAGCAACACGTGGTACGAGGGGGGCACATCTCGCCGGTCGTCGTCGTCGTCGTCGTGGCCGCGGTCGTCGGTCGGGGGTCGGGGGTCGGGGTCGTCGGCGACGGGTATGGCAGCCGTAGCGTAACGGTTTAACCGGCCGCCATCTGTCGTGCGCGTACGGTTATATTATTATGTTTGTGCCCACATCGTATGCGCGCACGTACCTCTAAAAATATCCACGTACCTTATTTCCCTCTCGTTTTTATTTATTTCGTTGTTATTACTCGTATGTTATACCTGTATGTATAATTTTTTTTTTCTGTTTATTTATTATTATTATTATTATTTTTTTTTTCTAATGGAAACACGGACAGACGTTACATGTTATACTATTTGACGTCGAACGGCGGACGCGTGCGCACCGTTAATTAATATCATATTGTAAAATAAAACCGCCACCGTCGCCGCACCTCATCACGTAGGTACACGCACAAACACCCGCGCGCGCTGTTGCAGCATTAACAATGATTCGATTTCGATTTCACGTGCGTATATCATGTTTTCAAAACCGGAACAATTTTCATAATCGGATGTTGTCGTCATACGCACGGAGTAGGTATACTCCGTTTTTAAAATGGTGGATGCATGCGTACGACTACCCTAACGTTCATTAAAGCTAGTATGGTCGACTAGAATATAACTGAAATCACTATTTTATGGGCGCTCTGCTCGTATTATAATAAAACCGACCCGTACAGTGGATATTCACTCGTCGTGATATATTTGATCTCGTTCTTTTTTGTAATTAAATTTGAACGTTTTAAATTACGGTCGAGTAAAATAAAAGACTGTTGAGATTTACTTTTTTCCTGTTCTTCATTTTTCACTTAAATAACATAATTATGTATAGGTATATTTACATACGACTTCAACTCGTATTAATCATTGTTGCATAATACATAAAATATTATGTATACAAAGGAATATAGAAAATATACTTACATAATAGTTAAAAAAATTTTTTTTAAGAATTTTACAATTCTATTGTGTATTTATTCACGTATGATTATACAACAAAGCAAGATTTTGCTATATGGGTGCACAGAAATATGTGTATAATAGTGCTCTGCATGGTCCGGACTTAATTAATCAGTACGGTCCCCAATCATGGTACTTAGAATCTAAGTACAGATATTGTTACGTAAACAAATAAAACGAAAAAAACCTACTACTTTAGGTATATATTTATTTATAGAGTGATTACTTCTACCATTGATTATAAATAGTTATAATCAATGTTTCTACTGATTATTAAATGTCGGCAGTTCGTAAATATCATAAGGTACCACCCGTCAGAGAAGGTCGAAGAATATAATTTTATTTTTATTTATAGAAACCATAATACGTAATCTCGGGAAAATAAACATTATACCGAATATTATAGCATCTAATGTACAATGTATTAAAATTGGTTTGGATGTGTTATATGATCCAAAAATTACGAATAATTTGGATTTTACGTACTTATCTACTACCTATACAAACAGTATGCTCAAAACAATGCCGTCGATCGTTATATACAGGCCAGATTCATAGAATTGTCATTCATGCAATACGATAACGATAAGTCTGGGCCTGTACAGATTTAACCTTAAACGAACCAAATTGTTTTAAGATCGGACCACGGTCTACTTTATTAAATGTTATTTAATTACTGGTCCGGTCCGGTCTAAAAATAATATGAAGTCGACGGTTCGGTCCAATTTTGGTCTTAGATTAACGTTGAAGTGTGGTCCGGTCCGACTTCGGTCCCCTGGTAAAATTTGAAGTTCGATCTGGTCCTTAAAATAACGGACCGTGCAGAGCACTAGTGTATAATATGTGTCATATAGGTTCTATTAGAGTAGATAACCAGTACTTAAATGTTCACAGTAGGATTTATAAAATTAAAATCGTATTAAGTTATTGAAATATACATAAACTAATAAGCCCTTCTTGATTTCTTAAACATTTAATCGTCGAAAGTTATATACTTAATTTTATTATTTAAAACTTTTGTATGAATACAGCTCAATTATTGATACCGTATGGAAGTTTCGATTGTCGATTATGTTTATTGGTAGAAACAAATTTTTATATTATGTATGACCTTCCTACATTAAAGTGGTATACATATATGCGTATATTCAATCACTTATATATTATGTATGTGTGTGTGCGTGTGTGTGTGTGTGTGTGTGTGTGTGCGCGCGCGCGTTCGTTTATGTAAACCGAAGTGCAAACGTTCAATATGACTTATAAAATATGTATACGAGAATAAGTTCCTATAATATTTGTTATAATATACAACACTATATTTACATAGGTAAATGGCCGTGGGCTCATACCACAGTTATGATATTGACAATTAAAGTATTTTAAAATATGTACAATTAGTTAAGGTGTATGTTATATTATGTGTAAGTGGCACTCATACATTAATATAGGTTCTCAATTGAAAACAGAAATAATTAATTTAATTACAAGAAAAATCTATTCATATTAAAAAATATATATACACAGCGGCGTAGCCAAGGAGTGTTAAAGGGTTATAACCCATCATCTTGTCTCTTATTTTATAAGATATACAATCATTTTAAAATATGGTTATACTTTTATATCACGTCATCATCAAAAAATTGTAACAGTTTCAATAAATTAAATAATAACACATTTATATTTTAATTTACGTTTAATCGATTTAAAATTAAAATTAAAAATTTTGTACTTAATTAGGAGAGAATTGAGAGAGAATTGAAAATTTAAAACTACCCTAAATTATTTTTCTGGCTATGTCACTATATACATATAAATAATTGCAGAGTAGTACTGCTAGAGTACTGTAGAGTAAGTTATATATACAAAGTATAATATTAGTATAACAACCAAAATAATTTATTTTGAAACAGATTATATCTATACCTAATGATTATTTTACTTTTTATTTAAATTTAAATCGATGAGATTATTGGGCCTCACTGAGACATACTCGTGTATTATTATAATAATTACTTATATTAATAATAATACATAAACATAAATTTAAAAAATTTTTACTGACATGAATGCATTATTATACAGTAGTATAGGTAACAGGGTGAATCCAGACATTTTTTACGGAGGGGGCGCAAAATAAATTGTTTACTTACGACTAACCTGCCTGAGTTGTAACATAATACGTAAAAGCAACAACAATTATGTTGGCCCATAGCCTTCAGGAATACATAAAATAAAAAATTGAATTAAAAAAACATTCTCAAGCAATTATTTTTAAGTAAAAAATTTACTAACCGTGGCTATAACATACCAACACACTAGTCAATACACAATAAGTACAAAATAATATTATTTTATTTTTCGTAATTGTTTACTACTCTAGTTAGTAGTTGTATTGAACCACGAAAAAAATCGAATACCCAATATATTTTAAGCCTATTTTAGGGATTTTGGGGGGGGGGCGTACGCAAAGGCCCCCTTCGACTTCCTTGGATCCGCGCCTGATAGATAAGTACTTTCTTTACAAAATATTTCTAGTATTTCTTGTAATAATTTATTATAGTTACATTTATATGTACATAATAACGTCATGTATGTTTATAGAATTATAGATAAATAGAAGTCTTAATATTTTATGTTAAGGATGAAATTGTGTATTGTAATTTAAAAATATACCTACTTGTAAATGTTAATTAATTGTATGTGCTATTCAAAATATTTGAGTTCAAAACGAACTTACATAATGCATAGGTATATACTGTATAAATAACTTTAAGGTGTGTTAAATGTGTACGATTTCAAAAATGGGTACAAAGTACTAAACATGAAATTTCTGATCTTGTGTGTATACAGGTGCACTTCAAACTTTTAATCTATTAAATCGTATAGGTACATAAACACAGGCATATACTTATATATAAAGTATATCGGTTATATAAACAAGAACATCAAGTTCTAAAAGTGTCTACATACATGTATACGTAGGTGTACCAAGGTATATTTTTAATGCGTCTTTTTATTTTGTGGACATTATGAATATAATTTTATATGTTATATATGTATCGCCAATATGTATACAATATCGGCATAATATGGCTGTGTGTTAGACACTGTTAATTTTAAAACGTTTGTGGTTAATAATAATTACCTATAAATTTATTGTTTTAAAGAAACGTATGTAAATATATATATATATTAATGTATTGTAACTAAGTTTCATTCCCTCCGGTGTGTCATTATATTTTCAATTATGTTAATGGTTTTATTTTTTATAAACTTAATTTATTCTTCTGTTGATAATGACATTAATACTTTTGTTTTAAAATTATTTCGGCGATTAAATTCCGCACATATTTTAATGTAGAATTATGCAAACTGACTAAATGTATAATGAAACAATAACGAAAAAAAAATCATACACGAGAAGGTAAAAGTTAATGAACAAATAATTAATCCTTTTAATAGAGTATAGCGAATATTTTTATCACAATAAGGGACGAAACATGCAACAGTATAGTAATGTTATTATAAACAACGAATATTATGATATTTATTTATATCTGTAGATACGAGTATACTAAAAAATGTATGTGCCGTATTATAATGTATATGAATACAATTAAAATACTCAATGAGAAGAATTGCTTGTCTATTTAAATGAATCGATGATTGAAGAACGTCATGAGTCACACGTTTTATTAAATTGTGATATTAGACATTTACTAGACATGTGTATATGCATTGAGTGTAAAAACATCTTTCGTTATACATTTTTTATCAAATAAATAAATAATAATAATCCATGTTTTTACACTAAACGCATAGAACCATATGACTAGTATAAGTTTATACTAATATCTCAATTTCATAAAATATATGATTCATGACGTTTCTGCAATAATCGATTCAAATATAATAATACATAAATATGGTATTTGCGTATTGTCAATAAATTTGAAATATTTATACATTAATTTATTAATATTTTTTTAAAAATTGTGTATTATGTATTATTAATGTCTCTTAAAGATTTACTAATTTTATGGTGATATTTGTAATTTGTATTTTTAAGAAAATAAGAACTCTTGTGGATTTCCATGTGTATCTTATAAATATAAATTTTGATTTGCATTTAAAATTATCAAAAAAAGCATAACTTTTAAAAAAAATTGCCGTTGGAATTAAAAACTAGGTATTATGTTATATAACAAAAAAAAAATATATGATTTATTCGAAATGAAATAATAAAAGGAATTTTAATATTTAGTAATATACATAGTTACATACAGAGACACAGACACACATAAATAATAATTAAACATTACTAAATATGCTATTCTTAAATATATGATGCCACTGCATTAAGTATACAGAATAATACATTTTTTAATGTTCTATAAGTCAAATTACGTTTTACATTTGAATGAATATAAAAATTAAGGTACTGTGTGTTTGATAATGAACTATATTTAAAATAATATTCCATAAGGACTGTTCTTTGATCATGATTATTAAAAAGTATGCACTTGTGTTAACAATACAGTAAAAGTATAAATTATATTGTTTCTTAAATATCTATTTTGGTTGTCAATATAAAATATGTTTTAGGCATTATATTTTTAATAATTCGAGTATGTTTAAATGTAGCGGTACAACTTAAACAAATATAGGAAATATTCAATATAATATTCTAACAGAGTAAGTATATAAATTTATAATATAGAGGTGCAATTGTATATTACATATGTATATTGTATGAGAAAAAGTAATGGAGTACCTATACTAAAAAAAATGTTTCACCGATTGTTTCAATTTAAAATAAAATACTGACAAAAATAATGCGATAGTTACCATTGATTGAATAGTATAGTGTATATAGGTATCTATACATTTTTAAATTAATTTATAGCAAAACATTTACAAAAAAATAAATTTCACTTATTTAACATTATTATTATATTTACATTTAAAATGGTATGACCATTAGCTAAATTCAATGTTTAATATCCAATCAGCAGAAATATATATACAATATAGTTTTTACAATGTTGAAATAGCATTGTACTTTCAACATTATTATACTGTTGAATGGGTATTGAAATTTAAATATTTAAATTCTAACAAAATCAACATTCCCGCAAAATAGTTCCAAGAAAATTGAGTTAATATTATAAATACAATAATGTATAAGTATTGAATTCATATTTCAAATACAGTATCAAAAAATGAATGTCATAACATTATTAAAAAAATCTTCAAATTTTCAACTTGAAATTCAAATAATATCACAATGTATAATGAATCTTGAATTGTCATTATTAATTCTTAAATGGGCATAGAATATGAACACTTCAGAATTGCTGTCTGGGAGGTGCAGTACATGAGTATAAAATATAACACTAGTTATTTTTGTATTGCATAATCTATATATATAAAAATGGAGACATAAAATTCGAAATTGCATCAGTTGAGAACGGCTGGGCCGATTATCTTGATTTCTTTTTTAAATGATAGAGAATGTCGTGGAGCGGGTTTATAGGGTTTATATATGGACCTAATTCCATCCCCGGGAGGTGGTCAAACAGGAATTTTGAGATTTACGATAGAAATTTTTGTTTTTGTTTATAAATGGTTGCTATGGGGGTTATAAGATTTGAGAATAATATTTATTTATTAGTGGTTAATATAATGAATTACCCGAAGTTGCAAGGTAACCAAAAAAAAAACATAAATAAGTACTTTGAATATTTTCTATTTGTTTGTGTCATTAAAAATGCCAAGAAGACGCCAGAATGCCAATTTTTGTCGTAGAACAAATGCAGCCACAAACATGAGAAATAGAAGAGCGCAAATAACAGACGAACAATGCCAATCCGATAGTGCGAATGATTCGTAGTTGACTCACGCAGAGCAAATGACCAACTACGCCAACAGGTACATCGAACATTTATATCTGATTCATTCCTGCGTCTAGCATTCCAATATGAGCCGGATATTGAATATTATGCTCATTCAAAAGTAGTAATTTGTGCTATGGACAAGGAATGCCCGCACTGTTATGCTCTCAAATTCAAAAATGAGCCAGTCTGGATCTGTTGTGCGTCAGGAAAGATGCAACTACCTTAAATTGAAACACCACCTGAACCATTGAACGGTTTTCACAGATCCAGATTCTAACGTGTTCCTGAAGTCAATTAGAACATTCAATTCATGTTTTCAAATGACATCGTTCGGAGCAACAGAAATAGTTCGTAATACTAATGCAAATGATCAACAATACAATTCTATACTACGGATTTTAGTACGTTAAGGTTAGGTTAGGATTATGTATTAATTGATTATATTAATCCACCGTATTATGTCAAACTTGGTATAACTTCGATACTGTATTAGATTTAAATCATACACTAAGGTACGTACAAACAGCACTAGGTCCGCGATCTACCGCAGGTAGATTGTCTACCTGATAATATACTGCTGTGAATCAGAATTTTTATTCCGGAGAGAAAACTTAAGATAAATCTAGAACATCATCCACCGAATATTAAATAACGAGTTGAACAAAGTTAGAGTCATATAGAGTTGGTATATTGAACGAGCAACGAAGTGCACGGGATCAGCTAGTATGTTTATAGTTCATAAATTTAACTTCGATTATTTTAGCATGTTAATGATATAATATACATATTTTACACATATGTATAAGTTATAATAACAATAAATTATACATAATTTATCACTATGTACTCAACTATTTACATTATATTTTTGTAAAATAATAAATACTAAAATTCAAATCATAGATATGAGTAACAGGTATTATATTTATTTTATTTTTAAAAATCTAATGGAAATACTGTAAATAAATAATATTAATAATACAATCA
Source organism: Sipha maydis (assembly GCA_034509805.1). Lineage (NCBI taxonomy): Eukaryota > Metazoa > Arthropoda > Insecta > Hemiptera > Aphididae > Sipha > Sipha maydis. Next base: position 666,798 of record JASXSY010000274.1, read on the forward strand.
TTGTCATTATTCGTAGTATTATAATAATTTTATTTAAAATCTACAGAATATAATATTCAAAATATATGTAAATAAGTTACATAAGTTTTTCAAATTATTTTTTTGTATCAATACAATTTATATAAATTATTGAGAAGACATATTCGCATTATATAACAACTACACCCATGTAATATTTCCTAATTTTATTGTACAATATTTGTATAAATACTAAAATAATGAAAACAATTTACTTTGAGAATATAAATATATTTTTTAGACAACAATATTATAAATGTTACTTATTATAACATTTTTAAATTTGAATTTCTTATATATTTTATATTTGTATACTACATCATGTATAAACAACCCTCTTTCTTATTGTGTTTGTTATATTTTCTAGTCTCACAGATGCAGCTGGTCACTTTGGCAGTCCACGCATGTTTGTCTTTGCATAACGATACATATATGGTATATTTTAATAAGTGGACATTATCAGTGCCTAAAATGTGAACGATTTTGAAATGCACACCCTCGACTTTTCAATATTATCAACAATAAGTTATTGTTTTCAAAGTAAACTAAATTAAAATTCATTATATGATATTATAAATGATAAGCTATATCTAATGAACATAATAGTTATGTTTAATACATATATATATATATATATATATATACGAGCATGTAGATACATTGTATATAAATATTAGTTGAAAAAATTCGTATTAATGGTTAAACTAACCAACTATATTACTTCAAACTTTAAAACATTTGTAAAGTTTAAAAATGAATTGCCAATATGATTAGCAGTAAGATAATTTGTCACATTCTTTTCAGGTTGTTCTTTTTTTTTAGAGTTAAATTATACTTTAAAAAAAAGAACAACCTTTTGTTCTTTTTTTTTAGAGTTAAATTATACTTTTAAAAAAAAAGAACAACCTGAAAAGAATGTGACAAATTATCTTACTGCTAACCATATTGGCAAATTATACTTACCGAAAAAAATGTAAAATCATAGTTCTTAAATACCACAATTTTGTCAAAATATTGTCTATGAAATTTTTAGTGTAGGTTTACTACCTATATCTATAGTTTAACAACAGAAAAAACAATTATGTATTGTTGTTGGACCATATATTGCTTATCGCTTTGGTCAGAATCTAAAATATCGTGATAGTAACAATAGTGATGACCGATGAGATATTACAAATATATGGTTTATTTTATTCGTACAGGTTCAGACAATTTACACTGTACTCTTAGTGTTTTATTTAGAACACGATTGTTATAGACCCATTAGACTTTTGTCAATATGTCGTAAAAGCTACAATCCATGGATCGTGACGATTATAATTGTGACGCGTCACGAGCATGCAGTTAGATATGCGGGTGATATAGATTCGCATATAATTATTTCATATAGCAGTCAACTTAATGTAATTATAATCAAATATCACTTGATGGTTTTAATTTACAAATAAGTGGGCTAAGGTTTTTATGTAATTATAAATATAAAATATGAACGCGCATTTTTTTAAATCGATTAAATAATGTTGTTGAGGTTACATTAAATAAAAATTAGTAATTTATTAAATTCGTAAACTGTACTATTTACGAATGATATATGTATATAAATTGTTTATTTAAATATAGCTATAAATATAGCGAACTCATTAGCTCACGATCAATTGCATACACAACACATCTAAATGACGGCTGAAAACTAAATATAAATAAATATCTATAATATATCTAACATATATAAATAAAATCCTAAGTCCTACATCATTATTAACTACAGAATAGATGAAATCAATAAATTTAAATAATAATTTATTTAACTCTAAATTTAATCTATTCTGTAATTTAACGATAACGTTTTTTATGTAAATACGACAATAAATACAATAACTATGGTACGTCTAACTCTATTTAAAAAATAAACAAATTATTGGGAACAATCAAAATTGTCCGGTGTGACTGACTAAAACAACCGAATAATATATTCCATTTGAAAATTAAAATACATTTTTGTTTTCGTTAGCATATTCGTATTTATACGTATTTGTTCCAAAATCTTATTTTTTTTTTTTATATACAATTTTCTTTATTTCCTTAATATTTAAGAATATGCCTTTAAATAGCACTTACAATTCTAAATTAGAAAAATAGCACTAATAATCTTAAATATGCAAACATTAGCGTTGTAAAATTTCATATCTGACTTCGGTGAAGTGTGAAACAAATTTGTGTCTAAGACTATCAAAAAAACATATGCATTTGCTAGAACTTCCGAGCTCTAACCATCGACGATTGGATGTTGAAAATCGATTAATGTGGTGTCAAATCGATAAATGATTTGTTAAAAACTTAAAATAAGCACCAACGTAACGATTGATATGAACTTCATGTTGTTCTTTCATTCAATCAAAGCAAATTAAAAAAAAAATAAGTAAAGTTATACATTTATGAGAATACGAATATAATAAATGCATCGAAGCACTCAAGTGGAATTATTTAAAACCGTTTACCGAAATATACAGTTACATCGATCGGAACGGAAACGAATATTTACGACTATACTTGTCGGAATTTGATCCGTTAAAAAGATACGATGCAGCCCTCCTAATAACAAAATTATTGCGATACCTACGTATCGCTGAAGCGGGAACTCACGGAGAGCGAAGTCGGTTCTTCGAGTTCGGCGGCAGTGGGAAAAGCGCGATAGTGGAAACGCACCGATCGCCGCGGACCAATCACGGGGCCGATGGGCGGGGCCGTGCACTTACGTCGGTTCGGTATCGGACGGCGCGTCAGTATTCAACCCAACATCGTTGTTGTCGTATGCACGCGCCCTCGCCGCACACGGTCAAACATTTACGTCGCGCGGCGTGTCCGAGAAGAGAATAATATTCACGCAGTAACCACAGGCCAGACGGAGCTCGCGAGTCTTGCACACATTTGAACGTGACACGGTTACGTACATTGTACAAGTCGACCGCCGCGGAGTCGATACCGTTGCAGGCGACGCAAAACTGACCGGTCTAGTCATGTAAGTTGAATATTTTTCGTGATTTATCCCATACACTAGTACATCATAATATGCTCCCAGATCCGTTATCAGAGCGCGATTTGGTAGTACTCACAAATCGAATATTTTTTTAAATTTTTTTTTAAACAAACCGTTCATGGCTCTAGAGGACCGCGAACTTCATCTGCGATCTCTAACATACCCATACTTGATGTAGGTATTCTAGGAAAAGTTTGGTTTTGTTACATTATATAATGTGTATATAGGTACCGATGTGTATATTTACGTATTACACTATTTATTCGGATACAATTTTTTACAGGACATTCAGACAGAATTCAGTTATTTTTTTCAAATAGCTTTATATTTTCATGGGCAAATCTATTATTTTTCTACCGGACGTGTTCATGAATTTTAAAACTGTTGTAATTCTGCGTAAAAGATTTTTAGTTCAAACACTATATAATTATCTATGTACAGAATCTATACCTTAGGTACATAGTTATAAATATATTATAAAATCCTAAATATTATATATGTAACAAAGGTTTTGTAATATAAATTAAATTTACTGTTTATACTTAATCGCTGATCGATTTTTATGTAATTTATTTTTATATTCATAATTTTGTTGTTATATTTATATATTAAACTATAAATATCTACATATTTAATAAGTATTATTCATTAGGTATAATAACTACAATGATATAGCTAAGACTATATAAAAAATATGTAACCGGCATTTTGCGTACCTGGTGATTCCCACACAATGATTGGTATTTAATGGTCATTCAGTTTGGCATTTTAAAATTGACTAGGTAACACCAAATTAAATTTAATAGAATTATTCACTTATTTTTTATATCTGCAATTTTGAATACAATTCCTGTAGGGCTTACAATTTGTTGACATAACTCTTGAAACGAAATGCTTGAATTATTTTAAATAGTAAAAATTATTTACATATAGTATTACCGAAAAAAAATTGAATAAATAATATACGTCAACTTACACGCACGTATATATATATATTACGTACATTAGTCTATATTTATATAAGGTAATGCTTGTGTGTTAAACTAGAAATTACAGATTTGATATTTTTAAATAATTATTAATTACTTATATTTACTTATATGTATAGATATATCAGTACATATTAAAATACCTTATACATAAATCTATTTTTTGGTTATTTGGTACTCTTATATGAAATATATACAACAATTATAATATGAATTTATGAAGAAAGGATAATTTATGCTAGATAACTATTTAATATGAATAAACAAACATACTTTAAATAAAGTGCATAGGGTTTCAATGACATTAAATACACAATCAAGTTTAAACTATAATATTGTTGATTTATGAGAAATCAGATTTTAGATATCAATCTTGTTATTTTTCCTCATAAACATTAAATATGTACGTAATGTTCCAAAGATAATGATATTATTTATTATTTTAATATAGTTGTATTATCTTTTATTAAAAATATATCTTATTATATTAAAGGGTAAAAAGAATAAATAATGAAGCTATTTAAATGATAATATGTATGAGTATGTATGTATAAGAACATACTGCAGCATCATCATACAAAAAATAAATCTGAAATATTTGAAAATTATAAATTCAAACTTCGTATTTTATATTTTTTTATATCTTTAAATAAGTATATGTTTTAATTACATGAACGATGATTTTTTTTCATATTGAAAAATATTTATAGCTTTATTTTTGTTTTGTACAAATTATGCTAATAATTATACACAAGCAGCCTCAGGTTGTAAAACAATAAAAAAAAATATATAATTTATGAAAACATGCAAATTTATAATTAAATTATATTTTAATATTATCTTATATTTTTTAATATAATTTCCATTAATTACGTTTTCTGTGTGCATTAATATTCTAAATAATTCTATACAATTATAGGTATAAATAAATAGTTAATTTAAGATAACTATGTAATATTGAATTTTTAACAACTTTGGTCACTCTATATTTTACTAAGTGTACTCGTAAATTCATTATGACTTAAATAACATATTTAAATTTGAGGATTTATAGAATATTTTTAGCTTAATATTTATTTTAATTGATCTTGATATTTATATAAATTATTTAACGTTTAAGGTTATCTATTTCTTAATTACTAAATAATACTAGTTGCAAACACTATCATAATATTCACATAATTATTTAACATTCGGTTTTTGATTTACTCTACAGCATTTCGGTTCCATACGATTTATTCGTGTAGACTCTCTAATCTGATATATATATATTATTTTTGGACGGTTAGATCGAGTCTTTATATTTATATATCTTGTATTCTGTATAATTTACGCAGTAATAGTACTAAAATATAATTTGTAGGTACCTACAGACTACAAAATTATCAGTTAATAAGACATTGCCCATTATTCTAACTATCGTCATCTACATGTGTGTATGTATATACACTTATTTATTAACAATGTTACATTTTTAATACCTTTTTAATATATTATTCATATAATATAATCGAAATAGTGTTTATAGTTATATATAATATTATTGCAAACATCGTATAGTTTTGTACCAGATCCACATCAAATACCTATTTTATAGATAATTTATTAATTTTTAACGTTTTATTTTCGATTTATTTTTACTTTAAAGTTAAGCTGTATAGACCTATAGACACAATTTCTATTCATGTTTATATATTACGAGTTCAGGTTCACGTGAATAATTCACGTAAATGATCCGTCGCGATGTAATAATTAAAAAATCGATGAAACCCATTGGCCTAAATGACTTTAGGATTGTGATGTCACGCCACAAGGCAATTAGTTAATATTTAAAGAGCTGTTGCTATTATACTGCTGGTATTATTGTTACATAGAACACACGCTATATAGAGTATACATACTTTATATGAACAGATGATTTCCAAGTGCATTGCAAGTGAACATTTCATGCACTTGTTGTTAACTTAAAAATATAAAAGAAAAAAATTGTTTGCTTAATTGGTTAAAGTTATGCGTCGTGATATACCTTCTCTTATATATATATATATATATACATACATACTTATAACTACTCTTCTACATATCGCATGTGTAATTCAATTGTGCCGCTCCTTTAAAAAATAAATTTATATATTTTTATACAGCTGTGTATTTCCTATTTTTGTAAAAATCCAAACAAAATTTATAATAATATTTAAACATATTAAATTTGTGACATAATTTTGTTGTAAATACATGAAATATAAAAAATCTAAAAATTTTAATAATTTCCTAGATAGTTCTTTAAATGATTTATAACCTACTGTAACCTACTATTTAGGATTTACAGATTTAATATAGGACCTATTTCAATATAAACATTTTAAATATTTTCATTTGTACTCAATAATTTAATATTAACGTACATTTAAATTTATCTATTTGGTTTTCGTACATTAGTTGCGTGCTTAAGTTTTATTTTATTTTACATTGCAATATATTATTACATTTTTTTTAAGATATGTATTTTATAATATGAAATTGTATTGTATAAGTTTGTTTTAAAAATCTAAGTTTTACGATTTTAAAAAATGTTGATTATTTGTCTGACTATAAGTATTTGATCATGTGTGTTGTACATGTTCTACATAAAGAAAAAAGTTTTTGTCCCATTAAGTATATTTATTCTGTTTATAAATTTTAGTATGTAGAAGCTTTTCTCTTTTTTTTAATTGGCGGCAAATTTAAGTAAATTAGACTATAAGGCCTTTCAAAGCTTTTATTTGATATTAATTTTAAAGATATAAAAGTATTTTAAAATCATTCGATATAAACAGTTTATTTTTGATTTATAATTCTATAATAATGCACTTATATTTCTTTATACATTCAAATCTTTTATAATTAATAACATATAATTATATATTATTTATTTTGTAAAATACTGTACTATAATATAATTACAATATATACTGATCATTGCTTTTGGATTTTTTTTTATTAAATCGTTTACGATTAAATTCGATGAATATTGATTACCTCAAATTACCAAAAAGTGAAAATTCCATTATTCTTTAAATCAACCCTATTATTATGATAAATATTACATACGTTTTTATAACTTTTTAAATATTTCTTATATGCATATATTTGTGAAAGAAATTAAATTTGATATTAGTTTAAATTACAACTGTAATTAGTGTAAATTATAACACTGCAAATATTTAATAGACTATAAAAAGTTGTATTATTTTCAAACAAATAAAAATCGATCATGAAAAAGATACCTAGTTATTTTGACTTAATTAGCGGGTGCGTGTTATAAAATAAAAGAGTTGTGAATTGAAATCATATAAATTATAAAAATATTAAGGGCATTATAATCGATATTAGTTATCCTATCTATACATACAGAAGCACTAATTAAGTAATATTATTTTAAATTTCGTTATGGAAAATTAGTTAGAAGTATAATATTATACACTCCAGTCATACAGTTGGCGTTTACGGTTTACCGTTTTTCCAGATAATTACAGTGATCGTGACCGACCACGACGTCGACAACGGCTCAACAGCGACACCGGCTGCAGCGTGACACCGCACGCGTACATTCGCGCCGTACATTACAGCGGTCCATGAAGCTGGCGCGTTCGTCGAGCAGTAGTGCCACGCCGTCGCCGCAGGGACCAGGCGGTGCAGCGTCCATGTCCCCGATCGTTGGCACTAGCGTGCGGTGGTCGCACCGAAACAGTGCATTTTGTCCGGTCCGATCGGCCGCTGCGGCCGCAGCCGCCGCTGACACGCCGGCCGCGGAGATGCCGTTTCCCGCCATAGCCACGGCCGGACAGCTGCAAATGCCGTACGGATTCATGTCGCCGTACCTGTGGCCGCTCATGTTGCCCTACTCTCCGTTGGCCGCCGCGGCTGGTTGCGCGGCTGCGGCCAGCGGTGCAGGTGGACATGCGCTCGATGGTGGCCACCACAACCACCAACAGCATCACCATCTGCAGCAGCAACAGCAACGGTTGCATCAACAGATCTCTCCTGACCGGGCTGGCATGGACACGGTCACTGGACAGGGAGTCTACTTGGTGCGCCGTTCGAACGATTTTCGTTCATTAGAATTGTCCGTGCGGACGTGTAATATTATGCAGCGGCATACGGAAAATATGAATTTTTCTCATACGATCTACGAACAAGACCTAAAAACGCCTGAGAAAGCGAAGTCCGGTGAGTTACTTCGAATATTTGCATGTATATATTTATTTTATATGGATATCAGGGACGTAATTGAACTGAAGGTTTTGATTGTTAAATATCTAAATAATATAAGTTTTTTCAACACTGATTATAAAATAATAATTTGTTATAATTATTATAATAAAGTCCACAATTTATAAACTTTCTCAAAACTTTATTCAGGTTGCTCCCTCGGTTGCTCCTGATAAGTATTTACATGATATTAGAGAACGATCTGCATAAACTTTTAAAATGGCGTTGCTTAAGGTTGTTTTGCGTTAATCAAACAAGAGGCTTTTAACGGTACTATTATATGCAATTAATTTATTTTAATTTTTAATAAAATTATTAAATAATTAAACTAACAGCACCACAACTTTTGAGATTTAACTTTTGCATCTGCAAATCGTAAAAATCCTAAAAACCTTGTTTAAACACCAAAATAGAGTTTTTCATAGGTGTACCTAATTAGTTCAGTAATAAATTTAAAACGAAATGAGATAATATCCGTTAGAATAAAGGTATATAAAAGTCTCAGATTTGCAAAACTTAACGTTTTTAATTTCATCAATTTAGTGATATTTAGATTAGAAATCCTCCTTTAGTCATTAGGCCTGTTTTTTCCAATACTTTATTTATTTTATTAATACAATATAATTTTCTGTGAAACGTCGAACTACTGCTAATCATTATTAATTCCTATCATCTTATCGGTATAGTGTGATGTCTTTGTTGTTATATCACACTCGATAGTATTGATTGATCTAAAATCAGTGAAAATCAGGGAATAAAAAAAGTAATTAAGCAATATTTCTACGTAAAAAAAATAATGGAATATCTCTAGAATTAATAATATAATAGAAATAATATAATATAATGCATACTTAAGTTTAGTCCCAGGTAAAATAATTATAATAATTACTTTTTTTCGAAAATGAAATAATACTACAATGATTCATTTTTTTTCATTAATTGATTTCACGATTGTTAATCATTAGAATACATACGGTTTTGCTGTCAAATATTCAATGTTTTATACTACAAGTAACACTTTTATAAGTTTTTTAGTTCTCATTTGGTATCAATGTTATTATTTTTGATTCTTTGATAAACTTCGTCAATAATGTATTGTATAATTTTACTACCATTTTATCGTTAAAAACCATTTACTCCTTTTATTTTAACTTCTATCGAGCGTATTTTAATATAGGAATATTATGATAGACAATATAGTCGCGCTGACTTGTCAATAATTCCGTTATGTTGTTGTATAATCTAGGCTTTACGATTATAGTAAACAAAACTGTTAAATTTTTATTCATATCACTCGTTGAAGACAAAATAGAATATTCATAATTATAATGCTACTTTGTGTGTTGAGTGCAAATGTTTTTGAATATATTTTATTGTATAAATACGTGCAAATTACGACTGTGAGAATTTCGAGTTCTAGCCATCTAAGCGATTGATATTTTCGAAAAGTCTACTCTGAGATGGTCTGAATATAGATTTTTATTCAATGTTTGCAACAGTTGTCTTATCTATCAACTATATAATTGTTGAAATGCTATTGTGACAAAAATATATTATTATGTACATTTATCTATAACCTACAATCAATATTTATATGAACACAAGATGCAAATATTTCAGATGAAGTTTCTGAATCACCATTGAACTTGTGCATCAAAAAACGAAGTCAAGAAATTTGGTCACCGGGAAGTTTGTGCGAAAAAGAAAAGTCACCCGTGTCATCAATAGTTCCGAAAACTTTTACCGACAATGTGTTGGGAATAGAAAGGTCTTTTCAGGTACCTATAAAAAAAATTGTATTTTTCACTCACATTTTTTATACATTATAATATTATATATATATATATGCAAAAATAATACAATCAACTCAGAATATTTCTATGTTCATGTATTTACATAATATTATAGTATTATATACTCTGCACACTCTTACACGCACACATAGTTTTGTAAAATAATTGCACATCATTCACATCAAACTTTTTCAACGGTGTTGGTATACCCATTTCATATGATGTTCGCGAAAAAGTTATCACCATAATGCTTACCATTTATATTATTTCCGACTGTCAATAGCGCAACAAGAGTATTCTGGTTGGGAAATTTAATTGACCGTTTTCATATGTGGTTTTTCTTCTTTTTTTTTCATCAAACGCCGTGGCTTATTAATTTGCGTGCATTTTTGTGACATCATAGTGCTGTTATTATTATCAATACACACTCGAGCGCCACTATAGTAAATTACGCACTGGCTAAAGACCGTGTGAATCTCTCACGCGCATTAAAAACACTACCCGTTGCGTCGTTATAATACTCGTATATGTATTGTATCATGTTCTTGGTGAAATTCCAGTGTCGTCTCTGCGCGTTCCTAAAATAATTTAAGAATAAGAATTTAAACCGGTAGGAAATGAATTTTTTTGGCCCGTCGCGACCAACAAAAACAAATTTAAATTTTTGAAAACGAAACGTCCCGTCTCAATTATAACAAAGAAACAAAAAAAAAAAGACTGTCAAATTATTTTAATAATAATAAAAATTTAACTAGTACATTTAAATATCAAAATCATATTGTGTGTTCATTATTCTTGGAAGTCGAATTCAATCACAAAACACTAACGCTGAAACCGTTTTATTTATAATATCATATACTTGGCGTAATTAATGATTACAAAGTGTAAGTCAGTACAACAATATCTGTACGGTGCAATATTTTTCGTTAATGTCCTGTTATTTTTAGTTTGTGCTTTTTTTTTCTGTTTGAACCGAGAACTGGGCGGGAACTGTGTTAAAAATACTAGTTTGTACTTAAACAAGTTGTCCATTATGAACTGGTCACATAGCTTATCCAACTTGCTTTCATTTATCAAGTAGAAAATCAAATGTGATCAGTTACTACATTATATATATATATATATATATATCAATAGCGCTGTTTAGAAAATTATTATATTGAATATCTTCTCTCTGTCTTTTTGTGTTGACCTACCTATAATTTTATACTTTCGAGGAGTTATTGTATTTAGAACACATCTCGATTATTTTAAGGACTGGAATTATACTGTCCTTCGACAATTTCAGAATGAAACCACTGCTGTGCTACACACGTTTCCTAAAACGATTTTATATTTAATATTGTCTATACATGATTAAAATATCGTGATTATTCGAGTACCTAGTATGCGTACGTCGTGTGTAATTTACTTATGTTTTGTTATCGAAAAGCTGTAAACGATATTATATTATACTTACTGCACTGCGAAAAAACGAGGCAAACGCATTTGTCACGTTGTAAACGTGTGACGCCGAGCGGTCGTTAAAAAAAATTCACCGCGTACATACACAGTTATTACAATATATAGCATAGCGCGTATTAATCGAGAACGCAATAGATTACTTTTTACTGCCGTGCGTTTATATACTGTAGCAGCGATGTCGCGACAATATACTATATTCCTATAACGCGGCCGCAAGTTAATTAACGAAATTGCAATTTTTTTTTTCATTGCTTCGAACGAGATAAAGCCCGGAACCGTTAATTATTATTATCGTTTTTTATTTCCCATAGCGCGATGACGATTTGAATGTTTACGCGTTCACGATATTAAAATATAATATTATGCATTTGACTATAATAATATCATTATATCGTCATCGTGTTTCGCAAACGCGCGTTCTTACCACGAACCACCGCTACCCATGATAATATATGCGAGACGATTATGCACACGACAATACTATACGACTTGAGGTCGGTCATAAATGTATAACACTCTATACAGCGAAGATGATTGTGACGCCGATTTGGTCGTATATGTTATACATATTAATATAGTTGACACTTGCAGCACAAGTCAATCGCGGTGGCGTCAATCTTTCTCCCTCTTTCTTTCTTATTCTCACTCTATTTTATTCTGATTATTACCAAAAAAAATTTAGTTTGAAAAAATAAATTACAGTCCTGGTGTGTTAATACTGCTGTTAATACTGTGTGTAAAATAAAAATCAAAAAATTATCCCGTTAAAGATAAATAATAACGGCACTAAATGTAATATAAATGAACATTTATGTAAAACACAGTACATGTCTTTAATTATTTTTATGTCCATGTGTATATAATAAATTCAATATCTAGTAACATATTTTCGTATGCATGAATATAATTTGAAAAATGTACAAAAGTTTTAATTTTAACTATTTCAAATGTCATTAAACTTATAATATTAACTATGTACTATTTTTATGATACTATTATAATTTTCAAATATTTATTATAATTTTATAAAAACATTTAAAATCTATGTAAATATTAATTTATGCTGTCACTAGTTTAGAATCAATATAGTTTTAGTATGTTAGTAAATATCACAATTACCACGTATCGTATAAGACGTTTTCTGGTCCTTTTAATGTTGTCATGAACTGTTTTTTTTTTCATATTTTCTGTACAAATGGTATCCATTCAACAGTTTTTATAAAACTTTTGTGCCCTACTTATTTCAGGAATAACCGTTAGCCACATACGTGAATAGATTTATTCAACCTAAAAAAATACTCTTTATTATAATTCCAGTGAATTTTTAGGAAATCGACAGTTAATTTTTTTTATTAATGATATGCTCGTATTATACAATAAATTCACGTAATTATGATTTGATATTTTGTGTTGAACCTAATTAATTTCGATAATTACAACCAACATAAGGATTCACGTAGAATAAAATATTTCTCGCATTCACTTTTCTCATAAAGTTACACGACGGAAAATAATTATTATTTTTCTTACTATGTATGATAGGTATGTGTGATAAAGTTGTATTTATTTGTTATTTGAGTTAATAAAATATGCGTGTATATCAAACATATAATAAAAAAATAAGTTATATTATTTCACCTACCATAAATTACTACAATGTTATCACTTCATTTTTATTTTTTATTGGTCGGAAAATCGACTTGGTAGAATGATAATATATATATATATATATATATATATATATATATATATATATCATTGCCGTCGAAACAATAAAAACAGCGACGATTGACAATGGTATGCGGGCGCAACAATGTTCATCATTCTGTGTACGCGGGTCAGCTGCAACGGTATTATATGTTTTTGTTTTTTGTACGTATATGATGTATATAAATTTGTTTCCACTATAAATTCGACTTGCTACTTGTTATAATTCATATACACCATTGACGTATGACGTATCACGCATATATAAGAACCGCCTTTATATATTGAAACTGTTAGTTGTTTTACACGCCCGAAAACGCCCGCAATCATATATTTAGTATTATGTGGGTTCACTAATACTTATAAAATTAGGGTTAGGATTTTTAAATTTATATATCAGTTATAATTATTAAGTTAACTGGAAAAAGCGTATTTGATATTTTTTAGTAAAATGTTAATTTATATTGTGTCCTTTTTCCTCATTATAAACTCGTAGTTAAAGAAAATTGTTCAATATTCGGTCGGGATTCTTCTGCAGCATTATATTCATAATATATAATTATTGAAGTGGGTAAATTAAATAGCTTTATAATTGCAAACTGAGATTTGTACGATTAAAATATAAAATAAATTCAAACTAAAATACTTTTATGAAGTTCTGTGATAACTTTGTTTTGTTAATTTTATTATTATTTAAGATTCTGATCGAAGGCATTAATTTACTATGATCATATCTAAAAAATTATTCATTTATTATCATATATTTCCCATAATTTGTTTTCATTTTGACAAAATCTAAAAATGTATAAAATGTTATATGTATATATTTATGAGGATTATTGATTCTACCTACAAAATATTTGTTATTTTCTATAATTTTCGAATCAATACTTTTAATTTTTAGTCTAATTTTTTAGTACGTAGTAATTTTTGGTATTCAAATCATATATCATTATAAAATTTGGAAGATACCCTCATAGGCGGAGATTGGGGGGTGCTTGGGGGGCTTAGCCCCCTAAAAAGATCAAAATTATTAAATTTCATAGTATAAAATATTAAAATAGGTACTTATTTTACAACAATTGACATTTAAGCCCCCCCTAAAATTCAATCAAATCTTCGCCTATGGATACCCTAAGTTATTAAATGTATTATAAGTATAATTGCATTTTTACAGTTTTGTAGTACGCTATTCATAATTTGTATTTTTTTTTACCAGTGTAACCTGTGCGGGAAAACGTTCAAGAGATCTTCCACTCTGTCTACGCATCTACTTATCCACTCGGATACGAGACCGTACCCGTGTCAATTTTGTGGCAAACGATTTCACCAAAAGTCTGACATGAAGAAGCACACGTATATCCACACCGGTTAGTATATGCCTTCATGACATATAATTAAATACTTTAATATACTAGAAAAATATTCGTACACCGTATTATTTGACGTGTATACTGAGTACAGAGTATTTGAGGACTCATATTTTAATTGAAACGACAATAACTGATAAATATACATATCTTATTATGCACGACAGGTAACAGGTACAACAATCCATTGAGATGCCTTGCTATATAAATTTGTAGATGATTACGTTTCGATTTTCTATTTTCGAACCATCGTAACACTTAATGTTTAACATTTTAATTTAAAATTCAGTGTGTTTAAAATTTTTATAAATAATTATGAAATAGTTTAATTAGTTTGGAAAACTCAAATCTTCGTTATTTTAAAGCAAATAAAAGTTCGGATGCTATGTTAGGCAGTGTGTGCAAAATGAAAAAAAAAATTGCAATAGGATAATTATCACCAATAACAAAAAACTGTTTTAGTTCACGTTAACATTGTACTATTTTTGTGATACAAGTAGGCTCTGTTTTTAAATCTGTTCAATATCATTCTACATCGGAGCATGCATTTTGTATGGTATTTGATTGTTTTTGTGCTGTAATGGAAAGCGCCGGTATATATATCCGGTATTAGTGAATTGCGACCTAATCTCTAAATAAAGTACCCGTGACCCGGGTTTTTTAGAGGGACGTTTGAATTACGGCCACACAGTAATGTATGTATTACGAAGACAGTATATACTCGTACATATCACAATATGTATATATTAAAAAAGTATTTAAAGCAAATTACTAAATTAATTATTAATATTACGTATTTTTCAAATATTAAAATTAAATTAATTAAATTTGTTTGATATCAAATAATTAATAATAATATAATTTAACCTAATGTGGATAAATAGATAAGGATGAATTTTTAAAAAGTTTATTGACTTAACTAACAATTTTTGGAGACCTGCCTATGGTATCCCATGCACTTCCATATATAATTGTGCCACTAATTATTCGTTTTGGTTTTAAAACTTTTTACACAAGCTTAAATAATGATTAAGAATCGATGATTAAGGTTTGATAGAAACATAGTCTCATTATTCATACAATATACAAAATTACACCGTTACAGGTAGAGGAAGGGTGGAACGTCAGGTCATAGATTGACTTTTCCATTAACGCAAATCGAACTTATGCACTATTATAATATATAGACGTACACACACGACGCACATAATGTTATGTTTGAATAGTGGCACGAGGCACGTTACCCTTCAGGAGTTTTTCGACGTGCATGCGGTACGGTAAAAAGAGGTCTTAAAAAAAAAAAAAAAATGTGGTTAGGTAAACGGATACGTGTGACTTAACGGTTCGGAGATTCTACATGCACGTGTGTGTTTATATATATATACATATATATATATATAATGTATCTACATAAATATTACGTATACCGATATAATATGCGCGCGATGGTGCGACTCGGTTGGCCACGCGCGGGGGAGGAAATACACATATTATTATATTTACGCGCTTAACTATATCGTACACTTAACCAACCCTATAAATAATACACTAGCCCTTATATATAAACGAACCATATCTATAAATGTGTGTGTGTGTGTGTGTGTGTGTGTGTGTGAGTGTGTGTGTATGTGAACACCGACGCCACCGGAACGAGTTGGAATAATAATTTTTGGACGTGTCAATATTTATTTAAACGGTTGAGCACGCGTCCATCGCCGTAACACTACTGCCGTCGACGTCGTTCGCTATATCTAGACCAAATTTCCGTACGACTTTTTTTACCTCCCGTTTCCAATGTTTTATATCCTATTCCCTCTACCTACCATTATTAAACGTATACCGTTTGAATTATATAATGAACTTCAAATGTGAAAAAAAACTTAAATTGATGACTTTTTTCCGAGTCCGTTTACATGGTACAAATATAATTAATGTATGCATATATACATATATATGTTTTAGTATGTATACAGGTATACCGGTGAGCGTACAACATTTAGTATGATTTATGTTTATTGATTCCTTCGGTCCCGCATAATATTTGTGCCGTGAATAAAAAGTTAATTTCTAAAAAAACACACACATTACCCACTCACGGGTTCCTCCTTGGGTTGTATAGTTTCCTCAAACGATATTTGGTTGATGGATAAGGTGATCTAAAAAGATATATGTTTTTAGAAAAAAAAAACAAAACAAAATGCCGTCAGAAATTGCTTTTAATCATTCCACGTTAGTCGGTGGTGTAATGTGAAAACAGTTATTATGCGCAGTACTTTTGTATACAAATCGCGGTTCTATTGTTTTCTTAATATTGAAAAATGTGGTTACGGGTCGATATTAAGTATTAATTTTTAATTTTAATTTTTTTTTTTTCCCGGAGAACGGAGAACGGAGTGGATCACGCTATTGTGGTTATATAGTTTTCCCGCATAATTTATTTATGATTTTCATATTCGTTAAAAAAGAAAAAGAAATAAAAAGCAGCGCGCGTGTTGAAAGTCGGCGATCGGGCGCGGGAAGGAAAGGGAAGACAAGCGTTATACGGCTCTATATACATTATGTGTACACATGGACTGTTAATGGGCACCTTTCGATTCAAACTCACACATTTACATATAAACATTCGCATTTTTAGTTATTTTCTCGTAATTGACGACAACGAGGTTATAATATATTTCCGTAAATAATGTGATGATTTCGCTTCTATGACTCAAATAATATGTTTAAACATACCACATATGTTCTAATTGACTTCTAAACTCTTTTCATACACACGCGTCAGAGCATTTGTTCCTTTCATCCCCTTCCTTAGATGCGATCATTTATAAAATAGTATATTGTGGAGTTGTTCATACGTATTTATGTTCAGCAAGTCGTACATTGTTATGCTGTTAGCTACGATGTTAAATATTACCTTGGTACTGACAGAGATTGTGTTCGTTTTACTCTATTATATACTCTCGATGACTGATCATATTGTACTGACTGACCGTAATTCTTTTTGAGTTACGATGGTTCTGATATTTATTCCTATATTTATACCTGACTCGGGGTACTTAATCCCCATATTGTATCGAGTGCAGAGACCCAATATTTCCGGCGTCAAAGCACAGTTAGGAACTGTTTTCCGAGAAACCCCGTAGTTCATCAAACTAATATTTCATATACCGTGGGAGTATTGTATTTTCTTTTTTTAAATTTTTATTGTATTGGATATCGTTCAAACATTATTTAAAACTATATCTTTATATTGTGGGAAGATAATGATGTCAAATCACTATTTTCATTATAGTGTAGGTATAAGTTGAATTCACAAAGATTTTATTATACGGGTTTTCTTTTTTCGAATATGGAAACATGGAGTTTGAACATATAATGAGATTATATTATCAGCAGCTATAGGATTAAATCGAGGATTAAATTGTGTTCTACGTCTGCACATCATTTTCGGACCGGTGACACGTATTTTAGTGATGCGCAGAACAGCCATTTTTAATTTCTTGTGAATTTAGTGCCACGCAATTCCATACGACGTTGATTATCTCCGCATTCCCCGGAGATTCCCAGTTTAAAACAGTTGGTAGTGCATGAAGTACTCTATAAATGCAGGGAAAATAATTTCAAAAGCTTTCGCTGTCGGTTATTGTTAACGAGCGTCCTAATACGATTGCATGATGTACATTAATTAATAAAAATGAATGGGGTTAACTATAGGCTTTGAATATTATATAGAAGTAATAGAACGGCAGACGTCCCGCGAACTCTTTCTGACCTGAGGGTGGCATACGTGCACATCCCTTGTATGCGAGAAATAGCCGTATCGTTGTAGTGTATGGAAGGGGGAAGCACTTTGATTATTTATTATTAACACATAGGTACTGCTGCATGTATTATAAATACAGGTTATCTAATGATAAACTTAAACTAATACGTTTCGATAAAACGACAATTTTATTACGTTGAAAAATAAATAACTTTAACAATTTATACGTGGGATAAGATACTGACAGTATGATTATAAAAAATTAATAATTGGAACATCATAAACACACATTACTTAGTTAAGGTTATGAAAATGATATAAAAATAAAATAATTTACACGAGTAAAAATGACTGAATAAGAATCAAATGCATAAAATATATTTGACATCACTAGTGTGTAATTGTATACAATAAAAGCAATAAAAATCTCAAATTCGATTTTGAGTGAAGCAAGAAATGTATATTTTACTTTTCAATAAAACCATTGCCATGCTCGTGTAGACGAACTAATCGTATGAAATAAAAAAAAAATAAAAAATAAAAAAAAACAATAATAACAAAAACTAATACATCTCGGGGAGAGTATAATTACGCGACGTTTTTGAGTTCTATATAAAATCCTCGCCCACCACCCGGTGTTCGCCAAGCACACATAACATTATTGTAACGTAAAATATAAATGGCGGCTCGTCTGGCGTGGTGGTTTTTCCCCTCGAAGGGTGTGTTTATGAAGGGTGTGCGTTTTGAATGAAATAGAATACAAAATTATATTATTATTATGATGCGTTATACTTGCGTTTTGATATTAGGTATTAAATATAATATCATTGTCCCACTAGGTTTTACTAATTGCGTCATCTCCTGTGTTAGAATAAATGTATTAGTTCATTTTTAAATATTAATATTTACAAAGAATTTATAGACTACATGGAGTTCATATTTTTCATAGAGGTTTACAATTAAAATTTTTGAACAAATGCACTTTTGAAATATTTTTTAATTTGCGACCAAATATTCATGAGAACTTCGTCGAAATTCATTAACGAAATATATACTGATGCGATATCCAATGATAATAATATAATATTTAATGTACCAATTAAAAAATAAAATCAAAATGAAATCTATTATTTCTTAAATGTGTGTATATTCGTTAATACAAAATAATGCAGTGTTCCGCCACAACTTGTGGTTTGAATGAATTTTCAATGAGATATCCAGAATACACATAATAGACACCCTGTATGTTTGTAAGTGTGTGTGAACGCGCGTTTAAAGTACTTACCGATGAAAAAACACGTAACTAACCGTATTGGGTTTTATTTTTTTATTTTCTTTTCCCAGGTGAGAAACCGCACAAGTGCGTGGTGTGTTGCAAGGCATTCAGCCAATCGTCCAATCTGATCACGCACCTGCGCAAGCACTCGGGCTACAAGCCGTTTCCGTGCGGCCTGTGCGACAAGGCGTTCCAGCGCAAGGTGGACCTGCGCAGACACCGCGAGAGCCAGCACCCTGGGTCGCCGGCCCAACAGTGCCACATCACCAGCACCACGGCCCCGGTGGCTGAACAATGCGCGACCACCGCGACGGCCACGGGCAACGGTGGCCCTAGCAGCTAGTGGCCGCAAGAGGACGGTGCGATCGCAACTCGTTTTCGTCCGGCCACCCATCGCCGCGAGCGTAATCGTCATCGCGCCGTCACCGCAGCGGCAAACTTCCACGGCCGCCGCTCCTCGACCGCCACCACCGCCGCCGAAACGTAACCACACGTATACGTCATCTCAAATAATATTATTTAATAGCAATTACTGCCACGGGGTTATTTGTGCCGTCGTCGAATATTTTCCTGACCGTACTGTACTGATTGCATTAGCCAATCAACGCGAATTGTTCTTCAAATTTTGAAAAATTTTGAAAAATTTTTTCAAATAATTAATATTATCGACGTGCACTTGTATACGCTTTACGCGTATACGATACGATTGGTTCTCAGAAAATCTGGCGATACCGCTCCGGAGGAATCCTGAGCGTGACGCGCGTAAGAGGTGCCCGACGCGTTGAGAAAACGAAATGAGAAAAAACTCATAATCATACGATCGGTTGCAGCGTTTCTCAAAATTTTCGTAATATGACCCCTCTCCTCTTAATTCGTTGTAAAATTTTTATGTAATATATGAGATATGAGTTGAAAGACTTATCACCATCAAAATCTTCAAAATAAAACGGAACTTATTTTATTATTTACTACGATATGCTTAATTCATTTGTTGTATGCTTATACTTCACGCCTTCCACTTAATGTACTTAGGGCCAATAGTTTTAAAAACAATAACCTATTGTACGTTAAATGCCAGCAGCTGAAACTCGTTGCACACTTATGTTGAGACGGTAACAATTTATTTCATTACTCTAAATTTAAAAAATGATAAATACTACAATTATTGGAAGTCGAATTATTTGAAGGATAAAATTCATAACCAAAATTTTCTCCGTGATTTTCACTCGTTACTTTCGGAAACTCATCACTTCACGCTGTTTATCGATACGAATGAGTACAGTTTTATAGATCTATTGTAATGATTCACCTATGTAGGGATTATTTGCTTAATATTTATAACTATTCAATTAGTGTTTATTCTTAACTATAATCTGAAATTATATTAATCAGTACACTGGACTCTCGTTAAATCAGCTCATCAATTGATGGTGTGGTATAGTCTTCAGTTATAAGTGCATATTATTGAATGTGTGTGTGTGTGTGTGTGTGTGCGTGTATGTATGTATATGTGGGAGTGTATGA
Organism: Sipha maydis; assembly: GCA_034509805.1. Classification (NCBI taxonomy): domain Eukaryota; kingdom Metazoa; phylum Arthropoda; class Insecta; order Hemiptera; family Aphididae; genus Sipha; species Sipha maydis. The sequence goes on from JASXSY010000274.1 coordinate 687,990, forward strand.
CGAACACCAAGATATACAACTACGACCAAATGGATTATTAGCGAGAAGTGCATTGTACTCACATGTAGCGTCTAGTCCGAATGTTTTGCTTACCAAATGATTTTAGTGTAAATATACCAATATAAGTATAAGATTTGTGTAATATATCCTCATAGGTATAATTAAATTATATTACATAAAATCCAATTTCAGTCTATAATGTTATGCTATAAATGTGTTTTGTTTAGAAAATTAAATCCCAAAAACATGAAAAAATTATCATTTAATAGTTAAGCATTTGTATTACTATCTATTATTATAACTATTATTATATTGTACACCGTAAATCTGTTCGCAACTAGACAATTTGCGTTAATTAATAATTAGTAGGTTGTGCGCGTTGTCTGCAGACGTGTGTGTATGTGCAGCAGCAGGTAACTTGTAATAATGAAAATATGTAACGTCGACTTACAGACGTCGTCTTGTACGAGTGTTATCTTCGCTTTGCGTACATAATATTATAATATGCATTATACCCGGAACGATTAATAAAACAAAGAAAATATTTTATATCGCGTGTACTCGTATAATAATAATATACATATATTAAAATATTATGCTGCACAATACGAGTTGCTTTTTATGTATGTAATTCGTTTTACACCTGTCCCTTTGACCGAGAATTTTAATTGTCCAAACGGGCTGTCGCTGTTGTCGAGATATGCATGTATATACACTTATATTGTTATACACATAGTGACGTACAAGAAAACATTTAACAAGTGTACGCACAACGTGTTGCGAGTTCACTATCGTATCGTATGATTTGTTTCGTTTATGTTCCGAGTAAAAAAAAAAAAAACAAACAATTTTAACCACCATCGAACCGAATTCAAGGCAATGCGCATTATTGTGCCATTGAAATAACAAAAGTAACGTTTGCACGCGTTCAGACAATCGCACAACCGAAAATACAAAATTTCTAATATGTTACCATCTTTATTTTGTTAATACCTATATATATTATATATACAAACAATGTTTTTTTGTAAAGTGATAGAATACACGACGTATTGAGTTTTATAATTATTACAATAATTATCTAAATTAAAATGTTTTGAAGATGTGATGAAATATAAAATATTTATAATAATAATAGTAGTAAGTAAATACGAAAAAACAAAATATTTTTGTACAGGCATTTTTGTCTTTACCGCATATATATATTCCTACAATAATATTTCAATAATTTCGTTGATTATATAGTATTATATATAATGCCTTATATAGTTCCTTTCACCACAATTTATAGTTTATATTTTATTTTAATTATAGTTAAGCTATTCGAAAACATGTAATAGGGTAACACTATAATATATATATTTTTTTATATTATTTGCTTTAACGTTTTTATTTTGTGCAAATTTATTATTATTATTTTATTATTTTATTATTATTATTATTATTTTTTTTTTCTGTTTTAATTTTATTATCTGTATAAACACCTAAGGAAATGTACATTTCCACATCACTTTTTGCCACGCATGTTGTCGAAAATCACGCACAGTCCTAAAAAAAAAAAATTTTAAAAAAACTTACTAAATATATACTTAAATAAAACACAATAATTCGTATGACTTTATTTTTTATACAACATTTGTAACGGTTTTTGGTGTGTTTACGTATCTATTTGGTCTGTTCTTAACGAATATACAATAAAGATAAAAATACAAAATTATGTTCAATATAATGTAAGGATACATAAGGAACAATAATAAAAATGTAGATTTCCAACTACGACGGCAAGATTGTTATTTCTTATAGATATGTGCAAGATATTTCACTCGGTGTGTATGTATAATACGTATACACGCGCCCGTAGACCGAAGGAACAACGGGTTATGTTGTTCCTTTGCCCTTTTCCACCGTTCAGCCAAAATTACGTAATAACCAAAGTCGTTGTTCGTTACAAGTACATATATACGTGTACGCATATAACGTCTTTTGGAAGCCACACTCACACACGCGGTGGCGTATACGTTGGCGCGTGCACGGAGTCTACAAGTGACACCTGTCGTGGAGAGGCTCCAAGTCACCTGCGCCCCTTATACACATACTCGTATACCCGCAGCAATATACCTAAAACGTATGTGTGTGTGTTGAACCAGGTGCGTTACGAAGAAAGTACTACGGTAAATAAATAGTGGCAATACGGTAGTTTGAAAACTTTGTTGTCGCGTGTTTATTCACACATGTGTGTGTGTGGCTAATGTGTTATAGAAGTTTAATATTTCTGTCGATAAATATATCTATATAAATCTATATATATATATAGGACACGTTATAACCGACAGAATCTTGTTACCACATGAGCACGTTGAAATACGTGTTTAGTTATGCGAACACTTGCGAATAAACGTTCGGTTACAGATACGGTTATAACAATGATGCGTACTGTGTTCATAACGTATTAATACATTCGATTTTATTGTCCCTTGACGAGCTTCGGTCGTGTTTGCATTGATTGCAGTATACTTGGATAGCTCCCTGATAGATCCGCAGTATCATAGACATCGGAATGGGAGTCAAATTTCGATTTTCAAAAAGCTGTTTCGTCCCGTGCAAAAAATTCCGCGTTTCAAGAACGATCAATTCTTCTCGAGTACCATTTACGTTGTCATACGGTTATGGTATTCAAGTCAGTACTCATTATCGCGACCGTTCTTTCGTCCGTGTACACCGACGCGGTCTAGTAAATGGCATTTTCGGTGAAAACAATTCTATTACCCCTGATCTAAACGCAATTATCCACGACATAATTGCAGTACGGACTAGACAACGAACTCGACGTAACTCTTATGACGTTCCGACTCGAAATCTGGCCACTATCGATTTTAATTCAAGTGTGAACTTTCGAATGCCTGTACCGAGAACAGTTGTGGTGCACTTTGTAATGAATCATCGGTGTATGGGTTTTCTGTGACGGATCGAAGCGGAAGAAAGATAAAAAAAACGGCACAGCGGTCGTGTACATCGTAGCCCGGGCAAGACTCGGGGGCGTCGAATGAATAAAAAATCCCATCAGAGAACACTTGAACGTATCGTCATTTCTATTGCCATTTTGACGATACAGACGTGAAAGTCATGCGAGTAAAGGATGCCACTGCGTGCATAATAGGTTATAGCTGCAACGTAGTCGTGATATAATCTTGTCTATTGGTTTATCATGCCACTACAACTAACAGTAGCGGCGTGAACGGAGTTAATTTTACGCAGCTGTATCACGAAAAAATATTGTGGGTGGGCGGGTGTTGAAAGTTGACGTTTGTAGTTGAGTAGTATTTAGGAACTTGTTATAACGTAATCGATTGAATATAAATTAAACTCACAATAATCAATAGCGCAAAAGCGCCTATAGTTTAGAATCTAAACTTTAGATGTTGAGAATTGTCGACTGCGTCATTGAAACAATAAGTTCACGCCGCCACTGACTACTAATACTACTGTTTGCCTGGATTTCGTTCAACCACCTCCCGCGGTACTTAAACCTTGGGTTGTGTCACGTGTTGGACCCTATACCTACAAATATATGTGTATATATATTTAACGATTTAGAAAACGCTTGTGCGCACGAGGCAATTTATCATACGTTATATGGAATGATCGTACCGGGTATCAAAAGAAAATTTGAATTCCTACGTGCGATTCAGAGATTGGCCGATTACAAATTACAAGCTCCAGCTACTGCCCAAGGCAGGTCGTTCAAAAGAGATATTTACTAAAGAACATACGTAAGAAGTATTGCGCATCGGAACCCGTTTTGAAAGTTCAACGAGTGTTCCGTTTATGGAATCTCATGTCGTGTATACTATACGAAAACTATAACGTGTAAATCGCGGGTATTGAAGTTACGTGTCACGACTCGATCGGGCGTAGTTAAGTATTGGTCAAAGGGATTGTAAGCGCCGTACAGAGAGAATTAAATAATAACGGCTGTGGCAGTTACAATAATACGGCGTTGCCGTAATGAAAACGAGAACGTTTACCAATTATTAGCACTAATCATAACACGGTACCGGACGAATTTATTATCACGATTTTCTTGTTTTGATAGTCGATATAATTACCAGTGCCGCAACTACAATTTTGAGGCCCCGGTTCAAAAATATTTTAGAGGCCCTTTTAGTTTTTACTGTAGCATTGGTGGGAATAGGGAGGGGAAGTTTAGCCACCAAATTTACCATTACCCCTCCCCCAATCAAAAAAAAATATATTAAAAATATTATACCTAAATTGTAATCGTTTGTCAATTACAGAAGAGGCTTTATTTTGATTAATTAAAAAGACTAAGTTAGTCATTTTTTTCAACTAGTTAAAATTACATTTTTTTAATACAAAAACTAACTTTTAACCATGTAAGATTTTAATGAGTTGGATTAGATTATTTTACACATTTAAATATTTAATAATAAATTAATATTAATATTAATTAATATGAATGAAAATTAATTAGTTATTGCTTACTGCCCAGCTTTGAAAAAAGATGATTTTGTGAATAGGTAGATATTTTGTATCTGCACTTACTTGAATTAAATAAATATCTATTCAATGATCCATGATATTTTTTAATTTCATTTGTCTGTTGTCTTTTTCTACGTATTTTTAATGCACCACTTTCAAATGTTCTTGATGACATATTTTTTTAAAAAAAACCAAGAAAAATGACAAACAACGCCTCAACGCTTTGATAATATTATAATATGAATAATTCGAGAATTCGCTGATACTAGTAATACGTCTTACTTTTGCTGTAATCCAATATTGACAAATGTACTGCTGTTAGTGAGCTAAATTCTAAATATATCGATGAATGATCAGGCGCGGCTCCAAGGGGAGGCACTGGGGCCATGCCCCCCCAGCTTTTTTTCAAAAATTTTAATTTTTCACATATTTGTCCTTGTGAACTGTTAAATCCTGATTTTAATTACCTACCTAGCTAACAATTTTATTTGGCGGCCTAAAAAAACTATATGACATTAATATGAGGTGTGTATCATAATATAGGAACGTAGTCGGACTCTGTATTCATTTGGAGAAACTATTATCAGTAATCACTTACAGGTTCCAGGTTAGAATATTCTCTAACTCTATTCCCCTTTGAAATTTAGCGATGGCTGAAAAAAATGGCCCCCCCCCCCCCATACATACATTGTGAGGCCCTTCAGGCGGTGCTTGCACCGCCTGCACCTCTGGTAGTTGCGGCACTGCGTATTACGTATAAAGTTAGACATAGAAAAATATATAAGAACCGATAATTGCAGAAACGTCACGAGTCGGATATTTTATGGTATTGGGATATTAGTAAAAACGTATACTAGTCATGTGTTTCGACGCATTGAGCGTAAAAACGTCTTCAGTTATACTTTTTAAAATCAGATAAATAAATAATAGTAATCAGTGTTTCTACGCTAAACGTATAGAAACAAATGACTAGTGTACGTTTTTACTAATACCTAAATTTCATAAAATATGTGACTCGTGACGTTTTTTCAATCATCGATTCATAAATATTTTACTGAAGTCGGGGTTGTTCGTCGTCCGCCCGTGTCTACACACACGTACGACGGCGCACCTAAACGAATGTCGTAGTAAGATTTATTACCGTTATCACCGGTATCGCACATGCTAGTCGAACAATAACGGAAGCAAGCAGTGACGTGGCATACTCAACAATTTTCAGAGGCAAGTATATTAGTATATTTAGTTAGTGGCTACCGGATACTGACATTCGTTTATATCAATATTAAAATATATTTTTGTGTGTTATTTACCTAAATTCTTAATTATGAATGTAAACGATTACCCACCCACCCAGTGGTACCCACCAACCCCCAAAAAACTGATAGGTGGCCGCCTCTCGATTACCGCCTTCGCCACGCCACTGGAAGCAAGCACAATCAGATCCATATGGTCCAGTGGTAGCCAGAATATATTGAACAAGACCTGCAGTCGATTTACGCATGAACCGGTGGAAACCAGAGGGTCGAAAGTGGCGGCGACCAGGAGAAATCATGGAGAATTCGAAACCGAGTACAGCCCGACAATTATGTGAACTAGTATAATTAAGCCGGGTCTCAACTCAAAACAGTGTTCAAAATCTTTAAAGTTAATTTTTAAAACGTTCGATTTGGTAAGAATGTGAAATAATTTATAATGAATTATATGAATGAATATAACGTTTTATACAATTAAACTTGGCTTATATTACAGTTAATTTCTAAAATGTATTTTTGAGAATCGGAATTATTAATGTTTACATAAGTGATTCATGTTGTTTATCACTAATTTGAATACTCTCTTTCGCTGCTTAATACAAATTAATAAGTATCGTTAATAAATAACTTAAGTAACTTTATATTTTCATTCTTATTTAACTAATTTACGTTTATGTATCTAAAGTTTTTGTTCATTTAAGTAGCAAATCCCAATTATACCCCAATCCAAAAAAAATAACCAATTTTGACTTCCCGGTAAATATGGTTAGCATTGGTTCGTTGATTGGCTTGAGATCGTATAGCGTTAACTTTTTTTTAATTTTAATTATAAATGATATTGTTTTCGAAAATGTAATAATAATTTGGTAAATTTCAAACCATTATACTGTACATTATACTTATACTGGCGTATAGCAATTTAATATTTAACGCGGTCCGCAGAAGTTGCACTTTGAGAAATCGAATTTCCAATCGTCGAGAAGGTACAGTACCTACATGCATAATATTATAATACAATTCACTCGCTATATGTGAGTGTGTGTGTGTGTGTGTGTAGAATATCACAGACTATATTGTTATATTTTTTCGGGCCTTCGGGGTCACAATAATATAATATATGCATTTATACACTTAATAAAATTCCGACGACGTCCGCGGCGATCATCCGCAAGTTGAACGCTCTAAATTATACTTGTACGGGTATTACCTACATCGAATGCGATACCGGGTTCATGGGAAACGCAAGGAATGAGCTGTCAAGACTTGAAAATTCTCCAAAGGGCTTAAGTTTTTGGTTTTGTTCATTTTTCGACCGAATATAAAACTATATAAGATACGAAATAACTATGGATTACATTAAAAACTACAGAGATCGTAAATTTATTTATGAAAAAATATAAATATATATTTATACTTTACGTTTTCGTTTTAATTATTAATTCATAAGAGGGTGTTCAATGTAGTTTATATCAATAACAGAAGAATTTCGTTGTTAGCGATTTATTGGTTTGGAATATATCATCTATTGTTTACTGGGTATTGCGATGGTATACTCTCTATCTAAACGTGAGAAATCAAAATATCATTAACTAACTGGTTTCACTATGATTCATAAAGAATCGATAGGACTATTTTACTTATTCAAACTTCAATCCTCAAAGACTACGAATTAACCGGTTTCGGATAGGAATTAGATTAAACAGTAGAGTATAGTCACAATTCAAAAGTAAAAAAAAAAAAAAAATACACAAACAGAAACATTTAATATGAAAAAAAAAACACAAATCATTGCATCTCATGGGTCGCCGTCCCTACTTCGACATACTCTTACTCCGACCAAAGACACTATTGCTCTTCCGGTCATTAGTAGATCGGTAAGTCTAAACGCTACCTCAGTGAATTTTCCTTGTTGGTCTACCGTATCCTAATAAAACTGTTGCCGAAGTAATTCCTGTGGTGAAATATACAATTTATTTTTATTTATTTTCGAAACGTAGTTTGGAGTTTACGAGCAAAAATAATTAATTTCAACGACTTATTTTTTCATATTACATTTTTAATAACACCCGTGCATATTTCGTTCGTGTGTACAAATAGGTAAGACAATAGCATCGCGGACCCGCCTGACATGAGTGTCGTGGACTCGCAGGGACCACAGGTTATGTTTCGCTGTCATGTTTAGCGACCTTATTTCATTATTATTCATGTACAACGAAGCAGTCTCAAGAACGCGAGCACGGAAACGCGACGCTTCAAAAGTACATTAAATTTTTCCGTCGATTTATCGCGCGCTATAGAAGTATGTATAAGTATAGTATGTATAATATTGTGTAATAATATTGGTATTTGTTTCGTGCAGTTGGCTGTGCCGGTAGTGGTGACACACAGTCGACCCGTACTGAATTCGTTTAAACATTTGAGCAGCGACCCTTAACCCTTAAGTACCGCGACGTACCACCGCGTCGCTTCTGTACGTACATCATAACATGTACGCGACGTACCCGTAGTGAAAACAATATAATAATACATTTTATCCTCGGGAGGAAACACCGAGGAACGCAGAGGAAAAAATAATACATAAATTACGTACTACTGGGATTTTGATATACTTTGCATTGTTATTCAAAGCTGTCCGAGTGACGTTCGTAAATTCGTCGTAAATTCGTTACGCGCACACTTTCGATTGAGAATAAAAAAATTTATTTTGTATTTTTTGCATTAAAACAGTAATTTTAGTCATCGCTTAGAGTATTCGAGTGTTTTTGGGGGAACATCGATGATATTTTTGTATCCAAAACTCGAATTTTAAATTTTGTTTTAATATTTGTATACGCGTTAACGTGAATTAAATGGAAAAATAAAATTACAATTTTATTGAAATATCAGAAACATAGCGGTTGTATGGAAATGTTATGAGATAAAAGCATTGTATTTAATAGTATATAACAATAATAAACATGGACAAGTGAATGTCACGTATAAATATACGATTATTATGTATCGCCTTGGAGTTTTCGCGCGCTCGTCCCCGTTCTCTTGTCACCTGTGCCGAGTCACCACCTGCAACAATGCCCTTATTCCGCTTTCCTATACTCATATATATATATATATATATATAGACAATACCATGTTTTTACCGTCGTAATAATAACGGTCAAGCCCGGTCTTGTTCACCGCAGCGGACACCGTCTTATTCGACGCGTAATTTTATATACACCTATTTCACGTTCAGTACGAGCAATGCAGCGGGTTCGCGTACCTATAGAACAGGAAGCGCGCATGTACCCGGAAAGAGGAGTACGGTCGTATGTAAAGGAATAATGAAAAATAAAAAGCAGTTAGCAAGTTGCGTATTGCCGAGTTAATGTAAAGTATCGTATCCCAATCGAACGGTTTGTACGCGCTCGGATGAAAAAAACCGACGGGATGGCGGTAGTGGGGCTGGTCCGAGCGTTTGAAACGGACAAGGGGGTTGATGGCGAATGCAGTCAGTTACCGTATAAGGATTACGTTGTAAAAAATCGTTTTGGTGTTCGTGTATGCGCACAGATAATGTACAATTAATGCAGTTGTACGATGTGTGTGTGTGCGTGTGTGTGTGTGTGCACGAGCGCGAGTGTTTTTGTGTTTGTTGGAAGGTGGAAGGTAACAGACGGCGGCGGCGAGAGAAAGCGAAATTAACGGTATTTTTCGGCAAAACTATATCTGAACTCCGATGAACGCGCGGCGAGCAGCTCGTCATCGTATGCGGTTTGGGTAGAGTGCACAAGGCAGCCAGCTACCGACTCAGCCTACCCGTTTCAGCTGAGAGAGGGTAAGAGAGAGAGAGAGAGAGAGAGAGAGATAAGCAAACGGTAACAAATATTATATACTCTTCGACTATATATATATAGATATGGTATCCATATACAGTAATAATAATAAATAATGAGTGTGTGATGAGCCCGCGCGCCGCAAGTGAACTGGTCGGACGAGTGTCATGTGGGATATACGTTAGGTCTGGGTGGCGGCCGCCGACGGGGCACGTGCCTCTCGCGACAGATGGCATTCACCTGGCGTTTCTGCTCGCGCCGTCGCGTGGTACCTGCAGCCCGCCGTCGCTGCTGTTTTTCCTTTTTTTTCTCTCCTTTTTTTTTTTTTTTTTTTTTTATTTTTTTATTAACAAACCCTCATCATTAGTATACCTATATGTACACATACGAACACACACTCACGTATACCTGTGCACAGCCGACGCACATTTAACCGACTTACATGCACGCGACTCGCGCGCATAATGTAAGACGTAGACCGCATACACAAGGGCAGCAACGTTATTTCATTATTATTATTATTATCATTACCGTTCGGTGGAATGAAACTGTGTATGTGCGTGTACGCGTGTACCTAAATTTATACACGTGTACACAGGATCAGGTATACAATATTATAATGCGCGTATGCACGGAGTGAGTTAGGTACCTACTCGGTTTACCGGCGCGTATGGCACGACAGACGTCGCGTAGTCGGGTCTCGTGCCGCTGCCGCTAACAGACGGAAATCACGGGACGTTTCCTGCGTTTTTTTTTTAAACTCTTTTTTCCCTTTTTTTTTTTTGTTTTTATATCCCGTACGCTCTCCGGTCAGTGACTCGTGTGCACGAGATAACCGCACATTCGGCCCCGTAATGGGTTAAAAACGAGTGTGCACGTAAGTACGATGCAGGCACAATAGATCGTGTATTATAGGATCAAAGCCCTCAAGAAAAAAAAAAAAACAAACTCATAATTAATTAGTTGATTATATAGCTCAAACCCTATTGTTATTGGGCCCATCGATATAGAGCGATACTGAAAGCGATCTAAGCTAAATCGTTCAAAAAAGAAAAAAAACTATCATAAAACTGGTTGTACAAAATAAAATGTTGTATACGTATTTTTTAGATAAAATTATGTTCAACGAAAACATGTAGTTTTGGTCTTCGAAATGTCGTAGTGGTATCCTTTATTATGATTCGTTGGCAAAAATACGCAATAGTCTCAATATGTCATACATCCTTGTACTAAGACCCGGACGAAGTAATATTTTTAACGGGTCGTCGTGACTCGTGGTGAACAAAATAAACGACTTAAATACTAAAAAATTCCGCTCTTCGTTTTCATAAACGTTAATGAGTCGATTGTAAAATTGAATTTAAGTCACGCTCCACTTCCTCTAAACCTCCTTAAAATCTGGCCCATCCTAGGATCAACATTTTTTACTGTCCCGATAATTTTGAGGCCTTCTTTCAATATAAAGTCCTAAGTCTACGCATGATTCGATGCGATCTACCACATCGGCAGTTGTTACACTATAACAAAATATATTTTGTACGTTGATCAATATAATTTATTTAGGTACGATAGGAAACGCTTGGTGTTATTTTTTTTCCTTTTTATCACCTATTCATTTTAAAAATCTAAAAACTCGTAACGATTAAAATCGAATAAGTTTTTAACAGCATGACAAGCACATTTAATATATATTTTTCTTTTTATGAAATTCATGGCACCTATAATTGTACCAGGAGTATCGTTGGGACCAGCTGCTTTTTTAAGAGTTCCTATTATCTTTCGAAAACAAATGTATATCCCTTCCATTGTCTTTTTTCCATACTGAATCTATATCAAATTTGGCAATTGTCGAAATTGTCCACGAATGATTTTTCAGACTTCAAACTACATTTCAATGTGGTTCTGGAGCTATATATTATGTGGAATTTATTGATTGGCGAACAATATCATCTAGTATAACACAAACAAACAGGTATTCAACAATTGTGTAGTGAAACATCACATTTAAATCAATTTTATTTCTCTTGTTTACTTAACTAATACACAAAATATTTCCACCATTTACGTTTTATCAGTATAATGATTATTACATAAGTCAATTTATTACTATAAATCAACAGTTTTCCGGCATTAAAATTACTAATTAAAATATATTATAATATTCAAATTTATAGTTACATTTTAACTTTTTATTTAATTTTAATTGGTTATTATAATATATTACAATATAAAATAAATATCTGCAAACAATTATGATAGTCACATTATAACTATCTTATATTAATAATTTATTTGGATAGTAATAATAATTTACTTTATATCAATAGTTTGTCTGCAGATTAAGAAACACCAACTTCAATTGAACAGATACTACACTGATATCATCTTAGAATTAAATCCAAGTTACATTATTGTACATATATATATATGGATTAAATAGACTTCTGATAAGTACTAAAACACAACAGTAACCATTCACACCGCCGAGTCACTTTATTCATTAATTAGTATTATGAAGTACTCGTATTTGAGTATTTCAGTACCGGTAGAATCGAATAATTTTATTTAAATATTTAAATTCTTATTAATGAAGTTTTTCAAATAAAATAGTTTGGTGTTGAATGGTTTTGATTTAATCGTATTATTTTATAACTAAGTAATTTAATACACTTATCAACCAAATATGATTTACGTTTAAAAATATTTAAAATAAAAAATTAACATTGTTGGCTAAAATCTGTATTTATATTAATATAAATAGATATGAATACCGTTTATCATTTGATATGCATAAATATATTAAAATTTATTTCTGAGACTGAAATTTGTGTAAATATGGTATTCATTTAAAATGTAAATGCTAATTGTCAAAAACATTTGAAAATGTTGAATCAAAGTAATTTTTAAAACTAATTCATTCAACATTTCACAAGTAATATTTGAGTTACAATAGTAAGAAATATACGCATTATTAATAAATCAATTTACGACATTATTATAACATATGATTGGAATACAAATTATGTTAAATGGTCTATTCTCCGCGTCATTATTAATGAGATAGATACGTACGATGTCATGTTACTGATGATCAAAACTAACTCCGTGAATATCAAAATAATTGTCAACTACTTTTCTTTTTAACATTTTCATCATATTATTTTTATTTTTCGCCTTTAGTAAAATTAATATACAACATAAATAACATATACTTTTGCTAATATAATAAATAACCTAATATAAATAACATGTTCTATTGCTCGCCGAAAAATGGTTCTACTTTATAGTGTTCATTGAAGTTAGATTACGTTCGATTATTTCATGTTCTAACTCTATTATTCATTATAATAATACTATATCATACGTATGTGTTATCTCGAGTAAATATCATACGTTTTCAAGAGTTGTATTACAGACCAACATCATATACCCTCCGTCATTCTGTGCGTAGTTCGGTCGGTATTTTCCTAACTCGGACGAACGGTGATGATGATATCGTCCACACAACATTCTTACCGATTGCTAGAACCACCCTATACGACGACGACAACGACGACGATATATCATTGTACAATATTACATTATTATACGGACGGGTTACATGTGCAGACGCTCGAGTCTAATAAACCGTCTCCCCTCCCTCCGTCCCGAGAGGTTTCGGTTTGTCAAACGTCCCCCCTCCCGCTGATAGTCATACAACTCGAGAATCGACGGACGTTTTGTTCTACGATTCAAAGAAAAAAAAAAGAACCGGATGGGCCTCGCTCTGCTGTATAGTTAGGGGTGGAGTGCACCTCGCTTATAGGATAGGTCATTATTATAATGGATTTGTTAAATTTGAATGCAATGATAGATATCATTGTATACGAATAACGATTCTGAACGGAGTTCATATGTTAGTCTAGAATATAATACATTGTTATTTATAAACATTGTAAAAAGTATATTTTATTTTGAAACGATAAATATATTTTTCAATTAGGATGGGTTGGCAGTTGCATACAGCGATATAGTTTGTCAGTCTAGAACATTCTACATTATATTATATTTTACATGTAATTTTATGTCAATATTCGATGTTCAAACGCTTATAAAAAAAAATTGTGCCTATGGATTTTAATAATTTTTGAATGACATTAAGAACTACTTCTGTGGAATCTTCGATTAAATTTTCAAGTATTTTGTAGAAGCCAAATTTTTTTTATCACCGATTATAAAAATAAAATGTAAAGAAATCGAATATTTTAAATGACTATAAGTGGCTTAAAAATCAATATAATATTTTGAAAAAAATATTGCATAAAAGAAATACCAATCTTAACAGCTGGTAGAAATTTCAAAAATCTGCGACTTATACTTTTTGAATTATAACAAATATTTAAAATCGTCTGAGAATAAATCGCTATTTTATGCAATTTCGTAAATATTTAAATTTCAAACAGTCGTACAATTTTTTCCTCTTAGTCCGGTAGAAATTTTTTTAAAGATTTTTGAAGAGTAGCTCATAGATAACCTAGTGTTAAAATTTTGAACCTTAAGTATGAACAAAAAAAATTTTATGAATTTTTATCTACAAAATAACATGCAAATTATCGTGATTTTTACACATTTTATACAAATTTGAGAATTAAGGGCTTATAAAAAAAATTGAGTTAACCGATCACCGATATTTTTTAGTTACGATAAGTTTAACTTATTATAAACCTAGTGTAAAATTTTCAAGAGTTTTCGCTCAATCAATTAAATTTTATAGATGTTTAAAAACAAAAATTTAACAAAAATCGAAAATATAAATTGTCTATAAATAAGTCAAAATATGTCAAAATACTTTGAAATCTTAACCATGTATAGAGAACGTCAATATAAAGATTTGGTGAAAATTTCAAGTTGTTGCGGTTTTTCATTTTTGAGTTAGAGCATTTTAAAAAAAACCGATATCTTTGTCAGTCTAGAATATTATACAGTATATTATATTTTACATGTAATTTTTTGTCAATATTCGCTGTTCAAACGCTTATAAAAAAAAATTGTGCCTATGGATTTTAATAATTTTTGAATGACTTTAAGAACTACTTCTGTGGAATCTTCTATTAAATTTTCAAGTATTTTGTACGAGCCAAATTTTTTTTATCACCGATTATAAAAAAAAATGTAAAAAAATCGAATATTTTAAATGCCTATAAGTGGCTTAAAAATCAATATAATATTTTGAAAAAAATATGACATAAAGGAAATACCAATCTTAACAGCTGGTAGAAATTTCAAAAATCTGCGACTTATACTTTTTGAATTATAACAAATATTTAAAATCGTTTGAGAATAAATCGCTATTTTATGCAATTTCGTAAATATTTAAATTTCAAACAGTCATAAAATTTTTTCCTCTAATTCCTCTAATAGAAATTTTTTTAAAGATTTTTGAAGAGTAGCTTATACATAACCTCGTGTTAAAATTTTGAACCTTAAGTATGAACAGAAAAAATTTTATGAATTTTTATCTACAAAATAACTTGCAAATTATCGTGATTTTTACATATTTCTTATAAATTGTAACTTTGAGCACTTATAAAAAAAAATTGTGACTTACGATTTTAGATTTTTTTTTATCAGTTAAGGAACAACTTATAAGAAACCTTGTATTAAATTTTCAAGATTTTCTAGGCAGCCAAAAAAATTTTATCGTTATTTAAAAAAAAAATTGAAAATTTCAATTGTCTATAAATAGCTTAATAAAAGTCAAAATACTTTGAAAATTTAATGGTGTATAGAGAACGCTAATCTAAACATTTGGTGAAAATTTCAAGTATTTACATCGATTAGTTTTTGAGTTATAGCAAAATAAAAAATTTGATTATGTCAAAAACTGGTTTTGCGTAAAAACTCCCGTTTTTCCCAAATTTTTTTATGGTTTTTCCCGTCGCATTTAAAAAATATTGGAAATTTTTAACTTTTGACCCCCCAAAGTACCAAATAGATTCACTTTCCTTTCAGAAAAGTTGCTACATAAGGCAATCGAAGCATTTTTACTGCCCCAAAATGTGTTGACAGACACAAAAAAAAAAAAAAAAAAAAACACACATCATTGTAAAATCAATACATTCTTCACTCCGTTCAGAATCTAAAACCTACTGTAGTTAGTCGGCATTGATGTAGTGATATAGTGTTAATTTTTTTACGTTTTTATTACATGGAGAGAACAATCATGGTGACAGCGGGAAGTATGTGGCAACGTTCTGTATCTTATAGATTTTTTACTCATACACATAATACTACAATATACGTACATCATGTGAATCTATTCATTATATTAAACTGCTGTTAGGTATTACATTTACAAAATGTATTTTAATTTTATTGTAGAGCGATCATGAATAACGTAAAACATATTTTCTACGTAAAAATGAACCCGAGCGCAAGCGGGGATCTAGCATACCTTAACAGGGGGAGGGGAGAGGAGATTATAAATAAGTATACATATTTAGATACCTATTGGTAAATATGAGTATATATGTATATATATATATATATATATATATATATATATATATATACACGCACATATATAATAGTACATAATGCAATTTCTGATTATTTATAATGAATATTTTTTTCAGAAACTACATTGAATTTCTTTATTTAATTAATTAAATTACATTTTCTTATTAAAATACCTTTTCAAACTTTATAGAAAAATATAATAAAAATTTTAATTTTAAAATATTTTAGTAATCAGGTAACAAAATTCAATGTTCAAATAGATGGAGCAAATATGTCGAGGTTCTTAATATCTGTAAACAAAACAAACATAGAATCTGATACTATTTTTAGGACGAAACTCGATGAGTTGGCTGGGACTGGCCGGCTGTCGGTTGCGGTGCTTATACGGTCACAATAATATTGTTCTTATTGACAATTCATTAATTTATGTTATAAAAATAAAAGACGAAAATGTATGACAGTAACAATATATTAGAATTTTATTACGCAAGATAATGCATTTTAATAGTAAATCAAATAAAATTAACACATTTTGATACGGCCAACGGGGAGGGGTCGCCCCCTCCCCTGGATCCGCACCTGGCCGAGCGTTATAATCAATACCGAAATAGATAATGCAGTAACGACATTTCATAATAAATAAATCCGGCCAAGTGAATTAATATGCATAATATATTATGTTAGAATAACGGTACTAGAGTGTTTCCGCACTTTAAACGCAATTATTATGATCTATACTATTTTTTAATGATAATTAAACTTGTAATCGAAAAACAAATAATTATTCGGTCAACAAATTCGTTTGATTAATACAGAAAACTGCCCCAACGTGAAATTATATCAATATTTCACGAAACTTAAAAGTATTCAATATTTAAATAATTTTAATACTTCAAATTAAATAATTTTTCCTTTCCGATCATACTCTTTACTATAGTACACTATGTTTACGAAATAATAGTTGTGATGCATTTACTACTATGTATTTATAAACGAACTTTTTGTTAGTTAATAAGGTTAAGCAGTCCAAGCAGTAGTTATTGTATATATATATGTATAACCTATATTATATTTTTTACTTTTAATACTAAGAAAGACATTTTTATGGATTTATATATTTTTATAATTCGAACTGTGTAAGTATTGTCTTCCGTGTAAATACGATTTGCGTTTTAAAAGTTATATTAATATGAAAAATCTTAGAGCATATTTTGACATTTTTAAGTGTTTTATGTATTTTTCACGATATTTTGCTTTTTTTGAGTGTCAATTTTTCAAATATTTATCGTCAAAAAAAAAAAAAAAAATCAAAGAAAATATATTTATTTTTTAATTTTGCAGTCTTCACTATTTATTGGTGCATTTGGAAGTCTTTATGTTTAATAGTTATACCTCACGTTGATTAAGTCACGTATTTTTGCTTTGGAAGTGCATAAACATTCCCACCCTTATTATTACATTATACTCTATTAGTCGGGTTTCGTATCGTCTTACAGTTTCTATTATAAGCCATTTAAAAAATAAAAAAATAAAGTATTTGCCTCATGAAAAATTACTTAGGTATATACTTTGACGCGTACGTCCGTTTTTAGAGTAATGCGTATTTTTGTGCACGAACAAGTTAACTAGAGAGGATACTATACCTTATTGATAAATTCGTATGAAGCTGTAGTAGTACTCGAGTTAGTTTTTAAGTTAATCGTACTACTGTCGAGTAAATTATAAACAATACAAAATGTATCCTTTTTTATGAAAATCAGGATGTAATACCTAAAGACACTTTTAGTTGCCTATCCTACACGCCCGTTGTCGGATCAGTTATGTCAACTATTGCCTATTAATATAGAAACCATAAACCTAAGAACGCGGAGACCATGTATTTTGTAATACGCAATTATGATTACAATTGAGATTTGATACAGAACGAACGTACTCGTATTGCTTTCGTGGTAGTCATGCTATCAATAGCACCCAACTTAGAGACAAGCACGTTTAGTACAAACGTAAAGGCTTTTAGCAGGTACCAAACAACGATATGTTTGATCCTTGGCGATGGAGTCCATGTTTTTATCGTCAAGCGGAAGTCTTATGTGCTCAAATTATTCTAGGGACAGTGCCCATATTTCTAAACAAGTACGTCAGACGCGCCTACCTTTTTCAATCAATAACCAGTAACGAAACTAAGATTGATTGCTTCAATAATGGCTACAATAACCATAAAGCTCAATTATAAAAGAGGTGGGGTAACATAGTTTTTAACGAAATCGGTTACGTGGTGAATTGTATCGATTACGACAGTATTAATTAGTATATAATTTAATTTTTAATTATTTCAAGTGACAGCTGCCAATCGCCAGAAGAAGCAGTTTTGATATAGGCACTGGTCGCGGTAACAGGGTCATATTTCGTCGAACTTTGTTTTAGACGATATGCATTGCAAGTATACGGCGTACTTGGTATAAAATATTATGTGCTATCGAATTGTAAACGCGACGAGTCTATTGTATTATAGGTTGGGTTGGTTGTCATTTAATGATTGTTGTGTACTGGCGATAATGACGACGAAGAAATATACACTTGCACTGCACTGTATAATAATATTATGACGCTTACTAAACATAAGTGTATAGAATAATGAATAGTTTAATATTCTTAGTTGGAAGTCGGCCTACAGCCTCAAATCGATATGACTTGTCGATAACCGTATTGTTATTACTGTTGGTCGTTTCATTTTCCTATTTATACCTTGTTCGCCAAAAAAATTCGAACGGTAAGTATCTGTTTTTAGTTCGATGGTAAGCGAAACGCACATTCACGAGGTCGTTATAGGAACACGGTTTTCCGAACTAAACTGATATTTTATACTATTTTTAATATTATTATTATTGTTATTATTGTATAACATTTAAAGTAAATATTTTATACATTTATACCCGTTTGTCATTAATAATTATGCCGTCTGGAGCGATAATTTATTCATAACGACACGACTCTAATACATATTGCACAAGTATAAATTCAAATAATTATTAATATGATATTGTATATTTAATACGGGCACCCACACGTGGGCTAATTATTCAAATGTTTGGCACACGTCGCTATAATGTGTTCCTCGCGGTCGCGTCGTCACGCACAGTGGCGCGTCTCTAATAATAATAATAATATTATACAATACGGCTATATCATAGTATAACATACCTGTGCACTGGGTGTTAATTGATTCGGAGATTACAGTGGAATTTCTAAGATCAAAAACAGACTATGCATTATAAAAATAAACCAAAATCAAGATTAAAAATAAGTCAATTAGTGTACTTAGAAACGAGTGGTAATATAAATACACATGGGAGTAATTAAATATTAGTGATGTTCCAATGTTTAATATTCTTGCGACGAATTCAATCGACTGCTTCAAAATGTTTAAGGAAAGCAACGATTGTTGGATATGAAATTTTTGTAATACGACGCGTAATATTCCAATAATAATTTTCATCAAATCGCTAGTCTTTAACAAGATTTTGTCATTGTCTTACGCGAATACGCAAACCCGCAAGTAAACGGGCCGCAACAATGTATCGGTGCCGATTGTGAACGGATAGTCCAAATCGATAGCAACTAATTATTATTTATTATATTCTCGTCATTATACAAGTAAAACATTTAATTTCGGAAGTCTAGACGACTAGACGTATTACTATTAATTATTAAAGACTACCGGTGAAAATTAACGCGAGCGTGATTAATAAATGACGACATTTATTGCATTTAAATGCTCTGGCGTCGTCATTTATTTAACACCCAAAATTATGTTTTCGGAGAACGCGTGTTATTATATTATACTAATTTATTTATTATTTTGTCCGGACATATATTTTACTGGAGTTTTACTGTGGGAACCGACTACGAACTGTTGGAAAACCTTTTCCACTTTGAAAAGTACTTTTCTTTTTTTTCACCACAAACTATCCGCGTGCCTGCTAAAAACGTTGCCCGAACGAAGGGTTATTTTTTCGAAGTTGTTTTATCTCACAATCAGTCGGACAAAACACATATTGAACATTGCGTTGTACTATAAGAACTGTAAGCTTTTTCATGTATGTGATTAAATTCTTACGATCAAATTAGTTTGTTAAGACTCCAATCGTTTTCTTCTTCGAAAGATCAAATACGGAACTCTATTAACATTTGAATCGGCAATACGACGGACGGAAAGAGATGTTATACATTTCAGGTAGGTACTACCATTTATTACAGTTCTATTATTATATTTTACCACATTTACCGTTTTGGAAACCTTGCAGACGTAAACGATAATATGTAGGTTATATACTCGTATATGCATGTGTACATTTATATAATTTGAACACATTTCGATTAATTTCCACTGATAATACATTTAATCGCATATACGTTCGAAATAAAAATAATACAAACAAAAAAAAAAAAAAACAAAAATGTAAATCCATTCGATACAATAATATTATAAATCTTTTTATTTTAAATATTAAAAATTCGAAGACAAAACAGGATACCATGTATGACATTTATTACCGACTCGAGTTCATTACATGGAACGGATTCGATATAGTTATATTTTCCATAATCTAATACATGTAAATATTCGTTAGACCCATTGATACGTGTACATATTTATTAAACTGCGCCCTTTTACTGCGTGTTGCGAATAAGTACGTGTTCCACGTACATGTATTGTATATCATGACCACTAGCCCTAGATAATATTATTTCTAATAATAATAATAACAATAATAATGATGATGATGATCGTGACGTTTCTTACACACCTGTAACGTAAGTATGTACATATGTACATTTTACATGCATGTGAGTATTGAAGATATAATGAAGAGAAACGCTACACGTCGTTAAATGTAATTAATAATTATCGTATATTGGTGGTGGTGGTGTCGAGGATTCGCGGCTACTGTCGTAATTTTATTGTAATATATTCTCGGAATTACAAGTAGTCTCGGGGAAAAACTGAAAAAAAAAAAATAAAAAAAAAAATAATTAATAAATCATAATAATTCGGCCGCCGGAATCGTCTGCAATGTATTGTAATGAGAAGGATCCCCTTGGCTTTTGACCTACCGAGGTGATGTACCTGCGCATATAATATTTGCAGGTGCACATGACAACCATATGTACAGCGATGGTTTTTGTTTTTTTTTTTTTTATGTTTTTGGTGTTTCCGTCGTCTTCTACAATCTCGCCGCCATCCGTGGTATCATATCGGTTCATTTTAGATCGCGAAAAAATCATGTTATTTACTCGTGGAACAGTAAGCCGCACGCGAGTACAGACTTCCAGAACGTTTTGTAATAAATAAAAAATGGTCCGTCGTGTTGCGCGTCTCTAGTGCAGCGATTTTAAAACGTTTTCAGTCCCGGAGCCTTTTTCTAAGCAATATTTTTTCGTGGAGCCCTAAGAAATATTTAGTATTAGGTTTTATCTGCCTGTGTTCTACAAGACATATTATACATGTTATGTATTTATAGAGGAGGAAACCCAAAACGAGATGGTATACATTTAATATTATATTTATATATATATGTGGCCGGGAAATAACTGGAATGGGAAAGTGCATTATCTAAAATTAAAAATTTTATTTTCTTATTGAGACTTTAATATTGTTTGTATACTTTCGGCGAATTATATTTGAGTTGACGGAGTCTTGTAAAAATATACACGCTCGTTATTTTAAATAACGATCAATAGTTGTTACGTTATTACATTTTCTATGGTAAAACGAACAGAGCCCTTGAGGAACAATTGCGGAGCCCTAAGGGCTTCCCGGATACTTCCGTACACAACAAATAGTACAATATAAAGATTTAAATATGAATATAAATATAAAATAATATTAAAAATTAAAATGTAAATTTATGTAAAATATATTTTAGGCACCTATATTGGTTTACACAACTGATTCGTTTTGTACAATTCTGCATGTCTTCATAGTTTTAATAAAAAAAAAAAATTATTTCCAAGTTAAAGTACACATGTGTCAATTAGTTTTTATAAACGTTTTTGATGATATTTTCTTCCGAGAATTTTACGTAAGGTTATGTTTGTGTGTGCTTATTTCTTATGAATCTAAGACGACTCAATGCGTTTTTTTTATATATCGACTCTTATTAATCGAAAAATAGAATCGTTTTCGTTCAGATTTTGCATCTCAAAATTATTCTGGACTGCCGAATATGTTGTAGCATCATACCCGCCTGTACTGCAATATCAATACACTGATATCGTCCCGCCAGTCGAGTGGACCATACGAAAATGTGCTCGTACCCTCGATTATTTTTCTACAACATGCGTATGTGCTTTTTACCGTTTTGTGGTTATTCTTGCGTTATCGTATCACTACAGTACCAATATATTTTAAACCAATAATGATGTATTGTTTTCGTGTTTTCGGCAGAATATGAACTCCGAGTGTAGTGTAAATATCGAACCCTCACCTATAATTTATTATATAATAAATAATAAAACACGCGTTTGGTTTTGTGTGTATGCATATTAAAATATACTCGACGTTGTTGTGCACACATAATAATATACGTACGCATCATAAGTAACATTTTCGACGCGTCAAAACGTTTTTAAAGAATGGAAGCACATATTTGATTGATTGCAAATATTTTTCGGACAAAACATGTTTTTTCAATATTATTTTGATTGCCAACGTTAACACGCGAACAATTTTCGGTGTACGGAGGACATCACAAATCAATTATTCGCCTGTAAAACGATTGCAGAAATCGGATAACGGTGATCTTACTGCGACCGTCGTTGATATTCAACCTGCGGTACGATTTTTAATGTAGACGAAAAATATATCTTCGTCCAAACTGTTGCAGTACACCGGTCACTTGAAAATCAAAGGACCACGAATGAACCGATGTCCGATCGGATTAGGAGTAAATAGCAAAATGTTATTTCAACTATAACCGAAAGCAAATCAAAATTATATATTTTGATTCAAAATCTTTTAATTTATATACAAACAAATTAATAAAACATACACACATATGTAGTTCTACCAAAAGCAAAACCTAAAGTTAATAACACCGGAAAAAAGTACACACTACTGCAAAAAATGTTTGCAATATATCAATACAGTAAGACTATCTTATTAACGGACCCTCAATAAAACAGAAATACAAGGTGTTAAAATAAAAATTTCGTTATTGGAATAACTACTAAAGTTTTCAACCGTTGTTTCAAATGCTAACTTATTGGACTTCGTAACAAAAAGTCGATAATGCGCTGCTCTTAATCAATGAAAACAAATAAATAATACAAATTATATTTTACATTTTTAATTGCTTATGTGTAATAAAATCAAAATATGTTTATGTATTTAAGCAAATATGTATTTTATACCTTATGTACCTAACCTAGATATTATACTGACATACATACATATATTCAATGTTTAGTGTTTTTAATACATTTTTCTTCTTCTAAAATGTAAACTATTTCATGACGAAAAAAACCGTTGGTCTCAAGCGAAATTGTTTCGTTATCAAGAGGTCTTATATAGGACAGTATATTGAAAATCGCTATCACAGCTTATTACTATCACATACATCATCAGCCTATTCTAGGATCGCCTAATTAATACATAGTATTAAAAAATTAATATTAAATAAATATCAATATATGTTATAATTTTAATTTTGGGACTTATGTAACAGAATGAAGCCTCTTAAGAGTGTAATATATATTATGGACCGTAATATATGAGGCGATATATATGCGTCAATATAAATTATACGTGGAAAATGGTAAATAAACGTTTGTAATTGTTATAAATGCAAAATCGTTTTTGGTAGTCTCAACAAATAGATTGTTACACGGAAATACAATACGAGTATAATTTGGGTGCTGAATAGTATACTGTATGTTAAATTTGTATAAGAATGAAAAAATTTAAATTAATGCGGTTATTTTTTCACTGAATTTGAACGTGAACGCGAACGAGTTCTGTTTTAAAGTGAACGTTCCGAACACTGATATATATATATATATATATATACACATACATATATTATATGTTTAAACCATATGTGTGCCTTTTAAAAATATCCGTTGCAAAACCTTCAGTGCTCTAAAGAATTTTAAGACCCCGAAATCCTTATAACCAAAGTGCACACTTTACATTCCTGGTGAATACGACATTACGCATTCGGTATCTGTACAAATGTAATAATTTTACGCTAACGCCGTCTGAATTATGTGCGTGCGCGAGTGTACGCATATTATATTATTATGACCCCGAAACAATATTATAATATGGTCTGTGATATTACACATACACACACACACACACACACACACACACGCACACACACACACACACGCACACACGCACACGTACAATAATAAAATACAACTTCATGTGTGTATACATATGTAGTAAGTCCCACGTCAATCGACATACGACAACTCGCAATCATTATGGGTGTGACTGAGTATATGTATTCGTGCTTTGTCCGTCTGACCGTCTAAGGATACCGCATCACTGCACAGATATTTTAAGATATGGTTCATCATAAAAGTCTAGAATTTTTAAGTAATGTTGTATACGTTTACTCAGCGAAACTAAAAAAAAAATGATGCAGTACTACTTAACCGCTATAGGTACTTCATTAAAACTATATTATACACTATGATAAATATATCATATAATACTAATACGGAATTTACTAAAAGTTATTTTACTAGAAGATCTAATGGACAAACGACGACTGACCGTCCTAGGTATTGCTAAATAGCCATGAATACAAATATATGTTAGTTGTACAAAAAATTGTGTAAGAATATTATTACTAATATTTTTAGATTCTGAACGGAGTGATGGAATCTATTGGTTTTACAATGATGTGTGTTTATTTTTTTAATTTATTTTTTTTTAATTTTTTATTTTTGTATCTGACGACACCTTTTTTGGCAGTAAAAATGCTTCGATTTGGTTATGTAGCAACTTTTCTGAAAGGAAAGTGAAACTAGTTGGTACTTTGGGGGGTCAAAAGTAAAAAATTTTCAAAATTTTTTAAATGCGACGGGAAAAATCCTAAAAAAATAAGGGAAAAACAGGAGTTTTTACGCAAAACCAGTTTTCGACAAAACCAAATTTTTTATTTTTCTATAACTCAAAAACTAATCGATGTAAATACTTCAAATTTTCACCAAATGTTTAGATTAGCGTTCTCTATACACCGTTAAATTTTCAAAGTATTTTGACTTTAATTGATTTTAAAAAAACGATACAATTTTTTTGGCCGGCCAGAAAATCTTGAAAATTTAATACAAGATTTCTTATAAGTTGTTCCTTAACTGATAAAAAAAAATCTAAAATCGTAAGTCACAATTTTTTTTTATAAGTGCTCAAAGTTCCAATTTATACGAAATATGTAAAAATTGCGATAATTTGCAAGTTATTTTGTAGATAAAAATTCATAAAATTTTTTCTGTTCATACTTAAGGTTCAAAATTTTCACACTTGGTTATCCATAAGCTACTCTACAAAAGTCTTTAAAAAAATTTCTACCGGACTTAGAGGAAAAAATGTTATGACTGTTTGAAATTTAAATATTTACTTAATTGCATAAAATAGCAATTTATTCTCAAACGATTTTAAATATTTGTTATAATTAAAAAAGTATAAGTCGCAGATTTTTGAAATTTCTACCGGCTGTTAAGATTGGTATTTCCTTCATGTCATATTTTTTTCATAATATAATATTGATTTTTAAGCCACTTATAGACATTTAAAATATTCGATTTTTTACATTTTATTTTTATAATCGGTGATTAAAAAAAATTTGGCTCGTACAAAATACTTGAAAATTTAATAGAAGACTCCACATAAGTAGTTCTTATTGTCATTCAAAAATTTTTAAAATCCATAGGCACAATTTTTTTTTATAAGCGTTTGAACAGCGAATATTGACATAAAATTACATGTAAAATATAATATAATGTATAATATTCTAGACTGACAAATGATATCGGTTTTTTTTAAATGCTCTAACTCAAAAACGATAAACCGCAACAACTTGAAATATTCACCAAATCTTTATATTGACGTTCTCTATACATGGTTATGTTTTCAAAGTATTTTGATGTATTTTGACTTATTTATAGACAATTTTTCTAAATTTTTCGTTTCAAAATAAATTATACTTATTACTTATTACAATATTTATAAATAACCTTGTATTATATTCTAGTCAAACATATCATCTCCGTTCAGAATCGTTTTTCGTATTCAATGATACCTATCATTGAATTCAAATTTTACAAATCCATTATAATGACCTATCCTATGAAGAGTCGCACTTCACCCCCAAGTGTACAGCAGAGCGAGGCCCATCCGGTTCTTTTTTACAGTTAACACTACAAGCATTTTAGCTGAATAATATCATAAGTTTTTAACGATGACACTTAACAAACACCCAAACATGTACATAAAATATATACATAAATGCCTGTCGTATACAAACATTAATAATTATTATACCTAGTGAAATATTTTATTATATTCACTTATATATATATTTATAATTTTATTAATTACAAATGTTTAGAATTGCTATGAGTACCTAAACAAAAAAAAAAAAAAAAAATGACATAATCAAAAATATTTTTAATAGTTTTAATTGGAGATGTAGAATAGTGGCTGCATACGAATTGCGTCCCGAAGTAAAAAAATCGATAAATAAGTACACGGATTGCATCCCGGGTATTCTAGACGACTACATAAATTACATCCGGTTTTATCTAAACGACTACACGAGGTATATGAAAATGATCAATTAAATCGTCTCGATTTTATTAAAAAAGTATCGTTCAAGTTTTCAGTAGTCTTATAATTTTTAAAATTTAAATTTAATCTTATAATATAATTATCATCATAAGTTAATATAATTTAACTTAATACTTCTAATTGCGTAACTACGATAAAAAACAATAATTTGAATCTACCGTTAGTGATAATTTGCTATTGACAGTCCTAAATCTGTATAAAAGGAAAATGGAAAATAATGTTTCTACATTGAGATAAAATTCGTGTACTCGTTTAGAAAACCCGGCATGCAATTCGTGTGCATCGAGGTACACTAAAAATAATAACTTGATTTTTCTTCTCGTTTTATTCTTTTCTTACCGTCTCTTCTCGTTTTGTCGGAATAATGCGTGCGTACGTTTATTAATTTACTAAGAAAATAAATGTGCAATTGAATCGTGTTATTTGGCCAGGCAAAAGTCGTATAGTTTCTGCAATCACAGATACTTGTTTATCATGCATTACCGGCCCCAATGGCCCGCTAAATGTGTATATGGTGTATTGGAAAAACTCATAGTCCCTTAACAAAATAGGGTACTGGTAAATATAAATAATATTAGTTATAGAAAATCCTATTCGTATGTGTTGGGGACTGAGGAGTAGTATCACCGTGGATCGGATAAAATTGTATTCAACGTGTGGTACTCCGTCGGAGTAGATAAATCGTCGGCCGGGAGACAAATGCACGGACGTAGTTTTTACGTCTGCCAACCATTGGCGATTATCGAAGAGTACGTAATAACATGTGCGTGCGGTGAATGTTTTTTGTCGTTCGTCTCATAATGCTAAATAGTGAATAATACCGCCGTGGGAGTTCCGTGGAAACGGGCTACGAGAAACGGCAATCTTACCGGCTTGTTATTGCGAACGCAACACGCTCGGATTTCAGTGTAAAATGTTGTAAAATATTAGATTAAACCAAGTACATAGAACATTACGATTTGAAAAAATGCATGAAAATATTGTCAAAAACCTTCAAGGAGACCGAGATATTGTTCATCCCTTTAAGTTTAACAATAGGTCGATTTACTCGATTGTTAGAGGTAATAACACAGAATTGATTCTATTGTCCATGGATTTGTTACGTTGTACGTTTGTTAGATAAAGGCAATTCATACAGGCATAAAGTTCTCTTAACGATAGTTTCTTACTCGGTCTAATTCATACATTTTTTCCCACACCTAAATTGTCAGTTGACAAGTTAATATTAATTTTTTAAACATTGATTAATTTAGAAATTAAATTAATAACTTAACAATAATATAAGTTCATTTAATTTTTAAGCAAATTATTTAATTTGTTTAAAATTGATTTATTTTTTTTCGAAATAACGAAAAATACCGTATAATATTATTATTTTTGAAGCGCTTTTTCAGTACTAAACATAAATGTTATAATCTAACAATACGTAAAAATTATATTATTTATATTATATTGTTATTTATTATTCATATTTTGAGAGAAACGAAAATTCCAAATTACTCGTAATTGAATTAGCGGTCACCAAGGAAATTATAATGAGTTACATTTGATAATAAGTTAAAAGGATAAAACCAACATAATGTATACAAATATTTTAATTTTTTTTTTAATTTTAAATAAAATACACATGATTAAATATTATTTGTTAATTAGATTTAATATGATACATTTATAAGTATAATAATTACAAAATAATTATTATTGCTGTGGGATGGTCATCTGCAAATATTTTTATATTCTTGGATTTCATTGGCGCCATCTACTTGTAAAATTGCATTCGACACCGAGGGTTACTCTTATGATTTAACCACTAGACTACACACTCAACAATGATCGGCGAAAATAATACAAGCCGTCACCTAATGAGGCAATAGACTATCAAAGGAGGCATAAAATGTTATATTTATCTTCGTTATTTAAGTCTTTGTAAACTTTATAGATACATTCATTATAATTCGATAGATTTAGTATCTAAATTCTATTAATTTCAACTAGAGAGCGCTACATTTGTCGTAAAAAATTAACACAAAAGTTTATAACAATATTATAAACTTTTATGTTAGTTTTTTCGAATGTCATGTGCTTTTTATAAATTTTCCTTATTGTAAGTGATTATATTTTTATTGATTGAACTCTTCTATGATGAATCCTTCAACTTCAAGTATTTATTAAAATTTTACTTTTATAATTTGATGAAACTATATTGTGATGCCACTCAAATTGGAATCGCAACTTGTTCTACTATGAAAGTAATTTTCAACAATTATTTTATGAATATTTAATGATTCAATTAGGTTCCGAGGTAAATTACAATGACATTATTTTTTTTTTTTTTAATTCTTATTTATTGTAGAATAAAAAGCAATTTGAATTTCATACACATATTTACACATATTTTATGTTTTGTTTGTATTTTAAAAATACATATAATTCTGAGATCTACTCATAACGTTAAAATAACTAAATAATTTTAATAGACCGTCTGCCGAGGCTTTCAGCACCTATTTCATAAATTAATGGAATAATATTAGTAAACGATGTTTAGAAATTATTTAATAACAAGTTCTCCGAGGGAGGAAGGTTAACGTCTGATTTGAAATATTCAAACCAATAGAAATAATTTTCAACATTTTAACCATCAAGTAAAAAATATCATGCAAAGGTATCATTAAATTTATTTTCGTTTATTACATTAATAGTTTTAATGATGATCATATATGTTATGATTTTACGTGTTATAAGTTAAACAATTTTGTAGTTCACATTGAGTACGACACGACAAACAGAGAATGATAAAGGATTATAATTTTAACAGAAGTGCTTTTAAAAAAACAAAGGTTTTTCATATAGGTAAAGATAGTGATGATAGTCGATAAGATCAAAGTCGTAATGGAATAATTATTATCATATTTTCAACAGTTTTAAAAACTTGCCACCTTGTTCGTAGCCTGATTTATGCATTTTGAGGCCCTTAATTAAAATCAAAAAAATGAGGCATTTAATGCTGATATTTTTTATTTTAAATATTACATTTTCCTTTTGTACGATAAAAGTTGAATTCTATGAAAAAAAAAAGAATAAAGGTTTATATATGTTAATTCCGAGGCTCCCTAATAACGGAGTCCATAGGCCATTATCTATCCTGCCCAATGGTAAATATGACCCTGGATCGTAGCAATAATTTCCTACCTATATTTTATGTTTTCGAATTGGTTTTATTAGTATTTTATTTATTAATTAAATTTCGAAATTCATCGATCAATAATAGTTATCCTTTAGAAAAGTAGGTCGTTGTTTACATAACAAATACAATGTATACCTAACGAATACGCAAATACAACGTTGTCAAATAAAACGTAAACTTTATTATTCACAAATATAAATAATTGAACAATTTTTTGAGACCAGGTAAATTATAGTTCAATATTGCGAAGGAGTGATTCAGTGTAATATGCAGTATTATCAGAGCTTTAATAAATAATATACTATATTATACTGAAATAAATAAAAAAAAAAATTTACAATATATTATCCACGTATTAATTAAGACCGGTTTATTATATTTAGTGTCTATTAAACATAAATAAATAATATCACGTTTCGTCAGAAATAATAACAGTGATTTTTGCAAAACTAGGATAAGTTTTGATAAATCAAAAGTTGAAAATAAATCATAATTTGAAAGTAGCATGTTTACATTTACTAACATAGTATACAAGGCAAAAACGTACTGAATTATTTAGGGACGAAAAACATGTATAATGCACACTTGTACAATGTTTATAACGTCATGTTGGTTACCGGTTAATTTGTATTTTACTTATACGTACACCTACTGAGTAAATTTTCATGAGCTATAACTGCTTACATTATACCAATTAGTGATAA
Organism: Sipha maydis; assembly: GCA_034509805.1. Classification (NCBI taxonomy): domain Eukaryota; kingdom Metazoa; phylum Arthropoda; class Insecta; order Hemiptera; family Aphididae; genus Sipha; species Sipha maydis. The sequence continues at coordinate 718,802 of JASXSY010000274.1, forward strand.
CGAATTGTCATACAAAAATACTGGGTTTTGTTTTTCATACAATTGAAAACAGCTCATCACTATTACCTGTATTTTGTTGCTGGCCAAATTAAAACAGCGCGATTCGTTGATACACGCACTGGCAGTTTTATTTAAATCATTTGTATTAATAGCTATAATTATCTTTGACCATGTAACATTGTAGCCCGTGTGTAATATTTATTTCAGTCCATCGGGGACCGGGAGCAATGATGAATTGATTTAAAAACTTCAAACAAACTTATTGGAGTGTTAAGGAAAATAAATATACAAACACAAAATGTATGTAGATACAGATATATGTTGATCTATATAATTTATATATTTTTGCTAAACAATCAATTGACACTTACGCGTGATAACATCATTGACACCGATATGACCCGGTGCCGTGTACATGTTTGGATCGTAATTATTTACATTTTGGACCGTAATAGTTTGTACTCTATACTGCCCTAGTCTTTTGTAAGAAAACACTTTAATATGCTTGTAGGAAGCGCATAAATACAATTTGAAGACTTATTTTTATTGGATAGTCCGATTGGTACTCTGGTTTTTGGGTTTTGAAAGACTGATCGATGAGTTGGAAAAAAAGAGAAAAGAGCGAAATAGCTCATCAGTGGTCCAAAATTAACTTGATGCGTAACAAAAATGTTAGTTGTATCTGTAAGTAATTTCGCATCCCAGACCTAAAATGTTCATTCCACGTCTGTCTGCACTGCAGAAAGTTCAAATACAATGTGGTCCTCGTTAATTGTTATTTTGTTTGTTCCTGCGGCGAAAGCATGCCACTGCACGTCGACCTACATGTAGTCATGAAGTATTGGATACGATCAAATCACCGGCGTGTGTGCGGAACACTGCAATATTTTTCCGATTTTAATCCCGAGAAAAGTTCCGAGAACATAACAATACGTTTATTGTTCACGTGACGCGGATCGAAATTGCATTTTTGATATCGTGAGTGTTCAACTTTCGCGGTAATTGTCAAAAGTATTTCCGACCGAAAATTCGAGTTTGACAAGTTTGACGAATTGAATTTGGTTTTCGCGAAGTAAAATTCATCAGAATTGCTAAGTAAGCACGGCGGTGAACGCGGTGGTATTGTACGTGTTTCAAAGCGTAGGCAGTTTATGATAAGATTTCCTAAGTTTACGAAATATCTGACGGTTTATTGCGAAATGTTGGTTTTACCAGTATACGCGATTTCCCGTGAATCTTAACAGTATATAATCCATTTAAATGTAATACACCGTTACAGAAACCGCTACGATGTATTTATTATTGTATTAAGTCTATGCCGTTTTATATTAGCGATGCAACATAGACGAATGTTATTTTATACAAGTTGAATACACGTCAAAGTAAATCAGTACAGACTTGGAAATAAATGTTCTAAGTGAGAATTCTATCCAATATATAAGAGTTTCCTGTCGTTATTGTTAGTGCTTACATGTTTATGAAATTTTACAATAAGTGAAATCATAAACAATAATAATATCTCATTTGTCTAGTTCAACCAAGTTAATGTTTTTTGAATAGATATGAATAAAAGACATAGAAGTAAATTGTAATCCTAATGTTATATTATATCTTACTGTTGTTCCTATATAATATGATTTAGCATTTTACATAAATTATTATTACAATAACAAAAATTGTATTATTTTTGACAAACATACGTAGAAGATCACTCAATATGCTGTCGAAGAGTTAAGGATATTCTTCATAATATAATCGATAAATCACTGTTATCAGATTTTGAATAATTTTTAATATAATGTTCATGTGCACTAGATTTAACCAATTAAATAACAAACATTATTAGCCCGTTTCATTATGAATATTTATTCTTTTATCATTATATTATTGTTTTATTATCGGTTGCGTTTTCTACGGCCTCGAGGCTTATAACACTACAAGGAACCAAGTTTTACGTGCTCGGCCAGAAACACGACTCCGCTAAAAAATGTGCTTTCGATAAGTCGTATGTATGCATCAAAAAAATTCGATGTCCATTGGACGTCAGTTAATAATCCATACCTAAGGTTATAGCACCTACCTGTTCTGATCTGTATAGGACACAAACAGTATATTTTATCGGCCATACTATACTTGTGGACACTTAACTTCGATCTGACACCATAAGTTGGTATAACAAGCCACTACTCGTATCAGAGGCTCCAATGAGGGTCCATTACATTTACATACTCACAATACCAAAAGTCTTATATATTGTTAAAATTTTCCAGTCGTATTTTCATAAACATAAACACCATAGATTATATACAATGTAATTTTAATTTTTAATCTCATACAAATTCGTTTTATCTTACTGAAAATAAGCATATTACTAAGTATGCTTTCTCATAAGAATGTCATCACGATAAATTTAAGTGTAGTTATGCTGACCAAAGATTCTTACGTCAATCCTTGTTTGAATATATATACCGTATTATAAACGAAAAATGTATCATAACTGTCGATAAAATGTTTATTTCATACAGTTTCAATTAGTATTAAATTGTCACGTGTATTTAAAAATATTATAAAAATTATTTCTGAACCAATTTTTCAATACACTTTTTCAGTGATATTAACACCGATTACAAAATTGTCGCAGTGTTTATAAGGCTGTTATCTAAACTTTTAAATTTCACGAGTTTAAAATTTTGCACTGTCGTATTTAAAAAAAAAACCTTTTTAGTTTTGTCACAGAGCGTTTAAATTAATATCACATCGTTGTAAACTGCTAAAAGAATTAGTTATTTATACTTAAAATTTTAACACCTTAGATTATCAGAAAAATAAATTAAATTAAAACGATTGTTGTTACAAATGAAAATCAATGACCAATTGTTTGGCACCGCTTTAAATTTGTTGAGACGATGAAACCAATTTCACGCACACGAACCTAAGCTTATATGGTTTAGAAAACAATAAATGTGTCTATTGAGTTGCCTATAAATGGACACAAGTAGTTTTTGGTTCCATAACTAGTTGATATTCAAAGTGATAAAACTTTTAAAATAGGGTATGCATAGGATTTGTCCACCATTTTAATATTTAATTAAATTAATCATATGATTAAAAAATTAAAAAATTTAAAATAATGGTTTAGTCAATTTTATAATATTATAATAATTGATAGATAAATTGAATTTACAATAGTTATGTTTGAATGTTTTAAATTTTTAAGCTTTAAAAAAAAATCTATTATAAATTGCTATTATTCATGTAATTATGTCTAAAACTAATATTTAAGTATTAAACTCTATGGATAGACATAGAACGATTTCACTTAAAGTTCGAATCATGCGTACAATATCATCATATTATTGCATATACTCGACAAAAGCAATGCAAACAATTCTACTTTATAGATTTTATTACGTAAAAGTGAATATTAATAAATGCTCGGCGGATCTATTGAAATATCAAAAAAAAAAAATAAAAAAATAATATTTAGTATTATATTTTGCGGTAGGAAAAAATTCTCGAAACAATCTAAAATAAATTATTATGAATTAAAAATAAAGATATTTAATTTAAGATATTTAATTTAGTGCGTATAACTAATGTACGTTTATTACATTATTAAAATTAACTAATATATTTATGCGTTGTAAACTGTTCTACAGACAATGTGAACTATCTTATATGAATTACGCTTTCACTAATAAAAATGAATTAATTAATTAAAATAAACATATTTGAATCATTGTTTCCGGGGGCAATGGCACAAAAGAAGAAATCCTGGGAATGTTAGAATTATAAGATATTTTAAGAGCCATTAAGAGATTTACCCTTTACGCCTTCACGGCATATATTCATTTATACCTAATGAGAAAACAATTTTTTTTTTAATTTAAAAACAAAAATTGTATGGAATTATTAAGTTTCTACGTGTTTTAATTACAATTATGTCGTTCATAAGATTATGCCGGTAGATAATTTTTAATAATTACTGGCCACATGAGTTTTTATGTATTATTAAGAGCCTCTTGTGTTGTACTCGTACATGCAACATTGTTACATTTAAAGTTTTGCGACAAAACCGCAATAGATTAAAACCATTGTTTTACAATGAATATGGCAACGACGATAAAAAAAGTGTATGCAGTAAAGTTTATAAGTTGATTTTGTCGAACGGAAGCGAACTTTGAACCGTGAATTTTTGATGTTTCGAATAAATGGATTATCACTATATATAAATGAAACGATCAATGACAAATACTTAACCGACCAAACTCATTAAGGATGCGTTAAAAGAAACGACGGGAACTGTAGACATGTCCTATTTTTGACAGTTATTAACTTAATAAACCAGTCCCCACCCATTCGATTCACATTTTACCAATAAATACTCGATCCCGTTTTAAAATTAGATTACTTTATATATACTTACTCTTTATCGCTGAGTACCATGCACACCTCTTAGTAGTGCTTTCTCCTCTTCTCCGTCCAGTTTGGAAAAAAAATGACGTAACTTTGCAAAACTGTAAATTATATGTATCTCTTATTTCTCGTAACACAATATGATATTGTAAAATGGACAAATTATAATGTTATAAATAATTGAAATCTTAGAGGCAGCGAATTTCGTACAGCATTTTACTTTCGCCTACATCTCATTAGATAAAACATTTTTGTTCAAGTTGTCAGTCACTATACCTGATATATCTAATTCAATAATGGTTTGGTGAGTTATAATTTTTTCAACTATTAACTTTAAACCGTGAATTAAAACATGCGTAGACTTATGCAATGACAGATAAGTTATACATTCATTAAAAATAAGATTGAATGTTGAATCAGATTTATTCCTTAAACAACAAAACCGAATTCATTCTCACATATGCAATTATAAATACAGATTAAATTTTACTATATATATATATATATATATATATATATATATATAAATATTAAGTTAAATTAGAATTAAAATTAATTATTATAAGCGTATTTTTTTTATTTCTTTTTACAGATTTTAAAACTGATTTGATTTACGTGGAAAATTTAGAAAGCCTACAACCGGAAGATTTGATTTATTGCAAGTTAGTTTAATTTTTAATCAAATATTAGTATATCATAATTATACATGGCAAACAAATATTTGATTGAAGTATTACTTATAAAATTACTACTAGAATAGTGTTTTATTATCCTTACTTCGCTATTAAATATTATAAAATAAACTATAAATGAACAAAAGCAAATTAAATAAAAAAAAAATATATATAAATGGATAGGTATTTATGACAATAAACGATGATAAATAGTTCTATTATCAAGAATCCGACATGGATTATTGATTTGTTTCTATTTTATAATATAAATATGTTTTAATTGCTGTTGAATTTGAATTTGTGAAATATTAATTTTCCTTAGCGGTAAACGGTCTTTTGCCGTTATAACTAAAGATGTTTTTCTTTTCACATTGTTAACAGTTTATTCAGGAATAAAACCGTTTGTGTTATCGGGTAGCACACGTATAATAATATATTACTGTGTTCCGTAATGCTCGAGGATATATTATGATGTTAAAATAAATGGATGTACAATACGCTTTGCGTACTTAATTTACATGTATACATTACCTTTAACCGCGCCACTGATTAGATACTAAATCGACCGGCAACGTTTTAAAAGATAAATGCGAGGGGAAGAGGGAAAGATGGGTTTTTCGGTATAATAATATTTTCGAACCTTTGATAGTCAATTTCTTATTCCTGCTAAACGCAGCGCGTGCGGTAGGGTGGAGATCAAAATGATGCGAAGAAATTGTTACACTCTTTGATGTCGAACGAAATTGGGTGCGTGTTGCTCTATACAACGACGTATGTGAGAATGTGTGTGTGTGTGTATGTGTACGAAACAACCCCCTCAACCCTGACCCAAGCTCGAAAAGGGGTTGGAGATTTTTGACGGTCTTGGCCCCGGAAGCTTAAAACGATTTAACAGATTATAGACTTTTACTTGGCCAGCGGGCTTTTTCATTCCACACATTTGCATAGCAAAGAGATCGTGCACTGCTGTATATAGTTTTATACACACACAGCAGAGTATATAATATATACTATACTTCTTATTTCGTGAACTTGTTTTGTGTATACGTATATAATACAATTCAGTACACGTAAATGTATACTATGTGTGTATGTGTGTGTGTGTGTGTGTATAGTAAATATTCTATCTGGCTGTTTTATTCTCGTTTCAGATACACTATAATATTATATTCAACTTGCAAGGTGGGCACAAAAATGTTTACATGACGTGAAAATCTTGTGCTTAAATTATTTACATTTTAAACCGTTATATTTTAAGTTTCGGATTTTACAACCCTAGAAAGTACTATAATAGACGATATTCTACGGCCTGATCAATCTTAGATTGGGTGTTATGTAATTGATAGGCCCTAAACATATGAAAAATAGCAAAAAAACGAAGCAAGTACATAATTAAACATTTTTTGAAAAAAAAAATAAAAAATATGAATGTTAAATAATCATTTATTAATTGGTAATTTATTGAAATCTAAAATAAATTTAAATTTTTTTTTATAGTCATAAATATTTTATTACAATTATTCTACTATTTAAATTTAAATTTTGAGTTTTTATTGAAATAAAAAGTAATTGAAATTGAACGCATAGCGTTATCACTATAATACTAAAATTTTAAAAATAATGTAGTAAATATGCGTACTGAAGTATCGCTAAAAGATGTCCTTGTAACCGAAATTTATTCAAATTATTTAACATCCCTAGAAATTATATTTAAATTATCAAAAATAGACTTCTTAATATATTTGATTTATAGACCACCCAATAGTATTGTATATATAGTTCTAAATAATTGAAATAAAAAAAATATATATATACTAACTCTAAAAACAGCAACATTTTACTTGGGGATTAAACTACCGATTTGCTTAAATCATCAAAAATGAAGGAAGATTACTTGTTGTTAATGGCACAATTTGATTACTCCCCAAAAAAGCTAGATTGTCTGAACTATGTTAGTGCCTTTGTAGAACTACAACATTTTCTTAGATCTTGTTTATTACGGTATCGATCTGCAGTAATCCCTGACCGACACTGCATGCTTGCAATATTATCCGTTATTGTCCGTTATTGTTGAATATAGATTACTTACACTTGCATTCTTATGTTGCAATACTTAAATTAAATGTGTCATTTGGTATATATCTTGATCAAAATCAAACGCATTAACACATAAAAGGACAGCCACGAATAACATTTTTTAACGATCCATCAGACAAAGATTTTTTACAAAAAACAAAAGTTTTTTTTTTCTTTTTTTTATAATGGGATTTCGTCTATCATAGGGCCATAGCCCCATTACAGTCGGGTTAATTCGTGTTGAAATTGTTTTGTTGAAACTCATGTTTGGAACAATATTCGGTGTGAAGTTGTAGTGATTTCTTCTCTCAGAACTGTGGCAGTGCATTTTATAAGTAATTTTCACTGGGTGACAAAAAATGTTTTTCTTAAAATAGTCAATGTATAATACCATAGTGCGATTATAGTATTACACGTTCGTTTCTCTTTATTTCTCCCAATTTTTCAAAATACTGTCGACAGAGTATAATCAATGGGCGGCATTTGTGTCACCTAGTTAACTAGTTAAAAAATGCACTGAACTCTGGTGCAGCCCGGAAAACGAAATCACCATTAACCGAGTTCAAACCGGTTTTAAAGCACAACCGCCTGTCTACGTAACATTCTTTCCGCCTCGATACCCCTGAAATAAAAATTATTGCCTGATTAGGTGATTGTGTGATTTGTGCAAATATTTACGACCGGTTTCGATTAAAAAAAAATTATCAGTTATAAAAAAAGAATACACATAAACAAAACAATATTATTTTTTATAAATATTAAATATATTTGTTCTCTATTTGTTTACCGATATGAAACACGACGAATAAATGAATAACGCACTTGCTGTGAACGGTACAAATTCTGACACGAATAGAAACTCATAGCAAACGTAATTTATTGACCTTTTGAGTAAAGTCTGATACGAGATAATGTATTTTTGATGAACTCTTAGTCCGGATACAGATAGGTACCTCTGTGCGTAGGTGCACTATATGATGTTATTATATTATCCTTTAAAACCGACTTATGTGAAGTATGATTTGTGTCAACCGCGTATTTCAAACCAATTCGATATTCATTAGCTATCTAAGCTCATTGTGTTGAAAGCATTGAAGAATCAAAACCGCTTAGAAAAAAAACCACATCATTATTAAAAATAATATTTGTTTTTGCTAACAATTGATCAATAAAGTAGAGTACAATGAAGTAAATAATTTGGTTTTAATACATTTAGTTACAAATGATTTCCGATTTCAAAAAGATTTATTTACAATATTGAACGAAGTAATTAATTGTTTTATTAACTTTATTATATTGAAGTGTTAAGTGTTATAATATTATTTGGGTGTTTTACATTGAAAAAAACGAGACACGTTCAGATTTTTTGATGGCGTTTTTATTTCTTATCCGGTAATACTTATTTTATTGACACAAACCTGGTTTGTGAACGGTGAAGGTTATTTTCAAATGTTTTTGCAGGTTTTCTACATACTAGGTATGTATTGAATTTTATTGAATAAGGTTGGTTTTTACTTTTATACATATGGTAAAATAATTTGGAACACATATTTTCTCGTTTAAACTCAATACTTTGAGAATTTTCATTTAAATAGTATAAGAACGAGTGAAATGCATTTCTCTATATCAGATGAGAAACAATCGAGTTGTGATCGAGGAGCAGTAATTTTCACGGATATTCGGTTTTCGAATGCTACAGCTCTATCGCAGTATATTCCAGTGAATTTTTATCCGTATTCGCTTTCCTCCCCTTCCCAATCGTATTTAGACCATTCCCTTTAGTCTGGTCGACGCATATGGGGGAGATGTACATATAGATCCACACTTGGTAACTATCGTTAGTATATACATGTAGTAACGAACCGTATCGGATGTATTGTATTAACACCGAGATCGAATTACACCGAGCGGGCACATATTATATGCTAATAGCAATCAAAATAGTGTTTTATAGAAATATGTAAATGAACCCGCGGAGAGAAATATCACGTGATTATTGTTTATGCGCCATCATTATACGATATCGGACGAGCTTTTTGTTCGAAGTTTTTAATATTCAACTATCTATTAAAATCACTTTTTATCATCTTAATAATCATCGACAATTTCGTTTGTAGCAGTTTTTATCAATGTACATAAATATATACAAATATAATGTGTTGAGTAGAAATTTATGAAACGCGTATATGCAATTGCACTACATTCTCGGGAATAATATTGATTGCTTCGAGGTTTTCTCTACCACCAAAAAAATAAAAGGGTTCCGGCCACTGTCCGCGGTTCACGTGTTGACACGACATCATTTTTACACTATGCATATGGCCTTAAATCCATTTATTACAATAATAACGGTATAATTAGTCTGCTCCAAACCATTCGAGGGCAAGTGTATAATATATTTATATAGGTATACCGCGATGTGCGTTCCATATTTATATGTATAGAGAAACTCGTAAAAATATACAGAATGCCTGGAGTCAAAAATTATGTCAATTTGTATGTATACCAATAATTAATAAATAATACTATTTGTACAAATACTATGAGTATCATTTTTAGATTAGTTATCATCAATTGGCTAAGCTCTCATTAGTACTCATTAGTAGGGTAGGGGACTTATAGTATTTGCATATTTGTTTTGCACAATCAAAAATATAGCTGAATACGAAACAAATATGTTTCATGCTTTCACAAAGCTAGTCTTGAAATTTTATTTTGCATATAAACACATACTTCCAGTTTTTTTGTTTTAGAGAGTATTTCTTCCATTTTATACCTTTAGATGTATATTTTAAATAATTTATAATTTCATCAATATTTTTCTACCAACGTATTTATTTCACCTAAAACACGACCAAAATATTTTTAAATTTTGATCATATAATTTGGTTGATGACTCTTCGCAGACGCATGTTTTCCTGAAAATACGTCTTCAGGATCGGCGATTTAATTCATTTTATTTATAAACAGTAATCACGTAGTCTACATCATATATTTTCCGATAGGACTTTAACGATTCTATATATGATATCAAAAAATTTTATTGGTATTAACTTTTGTCAATCAGTGTTGGCTAATAATTTAATGTTTTAGTTTATCAGTTTTAGTTCTGCCTTTTGCGTATGTACGTCTATTCGTAATTCGTGTCAACTCTTAATTTGTGTAATATTTTAACATTAAAATAAATAGTTTCAACAGTCGGTTAAAGAGTTATTTATCGGAATTTGGAGTTGATGTGTTTCCGACAGACGTTTAAATCCTATACCGTAAGTGTTGTGATGTTAAAGAAGAATGTGAAAAACGATTTGATGTTACTCAATATTTAAATGATTTATATGTTTTATAAATAATTATTTTTAAAAAAAAAAATGTATAAACATATTATACGGTTTTTCAGTTATAAGCGCTTACATACTTGGTGTTTTTTTAGAACAAGTCCTCTGTCCTACTCATTAGGATATTAATGTTCATCGAAATCAAAACGTTTGGATACTTTTTCAATTATATTAATTTTAACTACAATTTTTCACTACTGTTATATATTGTTGTAATTATTCAAAAGATGCGTGGCCAAAATGTTTGAGTCTCCGAAGCACATAATACATAAAATTATAGCTAAATAAAATAAAAAATATATACATCTACATAAATAAACAGTAGGTAGGTAACTAAAGTGTTCATCTAAGATAGAAAAATATATATATTTATATTTCTATCTAGATATATATTCATATAATTATTTAGATAAAAATATTAATTATCTATTATTTTAAGTCTCAACTCTGTATATTACACAATAATTACATAAAATAATATTCTATTTTATTCACAAAAATGGGTAACTCACATAAGCTACGTACTACTAGCATCGTCTTATGCCAATTTATAAAATGCCACCCAGATATATTGTGTAACAAAAAAAACTAAAAAAAAAAACGCCGATTAAACAAATGCTTTAAACCCACGAAAACTCATAAAGATGTAAAAATAATAATAATCATAATAGGTAAAAATAAAAATCCTTTATTGAAAAATTGATATATTATGATAAACTAAGATACGCATCGCAGCATTATCGACGGTCTTATATCGACCAAGAAATAAATAAAGTTTTTTTTAATTATGATTGCGTATAAGTAATTTCGTATTTCGACAGCATTGTTTCGGACTAATCACCGAACAAATATAATCATTATAGTTCAAAATAATATTATCACTACCCACTACACCGAACGCTGTTGAGAAAATGGTCTTATAACGCATTAGTAATCGGTACAAGAACGGTGACATTATAATTTATGGTTACTATGAAAATGATTGTTGCGAAAATCATGGGGCGATAAATGATAATCCTATCGAACGCCACACGGTTAGTGGTATATTAATGCGTACAACAATTAATAACATTATCATGCGCGGTAGACGATGCAGCATTGTTGTGGAGGCGGAATAAAATAAATCTCCCTGACTTGTAAAAACAAAAAATACATGGTAACGGATTTAGGGAAAACGAAGCAGCGGATCCGGAGCAGTCGGCACAATATTTAACGTGAGGAGAGGATATTATTATATTAATATAGTGGGAAACCGTTCCAGACGCGCGTCGTCGCGAGAACATTATTATGATGGTAATAATAAAATAACTCGAGCGAAAACTGATCCCTTTCGGTTTATTACGTAATGATAATTATTATGCGCACCGCAAGCCGCCGTCGCTGTCCTTAAAAACGAAACCCCGATGCCCTCGCGGGTGCGGATCGCGACGGATGGCACACGGACGACAACAACCCCTGCAGTCATCGGAACGACACGCACCGGCGACGGCAGCGACAGCGGTGGCGGACCGCTCGCATACAACAGTCGTCGCATAATATTATAATAATAATAACAATAATACCTACTAATAATCGTAATAATAATACGTATTACGTACGTGTGTCTCCCCCGTCCCATTGACCGGTCACCGTCACCGGCTGTTGTCACGCGTCCCCGCGTATTACAATCCAAATCATTAACATTATTACAGTATTATTACGGTTATCTGTACGATTTCGCTTCTGCCGGTCTATTTTTGAATTCACACTAATCATTAGCCAATTGTTTAGTACACTAATTGTTTAGACAACAATTTTAGTGCACTAATTAATAATCGTATTTTTGAATCGTATATTTTGATGATCTAATATTTTGTACACTAAAAGGATATTGTCTAATCCAACTTTTTTAAACCAATCTTTTTTAAACATATTTATAAATGTTATGTTTGCGATACTGTAAAGTATACATTATTATAGATTTTATCATTATATTTTTCAGTGATAAATATTGATAACAATTAAAAAAAAAAAAAATAGTTTTTCTTTTTATTGAATTAAACAAAGTTGTATTAGAATTCAATTTCAAGTACAAAATTGTAAGTATCTATTGTTTGAAATGGAAAAAAAATAAAAACCCAAAAGTGTTACATATGAACAAAAACAATTATTAATTGATTTTGTTCATAAACATCCAAAATTGATTACAAATAAAATTTGGACCCACTTTCACCATAAAAAGTGCTCAATTATTGTGTGAAACAATAAAAAAAATATTAAATAACACTATTGGTCCCAAAAGAATCCTCAGCTATATGAAATCGAACTAAATCTTGCCTTTCTTCAACAATTTCTTAGTTGTTAATAGCTTGAAGGTAATTAAGACTAACCAAATGTTCCATATTATTTAATTTTTTGTTATTTTATAATTTATTAAATAGGTAATTATTAATAATAAAAATAACTATATTACAACGACACAGATAAGTGGTTTCTAGCTCGAAATACGAAAATGATAATGTTATTTATAATCTAAAACACGATTAATGTGATAGATATCCACTTAATAAGTTTATCTAAAATTTTAGTGCACTAATAAAAAAGTTTTAGTGTGCCACCGTTCAAAAATACGATTTTTTGCTCTTAGACTAATCGTTGAACTAAAACATGATATTTTATTGTACTAATATGATTGGTGTGCTAATGTAAAATTAAAAAAATAGACCAGCAGTAATCTAAAATGTATATTTAAGTTGACTAGAGCGTACGCAATGGTATCGGCTTAGTGAATCCTATTATAACCAACGCTTGGGTGTCATTCTATTACACCTGCAAAGGGTCAGTGTCGTGTAAGTAATAATGAAAAAACAGTATTTTTTTAAATTTTAAAAACAGTTTAAACCTCAGTGTACGTTATGTGATATGTAACCTAATATAAACTATAAGTTATGAGCGTTGATTAGTGTTTGAACGAGTCAAAACATATTTCACCATTCAAAATGATATGGGTAAGTATGAATTATTGTAAAATATACTATTTATTTGTTACAATTTTGATTTTCTAGTTGTTAAATAATTGAAAATGTTTCTTTTCATTAAAGACAATTTGTAAAAGTGTATGTGTACAACCATGATTATTTTAGACTATTTGTCCTCGTGCTTGTACCCGTTTATGATTCGCGCTTTCATATAATCTACAAATGTACAACATAAAAAATCACTTAATGACAAACTCAAATAATAATTATTTTAAAAACTAAGATAAAATTAGACTATTTTCTACTTTGTTTCATTTCGTTTTCTCGTAATTCTACTTTATTTTTCAAACTGAAAAAATTATAGATTTTTTATTTGACCCGTAAAATGCATGAACTCAGTGTTTATGTGATATTTGTTCGACATAAAAATTTTAATTTTGAATACTGTCACCGTAACGATTTTTAATTATTCCCCTCGAACAGGTTGCTGTTATAGTCCAATAAGTTATAGGTTTAAATGTCACTTTTTTCAACATTGAATTATTTTTTAAAAGCCAAAGGTTTTAAATCATATTACTCATTTAACTCAGTTATTTAATCAAAATGAGGATATAAATACGAAATAGTACATTGTACAAATAATGCATACATCTTATATCCAAATAATTATACGAATCGATTTTTACTTATTAGCTCTTACTCAAAATTATGTCAACGGGTTAAAATTGTAAATGAAAAGCGATTTTGAAAAATATTATCCAGATATACAGTTCTTTGTTATTTTACTAAAAATTAAAAATATAATCATATAATATTCTTATAACTTGCTTTTTTCCAAAACACAATACAACTGCTTGATTAAACTTTTCTTTGAACATGAACAAATTAATTAGGTAATTAGTTTTTTGGAATAATGTTTGTTACCATGGATTCAGACAGGTACATGTCTACTCTACATAATTTGTTGCGAGTTTTCATTATATGTTATGAAAATTTCACAAAACCGAGTGTACATGCCAACGTGCACGATTTGGTATTTTAGTGTATGTTCGGTATCACGAAGCGATCTCGTAACGATAATTGGAAACGATAAGGCTAAAAAAGCAGATACCACGCAACTCGTACTTTATTATTATTATGTGAGTCGTACTCGTATGTAGACCACGTAAACCGAATACGTTCTTCGAGGCTCCGATCATGCCTCCTCGCTTTGTGTCATAATATTATTAATATAATTAAATAAATTAAAAACTAAGTATTTTTTATTCCAATTTTTATAAACTTCATTTCTGCCTACAAATAAATACTATTTATTTGTAAAATATAAGTGCGAAACAGTGTAAGTATACGTTTTGTTGATTAGTATTAATTACATACACTTAGAGGTGAAATCGCATACGGGTTCAATAAAAATATTTTAAATTTAATCTTTCACGCTGGTCGCACGCGCACTCTATAATAGTCTGTAATAAAATTATTTTTTATTTTTACAGCGAGTCTAATGACGAATTTATTTTTTCTGTACGGAATTTATGTTCTTACTATCGGACAAACTGCATTGAGTTCACAGTAAGTAAAAGTGTTATTTAACCACTATGTAAACAATTATTTTCTAATAACCATAACAGAAGCATAAAATAAATGTAGGGTACTAAGTTAAACTTCATAAAAAGTACAGTTGGCTGGCTACTTCTTTGTCTTTACTCGTTAAAAAATATTTGATACCAAATTACAATCAAAACGTTCTGCACTAAACAGGATACATTATTATCGGTTGTAAATTTCGTATCGCTACTAACTAGGTACCTAGTCATCTTTATTATAACTTAAGTACTGTTTGATCGTTATTTAAATAATTTGAATTGGTATAAAAACTAATTTACATTTCTAATCTGTTCTGTTTCTATTATTGAAAAAAATTTTACTAACCAATTTAATTTATATTTATTAAGTTGAATGCGAACAGATACAGTGAAGTCTTATGGCTACATCCACGTAGACACAAACAATTTAAACAATAAATGATGACACAGGTATCTGTATGTATTTTAAAATCAATAATCATAAATTTATACTAATCATATTTTAAAATAATAAATATATATATATATATATATATATATATATATTTTATTATTAACAAATTCATTGCTTATAAATGATTAAATTAAATAATACGTTTCACTTAAAATATATACTAAATAATAGGTAGTTTCTTAAAAAATGTATATAATTATAAGTACAAAATATTTCAGTTTCTATAGGACATTTCATATAGTTAAATTCGCTTTATTTATGTAGAATTAATTAAAATGCATACTATTGTTATTAGATACATAACCTACAAATATAAAATTATTTTAACCCATGCCGTAATTCTAGCTTTTTTGCTGTTCTTTTAATAACACAGTAAATATTATAATTTTAAAATTTACTTTAAAAATCAAATCTACAGTGTCTATTTTTCATAAAATAAAAATCTTCAAACATCATTCAGCATTTCAGTATAATGTCATATATATATATATATATATATCACGTAGCTCATTAATTTTGTTATTATTATTCAAACATTCGCTGGGTACTGATTTCAATAATTGGGGCTTTCATATTTTCAGTCCATAATTACCTAACCATGTATCTTGTAATTTTTAATTGCATTGCAATGAACTTTATTAAGTACTTTAAAGTTTTCCTTTTTTAAAGAAATATTTACAGTATGTATTAAAATGGTGAACATTGAATTGACTTCCAATATATTTTTCAACCAGTAGCTCTAAAAATATAAAAGTTAAAAAAGTACATGACTTTTAATATTTTTAACGACACAGTGCCGGATTACTGCTGGAAATTATTTAACATTTAATCTGATAACGCATTAAACGATTACAACCATCGTCGTATTTATACAATTTAACTACCATAGATTTTACTGATATCATTTAACGCAGTACTCGCAGTTCATCACATACATAATTTAAATATAAAACTAATTTTGTTGAAAAAATGAGTAGCGGAAAGAGAAAATTAATTTTAATAGTTAATAAGTTTAAATTGATATACATTTATACTTTATTAATTTATATTTATATTTTAAATTTTAAGAAGTTCCAATATGATGGATGATATAGTTCTGATAGGAGAAAACCTAGAAGTTGTCAATAATAGGTTAAATGAGTGGAGGTTAGCCCTCGAAGAAAAGGGATTGAGAATTAGTAGAAATAAAACTGAGTATATTGAGTATGATTTTGGACAAAACGACCAAGAAGTTGAAGGAATGAGGAGACAACTGACAATAGATGGTGATGTGATAGGTGAAGTTGAGAGCTTTAAATATTTAGGATCTTTTGTTCAAAAGGACGGGGGCTTTGACATTGATGTAAAACATAGGATTAAGTGCGGGTGGATGAAATGGAGAGAAGCATCGGGCGTGTTATGCGATAAGAGAATTCCAATTAGGCTGATAGGTAAATTTTATAAAAGTGTAGTGAGACCAACTATGCTGTATGGTTCAGAGTGTTGGGCGGTTAACAGGAGAATAGAACAAAGTATGAGTGTCGCGGAAATGAGAATGCTTAGATGGTTGAGTGGAGTGACAAGAGAAGATAGAATAAGGAATGAATACGTGAGAGGTAGTGTTGGTGTAGCGCCAATTGTGGACAAGATGAGAGAAAATAGGCTGAGATGGTTTGGGCATGTGATGAGGCGAGAGGAAACGAATGCAGTAAGAGTGGTTATGAAGATGGACGTTGAAGGGAAAAGAGGAAGAGGAAGACCAAAAAAGAGATGGTTGGAGACTTTGGAGAATGACATGAGGGCTGTCGGTGTGTGCAGAGGAGATGTGATTGACCGAGTAAAGTGGAGGTGTAGGACAAGGGTGGCCGACCCCAAATAGTTGGGAGGAAGGCGAAGTAGAAGAAGAAGAATACGTATTATATAAAATATTAAATGTAGACGCAAGTAAAACCAAATAACATAAGACCGACCAAAATATTAAAATATTTTATATATTACATTAACACTGAATTTGTCATTTTATTATGTTTTATACCACTATAAAGTACGATTTAGAAGAAGCCATCTGCCAGCTGCGTATTCACTTGTTTATGTATAACATTGATACTTATTGACCTTTACAAATCACGAAATATGTTACTGCATAATAATATATTAACTCCTAAGTCATATACCTATTGGTTACCTGTAGTAATAACATAACGACCATTAACATCATTAAAGTAAAGAACCTATATCTTGTACCTATGCAATTTGCTTATTGCGTTTAAAATAAAAATACACGTAAAAATCAATTTGTTAAATTATCCTACCTATACTTACGCATATCCCGCATCTTCCTGATCCGTACAAAGTTATTAATCGACTTACCTTTAATTTCTTGTAAAATACCTTCCCTTCGCCTAATACAAAAGACGCTAACGATTTAAGTAAAACTGATAAATTATTTTCCAAAACTCATTCACATACATGTATCACCGTGTTACAGTGACCACAGCGACATTGCCGAGAGCGAAAATGTTTTCGAGACCAGCTTATCGCTCACGGATATATTACCGATCAATCCAAAGAATTATGATAAAAATCGCGCGCCCAAAGTCCAAGGGCAACCGACTAATGTTTATTTTCATGTGACGGTGCTCTCTTTAGATTCCATCAATGAAGAATCTATGGTAAACAACATTTAAAACGTACAGAAACATTAGCTACAGTAATACAGAAATAAATAAAATAAATATAAATAATATTGTTTAAAATGGTTAACTATGTTTGATATTGTAATGCGTATAATTAATAAGATCATAGCTATTTTGATAACGTCGTTCCAATCATGTGTAATCTATAGCTTGTCACTTTTCTCTCTTTATTCATCAGTAGTTTAATTGTATATTGTGTGTATATTACCCATCCTCAATAAGCACAACTGCAAATATAATATTTCTTGGGTCCAGTCTTCGTCTGTCGACATCAGGTAAAAATATTCTCACTCTATCTCCAATGTTGGCGAGGGGAAAATTATGGATAGATCTTAATTTTTCATACTTATTAAAATTATTAGATTACTAGATAATTTAATTTTTTTTAACATTATCCGGATAGAGTTAATATTTCTCATTTATAAACGAGCAATTATACATTAGCCAACATGCATGGCTAATGTCCACAGCATTCAAATTTTAACATTACCCGTAACATTAATACTGTAAACGAACTGCTGGTGCATGAACATGAAATACATTACCAGACCTGTATGCACTATGTATATATATATCAATATTCGTCATAATTAATTTTAATATAATGTTCCCAACAATTATTTTAGATAGTAATTCATAAATAATCATAAATATTCCCGAACAATAAAATTTTATATTTCTTACACCAATATGTGTAAACGACAACAAATTAAATTAAGTTCATCGCACATGATTTTTCTTAAAGTCTGTACAAAATCAATACAAATGAATTTAGTTTTATATTAATTCCGTAAACTATGTTACAAGTATACAATTACATTAGTATTGTAATAGTGTAACATTATTAACCGACATAAATACTAAAATGTTGGTCAAAATACTAACATGCATCTATTGAATTCAAAATTTTTTTTCTTAATTGATTTAAAATACACAGTATAACTATGATTTTTTAAAAATATTTAATTAAAATATGACTCATAAGTAAGACACTCTGTATCTTAAGATAAGAGTGGTGACACTTTTTCAAATCATGTACCAAAATATGCGTAAGCTACACTTATCTATATTTACATTATTTAAAAAAAAATGTTTAGCAACAGTACAAAGACTACCTATTATTATTTTATTTCCTTTTTAATTTTTTGTATTAAATAATATTTTCTAATATACTTAAATAAAAATACGAAAATTAATAATTTTGTTAAATAATAATATCTTAAACCACAACAATATTGTTGTTAGCGTTAGTGTAGGTATATATATATATATATATATATATATATATAATAAATATGTATCGTAAGTATATGAATCGTATTTTGATTTTAGACATACGTGGCAGAGATATTTTTGGCGCAAAGTTGGCGTGACCAGAGACTTCGACTTCCAGAAAATATGAGTGAAGATTATCGTATACTCGATGTTAAATGGTTACACGAGATATGGCGACCCGATTGTTTTTTTAAAAATGCAAAAAAAGTCACGTTTCACGAAATGAGCCATTACCTATGGTTATACCAGGACAAGACTTTATTATACATGTCCAAGTACGAGTCACGTAAAGGGAGGGTAGTAAAAGGAAATTAAAAAAATTAAAAACTAAATTCAGCACATGTGTACATAATATTCACATTGTGACATTAATATTGTATATTAACTTATAACTTATAATTATTTTTCATAAATAAATAATAAATAAATTATAATTGCTTATAAATACTTAACTAGTAGACAATTCGTCCATCTATTATTTTACATGGTTAAAAAATAGAATAACGTTTAAAATATATTTTCTATAAAATAAATGTACGTACATTTTCTATAAAATTGCTTTTTCTGCATAATCGTTTTGGGCGTTTGGATATGACACGATTAGTAAATACAATGATCTACACATTGTGTAGATCATTGTATTTACTAATCGCAATATCTTTTTTGTACACTTTAGATTGACGCTGGTATTATCTTGTGCAATGAAATTCGAATCATATCCGCATGATACACAAATATGTTCTATGGTGATCGAAAGCTGTAAGTGTAAAAATAATGTATCAACTATACTTAAGCCGGGTTTACACGATGTGAATCTAATGCGCGATGCAAGATTCGCGAGTCAAGATTCGACTTGTTTTGATTAGGTTGAACTTGCCTCAGGTAATAAGAGAGTCAGTGCGAGGATGATATAGGAACGTAGTCGGACTCTGTATTAATTTGGGGAAACAACTATAATCAGTAATCACTTACAGGTTCCAGGTTAGAATATTCTCTAACTCTAAGTTCCCTTTGAAATTTAGTGATGGCTGAAAAAAATGCCCCCCTCCCTTTGTAAGTCTCTGAAGCCGCGCCTGCTGGTGAGGCAGCCTCGCGAATCTCGCCTCATGCATCAGATTCGCGTCGTGTAAACCCCCCTTTAGATTTAAAGCGTTTTGTATTTACGTAAATACAGCAGAATACTTGTATTTTATAAATTCTACAATCCTGTGTGTAACTGTGGAATCTCAATGATAAATGCAGGTTTCTGCGGTTTGTTATTCAGTATAATTCAATTTATTTTTCAATCATGCGAAATTTGTTTACACTTTAATATAAAATACAATAATATGGAGTAATTTTAATAATTTTTCTCAATTTATTTTAATTTTTTTTCACCCATTTTACTATTATTTAAATAAATATATTGTTTTCTAATTAATTAAGTTCTAATACATTATATATGATTTTCTTTAAAAATCTAAAAACATTTCTTTCAATCATTTTTTCTTATAATTTTAATTATATATGTATTATTGAATAGCTTTGATACTCACTATATTTTGACATTATATCATATGATATAACTATAAATGTTGCTACAAAATAATTTTTCTGCATTTTAGTTTTTGTGATGTATTAATGAGTGAGTTAACATTGATAAAGGTTTACTATATTATAATAATAAATCAATTTAAATTTTCATTTTATTTTAAAATAAAACAAATTAATATAAAAATAGTAAATATTTTAATTTAAATAAACAAATATTATTTGAATATTAACTTTGGTTTCCTTTAACACAAAATAATTTTTTTTCAATATTATAATAATAACTTTTACAACTTCAGTTTAATAGTAATTAGAGGTAAGTTCATCAAGTCACTCCAGAAATCCATCTATGTGCCATGCGATTATAACGGGAAGTTTTGCATGATATGGGTCTATACAATAGAGTTTTCCTTTCGGTTAACTTATTATCCGCAGTTGCCATATTTTCTAAGGGTTAAATATAATATACGGTGACAAAAAACGTAGAGCACCAACTGCAGAATCACAAATAATAAGGGATGTTTCTGATTTTGGATATGCTTAGGATATATTGTGTCTCTCATAAAAACACCTTGATTTTCCTTGAATAATCTTTCAAGATGGTATCATCGTACTTGTAAATATTCTATGTAGAAATATCTTAAAACATTTTTCATAGATTTTTAATCTTATAATGATGGGTCTGTGGACCGGTCGGGCCAATTCATTATTTAATAATTGAATATAAATCATAAGTAATTTTTATTTAATTAGGAAAACTAAGTAAATAAATTGCCTGATTATTCTATGATTTTACGTTATACAACTAATAATGTCTGATAGTAATTGTAACTTGGTGTTTTCAAAAGCAGCGAATAAAGTAAGGAAGTTACATTTGTCAATTGTTTTAAAAAAAAAAAAATATTACACTATTATAGCTACTTTGGTAACAATAACACAGCCTATATATAATGTGATCAATCATTTTAACTGTTCAACAATAATTTGGTCGATTGTTAAAAATTGGCTGTTTAATATTATATGCTGCATCTGCAATTAAAGTCTGCGCACGCCTATGTGTACCAGCTCTATGTTCTGCCAACTATAGTATGGTACGATAATATTTTCGTGCGATAAACAAATCGTACGATGAAATATCGCTCGTGTATAACGGCCCTTATACTAACGGTTGTGTTCTGTAAAAAATATACAATTTGCTGGCCACTTATCATCACTTATATTTGTTAAAGTTTCTTTCAAAAAATAACCTATATAGGTATTTTTTATATGATCAATTGCCAAGATTTTTTGTTGAAGTGGCACTAAAAAAAAAGAAAAAATATATATCAATTTTACTACACAAATATCATCAAAGTTCTCACACATTAATAAAACGTATGTGGCATACTAGTTTAAAATAAAACTTAATACAAACGTATTTCAATGTTGTAACATTATCAAGCTTTTGTTGCATATACAATTACTGAACTTGAAAATTTACTTTGTACAGATCTTTATTTTCAATAAATATATATATTTTTTTTTATAAATATCAATCGTGTTTTCGTATTAAAGATAACGTATAATTATTTTACTTTTCAGTATTTCACACAACTCACGATTTAGTTTTTATATGGAATATGACAGATCCATTAGTGGTGAATCAATATATTGAATTACCTCAACTCGATATATCCAATAATTTTACTGCTTACTGCACAAAAAAATATTCAACAGGTACGAAGAAATTAATTTTAATAATGATCTTATCTATATAATAAAAACGTTGGTGTGGATACGCGTTTTAAATACTACTGCATTCTACAAGAAAATTGTAATGATTACTACAAATTTATTTTAGGCACCTCAGATAAATAATTATATTTTTAAATCGCTATTTAAAACGTTTAGGAAACGTTTTAACAAACAAGACCTGTTTGACCGTGGTGTTCAATTTGCGACGACGGTTAGGGTACCATTTGTTCCATACATACATTCCTTCAGCACTAATTGTAGTCATGTCGTGGTTTTCGTTTTGGATAAAACCCGAGGCTATACCGGCCAGAGTAACATTGGGCGTGACTTCGTTGCTGACGCTTGGTAATGTTGATCAACAAGTTAAAAATTATAACTTTTAAACTTAACATCAATTATTTTCGACCAGCTACTCAAAACACTCAGTCACAGCAGTCTCTCCCACCGGTATCTTATGTTAAGGCTATAGACATATGGATGTCTTCGTGTTCAATATTTGTTTTTCTATCTTTGATGGAATTTGCCGTGGTCAACCACTATATGGGACCAGTGGCGACCAAAGTAATGAAAGGATATTCAGAAGAAGTTATTAGAGGAGGAGACGAGTTCAAGGTAATATACAGACATACAGTATGTTTAAGCCATATAATGAGAACAAAAGGAAATAAGTTGTTTTTAGAATTGACGACCGATCTAAATGATTTCTAAAAAATCGATTGTCAATAAAAGTAGGTATTTACAATATAACATTCCTAGACAAATTATTTTCATTCAAATTAAACGAGATCACGAACGTTAATTTGCTCCAATATCAATTTCTTCATTACATATAGATTTATATATAAATCAAATAAATATGGTGATTAATAACTTAACACGTTAGCTGCCATGGGTAGTGCCGGCGATTCCATTAAGCCTGCCATACCAGGCCAGTAGATTTTGTAGATTTCATTTTAGTCATTCACGAAATAGTCTATGCGTTATTTTTAATTAAAATGATTATAAATATTTGTTTATTGGTTTTTTCTATTCAGTTTTTAATAATAATAACGAATCTAAAATAAAACATTTGGGTAGCGCCCACACTACACATGGCAGCTAGGTAACGTGTTAAAGTCAAATACAATTATGTGCGAGCACTCAGTATGACTAGTGTTTATTTAAGATCTTCTATCCCGGGTGAGGGGGCATCAAAAATTGTCTGGGGGATATGTAGTATGCGGTATGCCATAGGAGTAAATAATTACTAAATAAATTAACTTTTTCGGGGTGATATACATTTTTCTTTATGGGGAGGAAGTAATATGGAAGTATTTCCCAATCAACCTCCTAAAATAAACACAGAGTTTCAAAATAATTTAACAAAACATTGATTCCGTCTGATTCTGTTTCAAAAAAACATAATTCTAAAAATGTAAAAATATACATTCTGATATTAATTGGTGATTTTAATGGGTTTTGAGACAATTAAAAAATATCGTTGAAACTAATTTCATAACTTCTCAAATAATTCTTAACTTAAGTTGTTTTTGATTTGAAATATACAATTCATTTTACAGCTAAAATATTTACATAATATTACGATTATTGTTTTAGGAACTGGACCTAAAAAACCGAAATCCTATCGGTAGTATGGCTACTGTAGCCACCATGCCGCTGTATCCGACTTTCTGCAATGGGCGCGAAATCGCATTGTACATAGACAAGTTCTCCAGATTCTTTTTTCCTTTTTCATTTTTCCTACTTAACGTCGCCTACTGGACTTCGTTTTTATAAGCACCTACTATATCAGTATTCTTTTGTACATATCCAAAGTTGCACTATATGACGTCGGTTTCACATTGTTGCTATAGTGATAATACATATATATATATATAAACTTCTGATATGAGTAATAAGAAAGAAAATGGACACAACTTGTATTGTTTTTTTAATTGGTAAGACATATTATGTATAATGTATTATAATGACAAAACAAAAATTAACTATATATGTTAGTATTTATGTGCATATAAGGTTTGTACGTTAAATAATATACAATTATTGATAATTTATGTATAAACCAATTAACGATATACACTTAATAAAAATTATGTTGAACATAAACCTAAGAAACAATAATAATATCAATGTATAATAATTAGTATATTATACATATGCATGGTTATTAATTTTAATTTAATTTTACTCGATTATACTATTATATAGTAACGTATTAATATGTTAATATAATATTCAGTTATTAAGAGACTACCTACTATTTTAATTAAAAACATAAATAATATAATAATATAGCAATAGTATATTGTAACATATTATACCTACCTGCTGATTATTGTGTAAATTAATTAAACAGTTATTATAATAATTCATTTCGTTCTTGATTTAGTGTTTCCAATTTTTTTATTTTTTATTTATTTCTCTATAATATAGATATATACATATTATGTTTCATATAAATAAATAAATACAATAAGATTAAAAGCATAAATTTTACATTTTTAATTTATTTGTACATAATTATACTATAGTATAATATACCTAGAACATTAATTTTTACTTACATTTATAGGGGAGAGTATGGTAAATTGACGAATCTAAGGATTGAATGACATTTACATTATGAAATAATAGACTGAAAAATCTTGAAATTTTGTCCAAGTATTGTCTTAAATATAAAAAATAACCTGTGATAATTTCAAACCTTAATATTAAAAGCTTTATAACTTATAAATTTTAAAAAAAAAAAAATCTTAATTTGTCATCATAACCCATACTTGGGGTAAGTTGTCAATCCTGTGGAATAAATTGACTGGTGTATATTATTACCTACATTAATAAATCAATTAAATAAAGAATAAATATCGAGTACTTTTTATCTATGATAATATTAAACATATAATAATAAATTACTCAAAGTAAATTATTTATTATTATTTTTATTTAAATTATATTTTAGGAATTAATTAACTTTTTTTTATGTTTTTAAAATGTTTCATACAAATTGTATGCACAATGAAAGTTCAAATTCACAAAATAATAAAAATGATCAAATTCAAATAGTTCAATAACGTTTATTTAAAAATTTAAAATTAACAACTTATAAACTTAGGTATTTAGTATTTTAATTATTACTCGTACATATCTCAACTGAAAAATGACGCAGGGATTGATACTTACGCTGAATTAAAAAGACTAGCCGAAGGTCGTGATAAGTGGAGAGCGAAGTTAAAAACATTGTAAACCAACCCATTATAGGTTGATAAAAAAAAAAAACTTATTTAAATATTTTAGAATTAATAAAAAATCCTAAAAAAATAATTGTTGTAAAAATTGTAAATTTCTATATAATATGCATGTTTAAGTTGACCACATTGTAACACACTTTTGTGTTAGTATTAATTCATAGGTCTATAATTGTAGGATTAAAATAGACATAACGTTTTTTTTTATTACTTACTGAAAATATGAGGGGGTAGTCACCTGAGACCTACCAGTGGCACTCAACCCTTTATTCGAGTAGGACAGAAATCCTACCTTGTATTTTGGTGGAGGGTAGTCCAGTGATTGAATAAACGAGTTATTATTTATAATGAATTATAAACAAATAAAATTAATAATGAATTAATGAGTATTTACGGTAGGCTTTATGCTTATATAACTAACCTAAAAAATAATCGAATCATGCCAATAGTACTGCAGTAAACTCCTTCAAGTACAAAAGTATTTATTATAATAATGGTTTCTCCATTATCAAGAATTAGTACTGAAAAAAATGTTTCCTTCAAATTTTTCAAAGGCACATCAATTGTTTATCTCTATTGTTTTTATCAGAAAAATATAATACATCTATTCTGTTTAGATATAATCATAGCCTTAGATTATATTTACTTATTTTTAATAAAATATTAATATAAAAAAAAAACTTAAATTATTTAACATCAAGCATTAACAACT
The DNA here is from genome assembly GCA_034509805.1 of Sipha maydis. NCBI lineage: Eukaryota > Metazoa > Arthropoda > Insecta > Hemiptera > Aphididae > Sipha > Sipha maydis. The sequence continues at coordinate 745,468 of JASXSY010000274.1, forward strand.
CAAAATTATCAATATATTAGATAAAATCTAAATAAATAGAAATTAAAACTAAGATTATGAAAAGTACATTAGGAATATAGAAAGGAATAACTGTCAAAATATAAACTGTTGTAGCTTTGAATATAATATATAATGTTTCTCTTTAAATAACATAATTTTAAAAATAAAACAAGAAAATCTTATTTTAAATAATTTCCTGTTTAGTAATTCAATTAAAATAATAATGAATTTATACATAGGTTTTCTTATATTTTCAATATTTCAGCAAGCATATGGACTTACCAAATAAGTCTTTTGCATCATAAAAATAAAACAATGACTATTAACAATTTGATTGGTCATTGAGTTTTAAACTCTTTAGAAATACTGTAGGAAACAATTTTGTTCCAATCAATTTTAGTTCTGGTCACGGGAAATTGACGACGAAGTGCCTTGAATGTTGTTTCTGACATAGTTTGGTAATTTTCTGTGATAGCTATTTGATATTCATTTTCTGCATATTCTTCTATTTTCAAAACTTCTTTTACAGCTAACTCTTCGGTCTAAATTAAATATTATGTAGTTAAAAATTAAATATAACAAAAAAGTTATAAATTAATAAATCCCATTGTCGGGTAACCGTCTCCGACTGTTGTCACGCGTCCCCGCGTATTACAATCCAAATCATTAACATTATTATAGTATTATTACGGTTATCTGTACGATTTCGCTTCTGATCCTGTCACTAGGAACACACGTTGTTAGGCACTCTTGATGCGTTGATCGTTGACAGTTGCGTATATGTGCGAACGTCGGTGTTGAGATCATATTAGTTCATGGTTGGTCGTCTTTGAGTATTGTAGCAAAAACACGTTTTACGTAAATTTTGAATTGTAACATTGATACCATTGGAAAACATATACTTGCATGTATTTCTACTACCGATAGGTACTTGCGAATTAAATTAAATTAATGTTTTTTTTCCCGGTACATTTTCTATTCCCCAAAATTTATTTTTTTTAAATAAACAACGAGTAGGTATTAAAATAATTTCACACGAGAAACGTGTATATTTTTGACGATTTAACACTACTTATTGTAATAATATACATCTATAAAGAACGCGATTTTAAACTCCACCTCTTTATATTATGATGAGTTTGGAATCAAATTTTTCCCAATAAAGAAGAACATACAGGGGAGACTTTACGCTACAACCCTTAGCGACTACGTCCGACCTGTGTCGATAACTATTTTGTTCGCGATGACCGTCTAAAAAATTCGACAACTTTACTAGACAACTTTACACGATAGTGACGACGACGTTTACACGCTCGTAGTACCGCGTTACAATGCGAAATTATATAACGATGGTGTGAATACGTTATTAATTATAAATTCATAAACGATTTTGCATGTAATAGCGTATTTCGGCGGGAAGACTTTACGCGCCCGAGCTCTTGAATATGATACAGGCGGTTGAGAGAGAGAGAGAAAAAAAAAAAGAGTGGTAACGGCAGAGCGCAGTTTCGAGGATTTTCGTTCTCGGGGGGTTTTTTCCCCTTCGCGTCACTTTTTCCTCCCGTTTTCGTTATTATTATTTTATTTTATTTTTCCTCGCTTTCGACATGTATACGCGGCGTGAACTTTCCGCGCGCCCGCCGGAGTATAATATGCAGTAAATATAATACGTATATCTGTACATACGTATAGGTATATATATATACACATATACACGCACACTGCAGCAATAACAATGGGATTTTTCGCCATCCCGCGCGCGTTAATACGCGTATTCGTACGTACATTCTGATATATATATATAATATAAAGGCCGAGACGACGACGGTATAGCGGCAATGGCGGCAGCGGTGGAGATTCAGTAATCCCGGCGCGTCAAGATAGGCGATAGATGACCTTTGCAGCTGACTCGTTCACACGATAGTTTTCCACGCGAAACGTTACACCATGCACATACATACATATATATATATATATATTAGCGCGTTTTCTATCTGCTGTCTCTCCCACTCCCGCCCGTCATCCCCGTGCGGGCCCAGTCATCATTCATCGCGCCAACACCCCTAGGTTTCACCCTCCACCGCCCACCATCTGCCGGACTAACCCTAATCTATACGTTCTACTACTCCTCCGGTGACCTACCCCTCGACAGCGACCACAAAACACATAATATTCTTCACACACACACACACACACCTGCACGCGCGCTCTACATCTGTAACTGTAAACGAGTCACCGTGTTCTGCGCACACATTATTATACATATCATTTTGTTCACATTCATATTGTAAACAATGCCTAAATGCGAAAGCTGTTCATATTATGATAACACGTTCGCGGGTGCAGGTGTTTTTGTTCTACGTCGTAATGGCTTTGTGGGCAGTGTGAAATAATACACATATTGTGCACGATAATAAATGCATATTGGTTTCGTGTATGATATGACACTACATGGTATAATCAATCTCGATCGGTTTTTTAATTTTTTTTATTCGCTTTATTACGGAATCCGACTGTCGAGGAGATCTGAAATCCCCCGTTCGACCACGACCAAAATGTGTTTTCAATATTCATACACTCTTCATTAACCTCTTCTTCTTCTACCCCTTAGACTGCTGAGGTATGTTAATGATCTTGTTTGGTTTTTAGTCGCCTCCATGTTATTGTAATATTGCTGGTAACTTATACGTAAAGGCGCGATCCTCTATCACTTCTTGTTAGAGCATTAATGGATTAATACAAAATTATTTGTATAAATGTCTTCAAAAAATCATAGATACATACGAAATAAGAAATATTATTTTGTGTTAAATTGTTTCAAACTGTTGGGAATTGGACGTAATGAATAGGTATTTTGCGGTAGCCTACAATTTAAATAATATGTACAAAACTCTATATTTTTTATTTCAAAATATTTTCGAATTTCCAATACTTAGAAAAGTACAACATTAACGTATAATCTTAAAGTTAAACTTAAATATCATAATGCAAACTATTACTTTGTGGAAGTCGTATAGTGAAGTTTAGAACATGAATTATATTCTTTTTAGACCGTTGGAGGATTCAGTATCCTAACAAATCGATAATACTAACCTCCTGACACGCTGCTCTGATCACAGTCAGCTTGAATTACCAGTCACTTGCCACTGTAATCGATAGAAATACAGTGTGTTTACGCTAAAGGTATAATTAAATACTTTTATTTGATGAGTTTTTTTTATGGAAGTATGGTTTTCGGGGAATAAAAGAATATACCAAAATACGTAATTTCAAACAAATTTCAAATTTTTAACCAGAGTTAAACGCGCATGTGCAATACAACTTAATTTTTTTTAAATAGCAACACCATTTTTTTCTACGAATTCGAGTAGAGTATATTTTTTAAAACGATTTCTGTGTTAAAAGTTTTTTCTAATTATAGAATTGTTAAATTTGTAATATGTTGAACTTTAATATTTACGAATAATCTGGTTTTGACGAAATTTTAATTGTGTGCAACTTAATACTTGAAAATCAAAATTAAATCTTCGATATTGTTAAATATCTGTTTGTAGGCAGATAAGACATAAATAAAGAAGGCTCTGGCGATATTTGTGGACTGATGAGTCTGAATTTAAAAATAATTAGTAGATATAATGAATAGACATAACCATAGATTTGGAACAATCAAATCCACACTGGTCTCAAAAACATTCAGAGTGTCTGGGGTATAAATGTGTGGTGTGGTTTAATCGGTGGAAAACTATTAGCTCCTTGTTTTTATGACGGGACATTTATAGGAAGAAGATATCCAAATCTCCTTGCAAATCATTTGCAGTTACTATTAAAGTAGTGTTACATTAGTCACGGGAGAAAATATGTACATATTTACAACAAGATATACCAACACACAACGTCATCATTGTTTGATAATGTTTAAGTTAATTTTATGGAATAATGTCATGGCCTATAAGATCTCCGGAGTTGATCAATTTATAGGGACAGTTAAAATATTGTTGGGTATGTAAAGGCATTGTGGACTTACATATTTATGTCCAATATTTAAAAAACAAAATACAACTGGCATGTCATAATTTGCGAGAAAATCAAATAACATATATACTGCCACATCAAAAAATTTTTAAACTTTTCAAAAACGTGATAGAAACATCAAAGTGAAAATTTAAGAAATTTTATAAGATTAAACTATAATTGTAAATAAATAAGGTTTCATTTTAAATGTATAGTGTATATTTCTGTAATTTTCATTACCAACAATATTTATTATTTTTATTTTCAAATATTTAGTTGAACATAGTTACAATTTCGTCAAGACCAGATTAGTCGTAAATATTAGACTACAACATTTTACAACTTTGCCAATTTTTTAATTTGAAAAAACATTTTTATACAAAAATTGTTTTAAAAAATGTACTCTACTCGAGTATATAGAAGAAAATAGTGTTGCTGTTTAAAAATAAGTAAGTTGTATTGAGCATGCGCGTATCGTCTGCGACAAAAATTTGAAATTTATCTAAAAATTGCGTACTTTGGAACTTTTCTTCATTCCCTAAAAACCTCATTTCAACACTAGGTCATTAAAATGAAAAACTAAGTGCTAACCTTTTGGCGTCAACACACTTTAACATTATTATTGATAATACGAATTTCGTTTGAAATATTAAAACGTTGTTATTGGTACCAATGCCTAAGTACGGGTGGAAATACAGTTTTAGCCCTCCAAAACACACATAATGTTGGAACGTACGATTTATATTTGTATACACTCGTACAGTAATTATAAGACAGCCACCAGACGTTACATGAGGAAACTAAATACGTTTACATTTAACAGAAATGCGACGTGTAGACCGTGCAGCAAACGATTTCACGGGAAATTCTTTTTGAAAAATCGTCCGGCTTTCTTAGGATATACCATTTCCGGAGGCGAAATCCTTTTCGTAGAAAAACGGACGGCGACAGCAGTAACAACAACTACTGACCACTGGACCGCATGATTAAAACGGTTGATGTGCAATGCGTGCGTACGTATAAAGGGCAGCGCGCCATGAATAAACTTTTCTTTTATGTTTCTACAAACGCTCAAAATACGTGTGTGTGTGTGTGCGCGCGCGTAGGATATTAATAGAAACGCGGGCTAATGAATTAAATGCCCTACTTGTGCTGTATGTATGTATGTATAACATGTGTGTGAGCGCGCGTGTGTCTGTATGTTCAACGACCAATATGTGCTACTATCTACTATCTGTTCTATGTCCTCTTGTACGACGTGCACTCATCGTGTTAAATGGTCCTGACAAAATAAAATATGTCTCTATTATACGAGTTGTCCCCTATCTCTATGCAACAGCATACCATAAGACAGCCACACTCGCTTGACCTATCCAATTAAATTCGAATTTATTACTCCAATATATATATATATATATATATATATATATATATATATATATATATATATATATATATAATATTCGAAATACGTTGTCCAGTGTGTTGTTCTAAATCACATATATTGAATACAAGCATTTAGTTCAAAAAATCGCTAATTCGCCGAGTCCTTCCCAAAGTCGTTAATCACCAGCACCTACTTTACCGTACTAAGTCCGATGCAATATACAGATATGTCACCTCGGTGTACGATACCTCGCCCCCGATGACGTAATTCCAATACACTGTGCTTACCATATTTCATCGGAAGAATATAATATTATACGCTTTGCACAGATCCTTATCGCGTGCCCGTAGGATATGTCAAGATGATTCCGACAAACATACTCATCGCGCGTTCTATTATTTTGTTTATATTCCGCATTGCTATTCTTCTTCGCTCACTCGTGGCGAGTGGGATAAAACATAATAAACGTTCCGAACGCAAAACACACGCAAATAGCTTATTATGTATTAGGAATATACGACAAATAGAATAACTCTATTTCGCGCAGTCCGTTCAATAAATACATATTTATACTGAAGCTTTGAATTTTAAACGTATACGCGAACGAGGTACGAATATACACGTCCTGGTCCACGTACATTGGTGCGTTCAACAATAGAGATTTCGTGTAGTATATTTAATGGGTTCGTCATTGAATATTCTAAATGAATTTAATTCACTGAATGGGGACGTACAATTACATTACATTTTTGTTTCACATCTTTGATTTACACAAATAAGGTTTACATTAAAATACCTTTTGATCATATGCATACTTCTATGTTCTCTATCTAGTAATATATATATATATATATATATTCACAAATAAAACCAATGGCATTTTTTTAAAATATTTCATGTGGCTTTCAATATTGGGTATCACATGTTCGTATGTAGATTGGTGTGTATTAAATGTATTGTACAGAGTTTGGATTTTGGTATTTTCTTTGTGTTGTAGAATACGTGAAAACATTAGTAGGTATATATTGCAATATTCTATTTAGAACCTTGAAGTATCGTGAAAATAAATTGATATAACATATTCGATGTGTATTTAATATCCATTATTTTATTCCAGAAAACATTATGTTTGCGGTAATATCTGTTTTGACTAAAATCTATTTCGTTTGTTTATTTTATACTACAGGGCATCAAAACAGTCGATCATAAACATTTTTAAAATCGATTGTATAGAATTTATTTCTAGAACAAATATAGATACTTAATAATAATAAAAAAAACTTTTTTATGGAAGACGGTCCTCAAAGGTGAAATATTTTATATATATTTTTTAACTAAGATAAAATTCAACTATGCTCTCAAAAATTTAAAAAATTCGGTTCAGCTTTGTTCGTTATATACATTAGAAAAATAAATAAATATTGACTCGGCCCATAAATTGTAGTGAAAACTTGAACCAGAATAAATATGGTGATTTAGAACCCGGACCGGATTGACTATGAAAAAAAGTTATTGGAAACCTAGTCTAAAAATCAGTCGTTTAGATTGAATAATCATTTAATTAAAATTAAATAAAATCATTTTATTTACAGTTCACAGTACTATAAATTTATCGTATATCCAACAGTAAATTTCGTTAATTTTTTAAGAATCCTTTTTTGATGTATAGTAATATTTAATAATTTACAAGACAAGCCGAGCCAGATAGGAAACTACCTTATTTTAAGAAGTACAAACTAATAGTTGGAAATTAATTGAAAAATAATATTAATAATATAAAGTTGTGGCCTTAAAAGATATTAAGACCTAAAAGATATCTATAATAATAAAAAAAGATTACAACAGATCACACAGATGAATTATTAAAAACCCAATATGAGTGGATCAAACTCAACCTTCTACATGGTTATCCCAGGCCCAAATCTAAACCAAAAGTATAAAAAGCTCTTTGACCGGACCGCACTAAACCCGGATTTCGATTCGATCCGGATTGCCCTCTATAAAACTACATATACTATAATAGCCAATTTAAATGAATTTTGAAGTTAATAAACAAACTTCTAAAAATTGTTCTTTTTCCAGAACTTTGAAAAATGTATTGGAAATGTTGTTTCACATCATATGATATTCGTTAATTTGCATACGTGCCTTGAAATCGTTACTAAAACACTTTTAATTGCTTTTCATATATTATGTTTGTATTAAAACGTACCGATTGTTGTATTCATTATGAATCACCATCCATTAATTGTTGAATTTTAGGAAACACGCGTTTCACTGCATGCATCTTGAACGAATACATTGGATTAATGGTCCGGTAAAAATCATAATTTAAACATAATTTAATATTATGATATGTGTTAAAATCCACTGAGTAAAGCCTTACCGTCGTCCGGATTAATTGAAAAGATTTTGATTTTTGGTAGCAGCAACGGCGCCGGATACCATAATTTATTGTTTAAACATAAATATTATAAACGGGCGAATGCCGTAGAACACTTGACCCTCTTGTGCATGTTTTTGTTGCACGAAACACAAAAGAAAACAAAGTCGATAAGAGTGGCACCGCGATACATGCGGATGTACAACATTAATAATAGGGGTGATTTTTGTTGTACGAAAATATGTCATACACGTTGTGTGTGTGTGTGTGTGTGTGTGTGTGTGTGTTTGTGTATGCGTTTATATATATAATATTATATTGTGACAACCGTGAATGAAACTTGTAGGTTTTGATTGCATACATTCGCTTGGAGCGTGTAATCGCAGTGGAAAATTGTAACGAATGATAAATATTTCACATACGTCGTTTCATATATACTCATACAATGCAACTGCAATGAGAAATCTTATTAAACTGTTACTGTTGTAAGAACTAATTAATAAAATTATACTAGTAATAATATGCTGATCGAATGAAATTTTTTAAAAATATTTATAGAATATTGATAATAGCTACTTCATACTATATACTAACTAAAATTATACTTGTTTGCTTAGAATCAAACATGATTATAATAAATGATTATTTATAAGAAAGATTTTGAATCCTTTTGAAAAAATTGTTTCGAATATTAAAATTGTTTTGTACTACCAAGCAGTTTCGTCTGAAAAATAATTTTTGGGAGATTTTCAGTTTTTAATTTTCTCCGACGAATGTGCTAACTTTTTGATTTTTAGAAGTTACTCGTTAAACTCCCCTATCTAGGTTACATCACTTCTACCATGTAGGTAGTATAGTATTAAAATGTAATAACTTTACATCATTCTTAATTCGTTTTGTCATACAAATTGTTTATAAATATAATTTATAACTACACAGTGGGCCTAACAATATTCTGCTTTTTAGTTGAGTTAATTCGGAGAAAGTTAAGAGGATAAAATAAAATAATGAAAATAAGAATTATAACGATAACGGGAAAAGCAAAAACGAATACCATATAGCGAATTTTAACATACATCGAATATTTGAATAAAATAACTTAATAATTAGATGTATTTAGACAGTAATATAATCCAAATATATATATAAAAAAATATAAAATATTACAAAATATTCTCGAAGATATTGATAAAGAGGTCTATGTAAAAGAAAATTTAGGATAATATCAGTGCGACTTTCAGAAAGGAAGATGAACGCTAGTGTAGTTGTCAGTAGTTAACCAAACAATAGGAAAAAGTACGAATACAGGCAAAATATTTGGCAGCATTCATCGGGAGATTTTGTATAATATAATGGATAAAGTTGGAATTCCGAAGAAATTAATTGGTCTAATAAAAACGTGTATGGAAAATCAATAATATCAAGTAAGATTAGATGATACAATGTTGGAAGCATTTTAAGTAAATACAGGTTTAAAACAGAGAGATGAATCGTCTCCAATGCTATTTAATTTAGTGCAGGAGGAAATAAAGAAATGCAGAAAGAGCCAACAGGTGTAACGATAGGGTAACGTAAAATTCAGGTGCTTGAGTATACGGATAAGTTAAATATTTTAGGAAGCTCATTAAATAACACTAAAAGATCAGCCTAAGTCTTGAAACAAGAGGCCGGTCATGTAGGATTTAAAATTAACAAGGAAATAATGAAAATAATGAAATTAATAGAAATTGAAGAGAATACAAATGATGATGATGATAAAGATTTAAGATTAAGATTTTCAATATCTAAGAGCCATACTGAGTATCAAAAATAACTAGTCAAGAGAGATCGGAATAAGAAGAACAAAGGATGAAAGGGCAGCATTCACACACATTTTTTGAAATCAAAATTATTTTCAAAGAAGACAAAGGCAAGATTGTATACAAATATAACAAGACCCACATTAACCTACGACTACGAAACCTGAACAACTACTATTAATATAGAGAGAAGTTTAAGGGTATTTGGGAACAAAATATGAAGAACAATTTGCGATTCTCTTATTGATAATAAAACTGGTGCAGGGAGAAGAAAATGTAATAAGAAGCTACAGGATGAGTTGGACTCAATTAATGTAATTGGTACCAGTCAATAGCTTCATACGTGGCCAGCGAATTCAGTTACTTGGTCACGTAATACGCAAAAATGAAGAAGATACGGTTAAAGCGGGGTTGGAATGGAGGGATACGGGGAAGACCTCTCGCGGACGATTTAAAAAGAGATGGATAAATATAATGGATGAAGATCTCAAGGAAATAGAAATACGAAAGTAAAGAATAATATTTCATAACAGGAAAGAGTGGAGACAGATTGTGATGGTGACTAAAACTCTTAAAGAGTAATAAATACCAATAAAAAAAGAAGAAAAGTATAATGTAAATTAATGGTCAGTGTAGATTATATGAAATATTAATGGCCAATATTCCGGCCCTAGTCACAATACACTATTTAGGCGATTACATAAACATTATTTAAACGACGCGTTATTGTGTCTGATCATTATTCAATATAACTAAAACAACAACGAAAACAATAATAATAATAACAATAATTTGCTTTACGAACAAGCAATAACTAGGATATTATAATAATTATAATGATTATAATAATAATAATATACTACACACCTATTTAATATATACTGCAAACGTTGACCTGTTTTTCGTCATTCGGAGCAAACGTTGATTATTATCATCATCATCATCGACGTTATAATTATAATAATTATCATCATTATCATTGTTGTTTGGACGATGGTAATATAACAGCACCGCAAAGCCATTGACTGCTGCGCGCGTGTGATCGATTATCATTTGGTCCGAGGAATCGGGGTAACATTTCGACGACCACGAAGGGTTTGGACGACAAACGGACTTGTATTATAATATATTATTACAATTTATCACATTATGCGCACGTACTTCTATATAGGTATTTATCACGTGGTCGAGACCCTTGTGCGCTAAACGCAAACTCATTAGACACCCAACTTACCAATGCGACTACAACAAATACTCTACATGAGTATACTAATTCTCCGTTTTGTCCGTGTCCGCGGTGTACTTTATTATATATACGCTCCTAACCCTACTGCGTAGATTTATTACGTGTGACGCACGTGCGCGCGTGCCGTTAATCTCGAAGCGATTAGTCAAAACCCCAAGTGAACACACACACAGCGCTTGCAGGTACGGCGGTGGTTTAGCATCAAAGGGTAAACCGCGAGTACGTGATCGGGGTAGCAGTGGGAGGACGGGAGTAGTTTTTGGTGGGGAGGATAGACGAGCGCGTGTGGTAAGTGATTTTAATGCCCGCGTATTCGCAGCCCTGATAGTTTCCTGCCAATATTCCTTCTCCCCCAGCCACTAGCCCATTGTGACGCTGCTTCTCGCGATCGTTCACCACGGACGTATGTATGCGTCACGTCTGCGTGGCTAACTTATTATGTTATGTAACAACAATACTCGTAAATTACACAAACACTACTGTAGTATTGGCGTGCCGATACCCGCACTGTTCTTTGTTTTATCGTTCCACGACGATATAATATGGACGTTTTGAAATTATTATCGTAACAAGCGCTGTCTATTGTATCGGCGTCATTATTATTCCACTCTAGAAATTATATTTGCCACTCCTCTCCAAAGTAACGTTTAATCGACTTATCTCATCTTTATTATAACAATTTATTTTATCGTTTTTTTAAGTATTTCCACCCACATATATACTTAAAACGTGTGGGAATCATATGATCCAATCATCCGGACGCACTGGAAAATATAAATGCTCTTATAAACAAAACCCAATAAATCATGCGACATCATCAACTATATAGCTGAAAGTATAAATATATAAATGCAAGATATCTTTTGGAAAAAAATTCGATTTTGAACGTCTCGTTAACCGCAGTTAGGTTAGATAGTTATGACGTAAAAACTTTTACTGATTAACGTATTATAGTATACGTTAAAATATTCTTATCGTCGCTACAGTCAAGGAAAGTAAGTATGTTGTAAGCCCCTACCGTAAAGCTCTCAAAGCAAATTAACCGAATCCATAAATCCACGAAGCGTTCACTACTTATTTCAATTGTTGACGTAGTTATTCGATGAAATCATTTTTTTTTTTTTTTTATATATACCGCACGTAATATTTTCATTAATTTAAACAATTTAATCAAAACCAACGCCTGTCAAGTCCTCTGGCCGTTCGTAGGATCGGGTTCATTAGCACTCCACTGATGCATTATAATTATGACGCGTTGACTCATTGAGTTCGAAAGTTTAATCAAAACACTTCTGGGTATGTTCCTGTTTTGTAGGCTACGACTATCATCTCGATTTGACTCTATAATTATCATTGTTTTCTACTGCTCGTGAGTATGACACAATCATCGTCCAATAAAATACAGTATAATTATGTATATATAAAAAAAAACTACGTAATGATAAACTAAATTATTAAGGCGTGGCAGAGTTTTATATAACTATATACGAATCGGATACGATGACTGTTGCATATACTTATATTTTTTTAGTTACTGCTGAATGATTCGCATAATATGATTATTTTATTACCTGCACTCGTGATACGAGTATAATTCGACCACGACGAGTACATGGTGGAGATATAATAATCTAAATGTATATCACATGCCAATATACACATATACCAGTAATTACAAAGTAAAGGGTAAGTGCATATCAGGTTAGGGTTTGCGTTATCAGCGTGGTTATCTGCACTCACGTACATATACCTAACCTGTATATATATATGGGGTGAAAATGATGTCGATTTCGTGTTTGTGTCTGACCTATCCGAACACATACACACACACACCATGCAGAGGGTCATCAAAATATTGAACGTTTACACACACATACAAACATTTTAATCACGAAATAATATAATAAAGCATACATATAGAATTTCATATTCGTGTGGTGTGTGTGTGTGTGTGTGTGTGTGTGTGTGTGTGTGAAAGAGTAGTATTATAGTGGTCGTGTTTAATTATTCATTACAACCGCCACGTATATATATTTATTTAGTATTTAAGTGTATGGGTGTGTGTGTGTGTGTGTGTGTGTGTGTGTGTGTGTGTGTGTATGCTTGAGTACATACCGTGTGCTTTGTTGACACCGATCCCGCCGTGTCGGTGCTTTGGGATTTGCGTGTCTGAATACAGTGAACTGACACCGTCTAAGTCGAGAGAAAGACAGATGTATACATATTATATACCAGTAGAGAGGGTGAAAAAGAGAAAGGTAAAGAGAGGAAGAGAGAGGAAGAGATAGAAGCTTAGAGGGGGAAGGGGGAAAAATTACTTCCTTTTTATCACGAAACTATTTTATACGTGGACGGATGGACGGAGAGCGAATTGTACGCGCGCGCGCACGCACGTGTGTAAACAGTGGCGGCAGGAGTCATCGGTCGGACAGCGTATCGCCACTTTGAATTATTTCACCTCGGGGACCCGATAACGTCTATATAACGTACATAATGGCTTTTATACGGCCACGTCATTATGTTGATTTCGTCGCTATTATACATAATACACACACACGGACACGGACACACGGACACACACGGACACACTTGGTTTTATTTTAATTACACTCGTATATCATAACACACTGGCATTTCAGTCCCCGGACTCGGTCACGTTTTGGTTTTATACATTCTATCACGCGGCAACAATAATGTCCAATAATGCGTGTATCAAAACAACAATTATATTACAACCACTCGGTGTATTTCCGTTCGCCGTAGACACGCATCTACACGTGCGCGTACCCTCACACATGCACCGCAAAGCTATGTACGTTATAGATAAATTTTGTAGCCACTGCCTTAATTTGCATCACGTAAAATAATAGTATTAATAACTCTTTCATCATTAACCTACTGCCGTTACGATGATTATCATACGTTCGCGTACAAATATTGTAGTAGCTGAATTATCCGGTCTCGTTTATGAAAATACCTGCTTAGTTTCTTATTAATAATACTCAGGAAAGTACAAAAAAATAAAGTATAATCGTAGTTTTCCTTGGCTTTCCTTAACTTTTTACATAAAACCCAGTTGTGTTTTTTTCCACACTTCACTGAGAGGTATTAAAAATTAAACGATTGTATATAAATAATTATTCAATTAACCTATGCAATTTAAATTAAGCCTAAAATCTGTTCAGCGATGTACTAATTTATTAAAAAAAAAAAAAAAAAAAATTCGAGGTAATCGAATTAGTAGTTACTCATACATAACATAACACGTGTAACAAATATTTTATTTTCAAATTTATATATATGTATAGACATTGCCTCATTTACGAACGATCGAGTAGAGTAAAATCATATTGATTCTGCAACCCAGTATTATCATACTACGCAGTAGCCAAAGAATATTTTGAAACACTTCCGTCGTGGTTTTTTCTACGAGTACTGCACGACAATAAGTCACCCGATGAGTGTTCCAAATCACGTGATTATGAATTTTCAGAAAAAAAAAATAAAAAATATATTAGTTTAAAGTTCGTAAATATATATAATATATGATTTTAGAACACTTGTCTTTGGGATACTATTAGCAGGCTGATTAATGACGGCAGTTTATTATTATTATCACGAAACGTGATTATTGTTATAAAGTTTATTATAAAATTCACTAATAAAATACATTATATAAAATACATTGGTTTTTACCGATGGAAGCAGATATTATATTTGTTGCCAAGCATATTTTAAAGTTTGAACAAATCGTCTACGGAACGTGCCGATTATACGTTAACGACAAGTTCGTCATTTACCCCCAACTTAATAAATAATAAAACCGCGTTGACTTAATTCCTGTTGTATTATGTTACTATTTACTTTGTTTTAATTTTTATTTGTGTTTTTTTTTTGTTTTTTTTTTTATATATGATTATGGACAAGATAAAAAGAACAGTTGAATTTGAAAACGGATAGATTTTGCCTGATTAGACGTAATTACATTGATATACTTATAAACCATTCAGGGGTCTTGTCAGTTTATTCGATTTACTATCAGAAATAGCTGATTTTTAAAGTTTTTAATATAAACGTCATTATTAGACTTGATATAAATAATTGGTCAATTTTTTTTTTGCATTTTAATGTGTTAAAAATATTTAATTTGGATTGATAGAAAATATGTCATCCGTATTCGAGTAGAGTCGACTAGAAACGTGCAGACGAAAACGTTGTGACAAACAACTACGATTCCCAAATCGACTACTTAACGGTTAGTGAATAATGGTAATATTGATTTCATAGAATACCGTTCCAATATGTGTAATTATTTAATATAGTATTATTAAAATGAATATATCATTTGATGCCGATTTGTACAAATTTTTAGGTAAATACACTTCTAAATTAAGTATCCAAACTTGTAAGAGTATTCACTATACACTACACTGAAACATTAAATAAATAAAAATTTAATGGTATAAGTAATATATACAGTTTATGCATAGAAACTATAAAAGTATTATAGCAATCATATATGGTGAAAGACTATGGTTATAATTGGAGCGTAGCGTTTTCTGTGCTATATAATTATAAGTTGTTATGAATTGAGGTTATTTAAATTATTTAAACTAAATATATTTATAAATTTGAATATTTTTAACGGGTCAAAAAATGCTTTTCAAGAAAAATTGTGTTCGATAATCACAATCACATGATGAAACAATTTTATGAAAGTCAAAGATAATAATATGGAAATTTTACAGTTCAAGTGTAAAAATATATTGACGAAATCAGTGAAAACAAAGATAATTACAAATGAGCATTTGAGTCGAGTTTAAAGTTATTGTTTTTTCTTGTGCTAACCTTAAAAAATTTGAAGTTTCTATAAATAAAAATTTAACCGACATAGCCGAAAGTTGAAAGTTACTTCTTTACATTTAAATATTCTTAATTTGCAACTGTCGAATAGAAAGAAAATTAGAATGCTATATATTTTATAATAAATCAAATTCATAAACTCCAATTGTTTATAAAAACGAAAAAAAAAAAATCTAAGTACTCGGATGTAAGCACGCAGTGTTTCGTTTTTAATACATACATTATAAAATTAAAATATTCACTAGTAGAGGTAAAATAATAATAATAACTAAAAATTGCATGCGAATACTAATACAAAGCATTTTATTCGTGAAACAAACGCATCGGAGTGAATTAAAAACGAAAAAAATGTACTAAAAATAATGTTCTTAATATATATGTATCCATCTTACTAAATTGTGTGTATTATGTATAAAAGCAATTTTGAAATAGTGAATTTTATTACAATATTATGTACGTGGTTCAAGTGAACTAAAAATGGGTTATTCTACACATTGTAAATACATTGTGTGAAAATCTTCGAAAACCAATGGACAACACAATGTAATATTTTAAACAATGCATTAAAATGTATTACATTTTTCCAGTCAAGTATGTAACTATACCATACGACTAAATTTGTTAACGTGCACAACCTTTGGGTCGACATTACACGACAAATATAAATTTATAAAACAAACGCGTTGGTGAAAAATATCGAATGCAAAGAAAAATTATATTCATGATTTGTGATGATAAATTGTTTTTAGTATCGTTTGTACTAAAAGCAAATTAAATCTTTGTCTTGAATGCGATATTTTTTTTAATGAAACAGTTAATTTAGTCTAGTATCGACACGTATTTATTTTACTCTGTATGCCTACAATTATATTCGTATCTTACCGTATATTACCCAAATAATAAATCTCTCGGTGTTATGAAAATCATTATGTAATACATTATGTTGTTATTTGACTTAACAATATATGACTTATATGACTTAACAAATCTAGCGTGTACGGACTAAATTATATTTAATAAAATATGTCACCTATAATATATAAGGACCACCCTAATATGCGTACTGTATTTCACGACCAATAAGTATCGAAGTGTGAAAAACTATATACGTTATTGGAAAACAATTATTTCTTAAATTTCGAAATGTCTTGACATTTTTTTTTTTTTTCTAGCTTTACAAGCCATTTAGGCTTTTTGCTGCTGAAACTAAATCTTTCCATTTCCCTCTGTCCTTTGCCATATCCCAGTTTATTTCTCTTGATTGCATAAGTTCCATCATTGTCTCCCGTACACTGTCCATCCATCATCGACGTGGTCTCGAACCTTCGAAATTATTTCTATAAAATTACAGATCACATTAATGTATAACTCTTAAAATTACTTTAAAGCACATTTGTCGTAATATGAAGTCAAATTTAACATTACATTTATTCATGTTGTGATAATTCAGATACATGTATATACCGATATGGATTTTTATATTATTTATTTATTTAAATTTAACACCCTAAAAGGGTAAAATAGTACAGTTAATAACAAATAAACTTATATCTAGTAAAATACTAATAGAAAGATAGGTACATAGTATGAAAGTACAATAGGTAAATTAAGAACTATACATAACAATGCTTTTTAATTTAGCTAGAGAGTCAAAACATATATCAAAATTAGATATATCGTTACAATGCATCAAAAGACGGTACTCAGGACTATTTGCGATTAAGTTACTAGATTACTAAGGAATTAAGAAAGTAGGATTGTTTCTAGAATTAAAAACTGGTATTCTAAAATTAATTTTTTGTAAAAATTCAGGACATATTAATAGCCCAGAAATTAATTTATAAATAAAAGCTACATCGTTGTATAGACGTCTAGAAGTTAATGGTTCTAGACCAATTTCTTTAGCAATAACATTCAAACTCTCATCAGTCTTTCCTAGTTTATAAGTCATTGTTCTCAAAAAACGCCGCTGTATTTTATCGAGTTTATCGATTAAAATATTTTGTTTTGGGTTCCAGATAACTGATGAGAATTCTAGTATCGATCTGACTAAGGAGCAATATAAAACCTTTAAACAAATAATATTTTTAAAGTCAGAGCAATTTCGATTAATAAATCCTAAAATTCGTAAAGCTTTACTATACATTACATTAATATGTGCATTAAATGTTAAGTCGGAAGATAGTAATACACCCAAATCACGTATAGTAGTTGAATAACTTAAGGGAAAATCAACAATCGTATAAGGAAAAAGAGATTTATTTTTTTTTTGATGAGAGAAAGAAATACATTTACATTTCTCGGCACTTAGTGCAAGACCATTTTTGAGACACCATTCCAAAAATATATTTATATCATGTTGAAGCAAAATAGAGTCATCTATAGAATTTATTGGTAAATATATTTTTAAATCATCAGCGAACATTAGATATTTACATGATTTAAATATTAGACCAATATCGTTAATAAATAGTAAAAATAGAAGGGAAGATAAATGGCCACCTTGAGGAACCCCAGAATTAGCCACTTTTTTATTGGACAAAAACCCATCAATCATAACTCTAAAATATCTATTAAATAAGTAAGATCAGAACCAAGATAACAATGGATCACTAATACCAAGTTTTTTTAATTTTATCATCAAAATACCATGGTCTACTGAATTAAATGCTTTTCTAGATCCATATAAATAGCATCTACTCGGCCTCCCAATTTTACAGCATCAATTAAATGTGAATAAAAAACAATTAAATTAGTTTCTGTTGATCTTAATTTTCGAAAGCCATGTTGTTCGTCGATTAAAATGTTTTTAAATAAATCAGAAATCTTAAGTTCAACAAGTTTTTCTAACAATTTAGGTAAAGTACTTAGTTTAGTTATAGGTCGATAATTAGTGACCTCAGATTTGCAGCCAGCTTTCTACAGGGGAAATACATAACTTAATTTCCATTTGCTAGGAAAAATCCCAGATTTCAAAGACAAAGAGAACAAATAATGAATAAGGATGGATAAGGAGTATCGACACTTGTATAAAAAAAGAAGAGGAATTAAATCTGGACCGAGTAAGGGATTAAACCCAATGATTGAAAGAGATTCAAATACATCAGCAACTGATAAATTACAATTAGAAAGCTCTATGATTTCTTTAAAATAATTAAAAGAAATATTATCAACAATATTAGGTGTGCTAAAATTTGAGGAAAAGTGGTCGACAAAAAATTCAACTATATCACCTTTAATATTTGAGAAGTTATTCCCTAAATTCAGTTCTATAGGTAATGTATCATCCTTTTTAATTTCTTAATAAACTTCCAAAATGAACAAGGATTATGTAATAATTGGTCTTGGGTACTTAATATAGCATTTTTTAGATAATTATTTACATTCTAATCTAATATTTGAAAAAATGATGTAGTCATTTTTATCATTAGATTGTTTAAATGCCTTATGTGCAATTCGTTTTTAATGTAAAAGTGATATTAGTTCAGGGCTAAACCATCTGGGAAATTTTAAATTAGGGAAAGAGTTTTTAGGTAAAAAATTATTAATAACTTCTAGAATTAATTTATAAAATACATTAATAGCTTTTTCAATATCACTACATTCATAAAGAATATTCCAGTCAATTGAACCTAGTTTACGAATAATTTCAAAATAATTTGCTTTTCTAAAATCTAGTGATGATTGATTTAAATTAGGAATACTATGCTCACTCGTATATTCAAAATTAATACATAAAGGCGGTTAATAAATATTAGCTGGTACAAGAAAGTCATTGTTACAGGAAGAGTCAAATGTATTAGATACATTGGAAAAACCAAATCGAGAAGGATTTTGTTTACTTTTTACATTTCTAAATGCGTTTTGGCATATTTAGAAAATAATTATCATTATCTACGAATTTTTTTAGCTGTATATGTGACTTGAATGAACTCGGCTGTTAAATGTGTACGTATTATATTAATCATATTTAAATTAAATTACATCGTTTGTAGACAATTTTATCACTAAATTTAATCAGTTCGCAGAGGTTCCAGTTGTTTTAAACTGTAAAATTATAATTATATTTATTTATATACATAATACGATTAACAATGAGCCATATTGACCGTGTATAATGTATAACGATTAGGATTCTTATCCAACCAGATTCATTGACAATTTTTTTAATAATCAAAATCTCATAACAACCGTGTTATGTCTACATTGACATTTATACATTTATCTATACACACGCGATTGTCTCCGATATTAAATAATTTATTAGTTCATACATAGTCGATTATATTGTAACACACACGCGCACACAATCATGTATAGATCGTTTGTAGTATAGTTGTAAAAAACTTAACAAAATGTGTACCAAAAAAAAAAAAATAAATAAATAAAACAATCCCCAAGCGGAACGAAAGTAAAAAAAATATCATTCTGTCGAGGTGTAGTTTTTATGTATTTGTTCTTTAACGCGGGGACCCTTCTTTTATAGCTCTTTTATTCGCATCTCCCCTAGCGTGGCAAAAACAAACGATTCGCTAATTGTTTGTAACGCTGTTCTGTACAATAATATATTACATTGAACAGACGAGCAATATTAACATCGTAATCACGACACACAAGCTCTCGTTAAGCAAATGCTCAAGTGAGTCAGGTTTCATGTAGAGCATTTTTTAAATATTTATTAAAAACTGTGTATAATAGAAGATTAATCGTACACAAAATGATGGTTAATGATTATAATTGCGTTGAAAAAATATAAATAGAAATAATTGTACCGGGCTTTCTCCATTCGGCGGGATACAAAACATAATATACTTAAGCACTAATTACTTTGCACTCCTGGAAGGAGTCCATTTAGCTATTCAACTACCCGATTCCACCATTAACATTTGTACAGATTCGCTCAGTGCTCTAAACAATCTTAAAAATAATTTACACTCAAGCATCCTAGCAATCAAAATAAGCAACATCATTGAAAAAGCCAACAAGAACATACGGTTCATATGGACATCTGGCCATTGTGGAATTGATGGCAATGAGAAAGCTGACAAAGTAGCTCGTGAAGCAGTAAATAACCCATTGACCGAAATACGCACGTACTCCTCACTCATCGACATCCATAGGAATGTCAACACCTTTTGTACCAATTTATGGGAATCTGAATGGCGTCGTACACCCTATAACAAACTGAGAGAAATAAAAAATACTACCGAATACTGGCCTAAACCCCATACATCAAATCGCAAAGATGAAGTAGTTATCAATAGATTACGTATAAGTCACTCAAAGATATTCCATGGACATCTTATGCGCAGAGAAGAACCAGCAATGTGCCTAACCTGCGGGAGAACCTCTCACAGTCAAGCACCTCCTTATCCACTGCCGTATCCATATAGATACCAGAAAAAGTCTAAAATTACCCGACAACCTCTTTGAAGCCCTCAACCCTATCCATGACAACACCAACAAAATAATCATATTTTTAAAACAAATTGAAATGTATAATTTAATTTAAGAATTTATTGTATAACTATACTCTATCATGTACTAAATTCCAATTTTTTTTGCAAGCTAATAACCTTAGCAGTTGATGCTGTACCATGAATAAAAAAAAAAAAAAAAAAACATAATATAATATAATATAATTTATAATATAATAAAATATAATATAATATATATGTTATGCTATATTATTATTATATATTATATTATTTATGTTATATATGTTATATATATTATATTATAATCAATTTAAAGTAGTGTACAGTATTATAGTAGTTGCAGTAAAATAATTTTTAATCATAATGCGTTTTAAAATAATTAACTTTCAAGGTGTATATATATATATATATATATATAATAATAAACTATGTATAAAATATATTATCAAGTATAAAAAGAACAAAACCGGATGGGCCTCGCTCTGCTGTACAGTTAGGGGTGGAGTGCACCTCGCTTATAGAATAGGTCATTATTATAATGGATTTGTTAAATTTGAATGCAATGATAGATATCATTGTATACGAATAACGATTCTGAACGGAGTTCATATGTTTGTCTAGGATATAATACATTGTTATTTATAAACATTGTAAAAAGTATATTTTATTTTGAAACGATAAATATATTTTTTCAATTAGGATGGGTTGGCAGTTGCATACAGCGATATAGTTTGTCAGTCTAGAACATTCTACATTATATTATATTTTACATGTAATTTTATGTCAATATTCGATGTTCAAACGCTTATAAAAAAAAATTGTGCCTATGGATTTTAATCATTTTTGAATGACATTAAGAACTACTTCTGTGGAATATTCGATTAAATTTTCAAGTATTTTGTAGTAGCCAAATTTTTTTTATCACCGATTATAAAAATAAAATGTAAAAAAATCGAATATTTTAAATGACTATAAGTGGCTTAAAAATCAATATAATATTTTGAAAAAAATATTGCATAAAAGAAATACCAATCTTAACAGCTGGTAGAAATTTCAAAAATCTGCGACTTATACTTTTTGAATTATAACAAATATTTAAAATCGTCTGAGAATAAATCGCTATTTTATGCAGTTTCGTAAATATTTAAATTTCAAACAGTCATACAATTTTTTCCTCTTAGTCCGGTAGAAATTTTTTTAAAGTTTTTTGAAGAGTAGCTCATAGATAACCTAGTGTTAAAATTTTGAACCTTAAGTATGAACAGAAAAAATTTTATGAATTTTTATCTACAAAATAACTTGCAAATTATCGTGATTTTTACACATTTTATACAAATTTGAGCATTAAGGGCTTATAAAAAAAAATTGAGTTAACCGATCACCGATATTTTTTAGTTACGATAAGTTTAACTTATTATAAACCTAGTATTAAATTTTCAAGAGTTTTCGCTCAACCAATTAAATTTTATAGATGTTTAAAAACAAAAATTTAACAAAAATCGAAAATTTAAATTGTCTATAAATAAGTCAAAATATGTCAAAATACTTTGAAATCTTAACCATGTATAGAGAACATCAATATAAAGATTTGGTGAAAATTTCAAGTTGTTGCGGTTTTTCATTTTTGAGTTAGAGCATTTTAAAAAAAACCGATATCTTTGTCAGTCTAGAATATTATACATTATATTATATTTTACATGTAATTTTATGTCAATATTCGCTGTTCAAACGCTTATAAAAAAAAATTGTGCCTATGGATTTTAATAATTTTTGAATGACTTTAAGAACTACTTCTGTGGAATCTTCTATTAAATTTTCAAGTATTTTGTACGAGCCAAATTTTTTTTATCACCGATTATAAAAAAAAAATGTAAAAAAATCGAATATTTTAAATGCCTATAAGTGGCTTAAAAATCAATATAATATTTTGAAAAAAATATGACATAAAGGAAATACCAATCTTAACAACTGGTAGAAATTTCAAAAATCTGCGACTTATACTTTTTGAATTATAAAAAATATTTAAAATCGTTTGAGAATAAATCGCTATTTTATGCAATTTCGTAAATATTTAAATTTCAAACAGTCATAAAATTTTTTCCTCTAATTCCGGTAGAAATTTTTTTAAAGATTTTTGAAGAGTAGCTTATAGATAACCTCGTGTTAAAATTTTGAACCTTAAGTATGAACAGAAAAAATTTTATGAATTTTTATCTACAAAATAACTTGCAAATTATCGTGATTTTTACATATTTCGTATAAATTGGAACTTTGAGCACTTATAAAAAAAAATTGTGACTTACGATTTTAGATTTTTTTTTATCAGTTAAGGAACAACTTATAAGAAGCCTTGTATTAAGTTTTCAAGATTTTCTAGGCAGCCAAAAAAATTTTATCGTTATTTAAAAAAAAAATACTTAAAAAAATTGAAAATTTCAATTGTCTATAAATAGCTTAATAAAAGTCAAATACTTTGAAAATTTAATGGTGTATAGAGAACGCTAATCTAAACATTTTGTGAAAATTTTAAGTATTTACATCGATTAGTTTTTGAGTTATAGTAAAATAAAAAATTTGATTATGTCGAAACACTGGTTTTGCGTAAAAACTCCCGTTTTTCCCCAAATTTTTTTATGGTTTTTTCCCGTCGCATTTAAAAAAATATTGGAAATTTTTAACTTTTGACCCCCCAAAGTACCAAATAGATTCACTTTCCTTTCAGAAAAGTTGCTACATAAGGCAATCGAAGCATTTTTAACTGCCCCAAAACGTGTCGACAGACACAAAAAAAAAAAAAAAAAAAAAAAACACACATCATTGTAAAATCAATACATTCTTCACTCCGTTCAGAATCTAAAATATATGAAGTGCGTTTGATGCTTTGTAAAATACATTTAAAGTCATAAAACTATACGAAATCTCCGGGTGAGATATTTCTCATAATTTTTTTCATAAATCTGACGTGAAAACGAAGATTTAAAAAAAAAAAAAATCCATCGAAATCAGATGATTTTTCGATATTCTAGAGCCATAAAACCAGGGGACCGCGAAAGTATTAAATTACCTAACTGAAAATAAAATAACGATTGAATTTACTTTGTACATAGCAGACGATGAATTTTTAATTCAAAGAATCGGCCATACTTTAAAAATATAATAAAGCTCCAGACTAAGCATTTATTATTTTCCATACATAAACTATTTGTTTGTTTATTTATATATTAATTTACGAGTATTAATCATTTACTAATTTTTCATCTTAATTTTTTATTGTTTTATTATAATATTATATTATTTTATTAATATTATTTATTATACTATAATATTATATAAATATACATTATTGTGTTTTTAACATCACAGAGTTTATATACAGACTTTATCTATAAATACGTTTAGAATTATATTTAAATATATAAATATTAGAGTTTATTAATACTTATCATTTAAACCTATACTGCAAGTCTGCAAATCAATAGTTGATAAATAATTATAAATATTTAACTTTCGTAGAACCTTTTTTTTTTTAAACATTTTATATATAGTACAAGTGCTAAGCTGATGATTCTTTTATTAAAGTGTTGTTCACATTGTTTCATGGAGACAAAACCATATGCGGAATGTAAAAATTTATAGTTAAGCACGTCTTACGTGATATTTTATGTATATAGTACTCGATGTATCCGTGTACAATATCGACATAGCTACAATTATATTATACCAGTAGTAATGACTGATAAGAGATGACTGATATATAATAAGTATGTAAGAATTGTAATTATATTTATAAGTTATAATTAAAAATCATCTAGAACATTAAAATATTTAGAGGTATTTCTGTGGACCTCTGTCAAGAATATTTCCGATAGTTTGGTATTTATTAATTGTTAAAATATTCAATAGAAATAATTTTAACGTAATTTATGAATATGAAAATATGGTTTTGTATTAAATATTAACATGTCTAATTAATAATGTCATTGATTTTATCATAACATAAAATCAATCATAATACGAATCTATACAACACCTTGCCGGTGGTTTTCGTAAAGTTTACTAGAATTCAATTTAAAATGGTTTATAATCAAAAGTGATTTCATATAAGTTTTTGATTGAAATTCATATAATTTCTTTAAAAAAAAAAAAAAACTAACTATGAATTTAACAAAATATAGAATAAAAAAAATAAAAATCTTTATTATATCTTTTTTATTATTTTCATCGAAAAATATTAATTTTAAACAAAAATCATTGTCTACAAAATTATACATTTTTTCAATAAAGCAAAAAAAAAAATTTAAATATTGACTGATTTAGATAGCTTAATATGTATATTTAAATAAATAGAATTCAAAATCATATAAAAAAGTGTATAATTATACTATGAATATACAAATTCAAAATAAATATTTTCATACTAATTATTTTTTCGTAAATTTATACATAGTCCATATTGTAACAAAATTAATAACATAATATTTAATCTTTTTAATTAATTTAATCTTTTTTTAACATATTAGCCATGACAATGTAGTAGTACAGTTCCAAAGTATGATATTTATACACCCCGATATCCTATAAAAAATGTAGTTATGTAATTGATAATTATTAATTATTAATACGATTAACATTATTCATAATCTATAATAAAAATTGTACTCATATTTATATAATAATTTTAAAATATTTAAAAATACGTTATATTATCATATTTGTGATCCTTTTAAATATATTTTGTATTTTTTTTTTAATATTTTTTTCAATATAGTAATAAAATATTTTTCAACTCAGTAACCAAAAATAATTATTACATCGTATTAAATCATATTCACGATTTTTTTTTTTGCACATTTTATTATACAATTTAAAAGATAAAATTATGAATTCACTTATGCTCAACCATTTTTAATATCAAATTATTTTAAATCACTGGTATGACTGATATTTTTAAGCGTGTATGATTTTGGTATAAATTTACAAAATAATTTCTTGTAGTTTACATAGACCAGTATACTTACCGTATACTTATAAATATTGTAATTATCACTAAGAGGTAGTATTGAAAAGTACATATTACAAATCAATAGTAATCTACTTGTACAATGAAATAAGCG
Organism: Sipha maydis; assembly: GCA_034509805.1. Taxonomy (NCBI): domain Eukaryota; kingdom Metazoa; phylum Arthropoda; class Insecta; order Hemiptera; family Aphididae; genus Sipha; species Sipha maydis. The sequence goes on from JASXSY010000274.1 coordinate 771,709, forward strand.
AGCTAAATATATAACTTTTTTTTTGTATGATATTGTATATAAACATTGTGTTTATATAAATTAAAATCATTAGAGATTACCAGTTATATTTAAGATGAGCACGTGTATTGGATTTAGAGTACTTCGTATATAATTTATATCTGAATTAATTGTTTTAAATATTTAAGCAATTATCTATTTAAATTAAATAAATATATTTATATAGCGTATATAAAAATAACATACCACTTACTCACTGTTCGTTGTTTTTCAAAAACTACGAAATGTACGAACTTGAAATTTGGAATTGCGGTTCCTCTAAAACTGTCAATGTGCAATAAGAAAGGATTTGAAAAAGTTGTTTCAGAAGATTGATTAGTTATAATAATTCACCATCAAGCAGTGGTGCAAAATTCAATGGCGATGTCTAATATCGGGGCACCAAGACTCAAAGGGAGCCTTATTAGAGACGTAAACTTGGAGGGTATTTTTACTGCGAAGGAAATGAATAGCATATTTAACGACGAGTAATTAGTTAATAATCCTTTATTGAAAAAAAAATTAATGTAGTGATACAATAGAACATAACCTATACATTCTAAAATCAACTAAAATAAATCCAAAAATGTTTAAATATAGTTATGATTCCACCATTTTAAGAATAAATAAATCAAATATTTGTTTTGAAATTGGAGTTATAAATGCTATTAACCTAGTTTTTGGTCAAGTAAAAATGCAGAGCTGTTTTTTCTATGTCACAGTGTATGGCGACAAATACAAAATTTAGGACTATCCAAAATGTATAATGATAACAAACAAATTGCAAAACAATGTAAAATAATAACATCTTTAGCTTTTTTGTCAGTTTAAAAAGTACCTAATGAAATAGTAAATGAATTTAACTTTTGCTCGATATTCATTTCCACTAATATTTTATTTTTATTCCACATATTTAGTGGAAAGAATGATATACCTAGATTCCCTCTTCAGATTTTAAATGTCAGACACAGTGGCGACGCGAACTTTTTTAATCTTTGAAACGTATTGTATATTTTTAATATTTTGACCACCACCCTCTTAGTTCTTATTATAATTATTATTGTTTGATTACATAAAATAGAACTAAAATAACTACGAAAACGTTGAGAACACACGCTGGTGGGCACAGTGACTTGGTAGCATACTAGCATATTATATTTTATTATATCAATTATAATATTTGTCTTAATATTCATAATGAGATCATACAATTTTACACCCACCCGGACTCAGCTACCCACCCACCCATTTCAGATTTGAAGCAATTGCTTCAAATAATTCTGCAACCCGCCGCCACTGGTCAGGCATCAAACGATTAATAATTCACTTAGGACAAATCATTTTAGCAAAGGGTGGGAAGTTCATTCAATAAATTGGTTGGTTCGGCTAATCCGAATTTCCGGAGTGTTTTGCGATCTTTGCAATTGGATGATTGTGCTAGAAAAAAAAATCAAAACAGACAAAAAAAATTATATCAAATACACAACTACTTAAAATAATTTAAGGTTAGGTCTAAATTTGTCATACTTTTAGATTTTCAATTTTTTATTACCTAAAATAGTACAAACTGTCCACGGTTTTACTTTTTTCTGAGTGACTGTACCAAGTGTCCTACGACCACGCGTTCTTTGGGTATCTATCTACCTGTGACCTATCCATTTTTTCTGCCAATTATGTATTTGATATCGTTGTGTTAATACAAATGTTTTCGATAAGTTTATCAATAAAAATGATACACCAACATTATGTGTATCGAGTATTCGTATTAGCATCTATCTTTTACAGGCTGTAGGAACAGAAGGAACAGTTTTTCTATCAAGAATACTCCTGATTCCATATGACTACCAATTTCAATTAAAACAGCTACAGTTCCCCGTCAAGGTCTGTTTTGACATTACAATTAAAAAAACGCAAAAGCAGTCCTTAAAAATGGCAAGAGTGGATTTAAAAGATGACTGTTTTTTGCATGGCCAATTGACATACGTAACCATCTGTTCACGTGTAGCTCTCCTGATAACCTGTAAGTACTGCTGCCTGAAGGTAGAACCAAAACATTTTTTTTAAATACCTCCTTGTATATACAAGAAGGTATTTAAAAAAAAATAATAATAACAGAAAAGACTAATTAAAAATAAAAACTATTTTGCTCTCAACAATGTTACTCATAATATACTAAGATATTATTTTAAGTATGAAAAAAAATAATACATACAAGTGAAGCCGAATCAGTTAATTAATAATTGTAATATACTTACGTATGTTATAATGTTTAAATATAATCGATTTTCGTGCACATGTTTTCTCATAAAGTTTTAATAATTATACTTATTACATCATTACGTATAGTATATAATTTTATAATTTATGACATTTTCATAATATTAATATCTATTCATAAATAATATTGATAATATAAAATTTTTTTAATTTATTTTGTTTTGTAAATGTATAATGAAAAGAAAAAAAAAGAAAAACTAAAAATACAATTGATACTCAATAATTATTTATAATATATTTTTGAAAAAAATAAATGTAATAGGTTATAAACATTTCAAATAATAGATAAAATAAGTTCACACGTTAAAACAGATCACCTTGTAGAAACGTAGACGTATTTCATTTTGATAATTATGGGTTCAACTGTACAAATAGGTATAACACATTTAACATTATTCATAAATAATAATCTTATTCAACCATATCTAATCTTGAAATGTGCAAGTATTGAAAAAATATGAACTAATAAGGCAACAAACAGTTTAGTGTAAAAATAATTAATAGTTATAACACATAATCATTTGAACTTTTATAATCAAATAGGTGGTATATTTTTAAAAGATTAAACTGTCAAAATTGTGTAACTTTAATGTGCTTTAGCTTTTAATACACCCCTTAAGATTTTCAAACTTACAGTTCAATATAAATTTCGACAAATATATCTAACTGCACAAAAGCGAGTTGTGTTCTCAGCTGGTTAAACTGGTTATCAGAGCTTTTTAACTTTTTGGAGATCACGAATAAATTATATATTTTATGAAATTCATACGCACTAATGATGATTTATGTATTTATACGGATACAAAAAGGGGGAGTTTGTAAAAGATCTGTATGCATTGTAAGCCCAATTCAGTACATTTTAAATTTATTATTTGAAATTAATAATTGTTCAACTTTAGAGAAGAAAGATTTTTTTTTATTATTATTAAAAATAAGGCTTTAATATCATAGATTTATTAGCTTAACGTAATTTAGATAAAAATTAAAAGTAAACAAATAAGAAATTTTAATGTGATTTTAAGGCTGCAACCGAATTGGGTTCCGAATTTAAAATTACTTCACTAGTTGGGTCCCGGATTTTTATAGGTATTACACTAGTTCCTGAATATTTTTTGGGAACTACTATATTATACTAACATTTTCCTTCCAATTTTAACAGACTTAGGACTGTCTATGATCTATTTAGACCACAGGACCACATTTTTTTTAAATTTTATAATTGATATAATATTTAATTACTTATATATACATATAATGATTATATGATTATATAATGATTTAACATACTTAATTTTTTAGATTCTGAACGGAGGGATGGAATCTATTGGTTTTACAATGATGAGTGTTTTTTTTTTTATTTATTTTTTAGATTGTGAACGGAGTGATGGAATCTATTGGTTTTACAATGATGTGAGTTTTTTTTTATTTTTTATTTTTTTTTTTCATTTTTTTTTTATTTTTGTGTCTGACGACACCTTTTTTGGCAGTAAAAATGCTTCGATTTGCTTATGTAGCAACTTTTCTGAAAGGAAAGTGAATCTAGTTGGTACTTTGGTCAAAAGTAAAACATTTTCAATATTTTTTAAATGCGACGGGAAAAACCCTAAAAAAATAAAGGAAAAACGGGAGTTTTTACGCAAAACCAGTTTTCGACAAAATCAAATTTTTTATTTTGCTATAACTCAAAAACTAATCGATGTAAATACTTGAAATTTTAACCAAATGTTTAGATTCGCGTTCTCTATACACCGTTTAATTTGACTTTTATTGAGCTATTTATAGACAATTGAAATTTTCAATTTTTTTTAGTATTTTTTTTTAAAATAACGATAAAATTTTTTTGGCCGGCCAGAAAATCTTGAAAATTTAATAAAAGGTTTCTTATAAGTTGTTCCTTAACTGATAAAAAAAAATCTAAAATCGTAAGTCACAATTTTTTTTTTATAAGCCCTTAAAGCTCAAATTTGTATAAAATGTGTAAAAAACACGATAATTTGCAAGTTATTTTGTAGATAAAAATTCATAAAATTTTTTCTGTTCATACTTAAGGTTCAAAATTTTCACACTAGGTTATCTATAAGTTACTCTACAAAAATCTTTAAAAAAATTTCTACCAGACTTAGAGAAAAAATTTTATGACTGTTTGAAATTTAAATATTTACGAAATTGCATAAAATAGCCATTTATTCTTAAACGATTTTAAATATTTGTTATAATTCAAAAAGTATAAGTCGCAGATTTTTGAAATTTCTACCAGCTTTTAAGATTGGCATTTCCTTTATGACATATTTTTTTTAAAATATTATATTGATTTTTAAGCTACTTATAGACATTTAAAATATTCGATTTTTTTACATTTTATTTTTATAATCGGTAATCAAAAAAATTTGGCTCCTACAAAATACTTGAAAATTGAATAGAAGATTCCACAGAAGTAGTTCTTATTGTCATTCAAAAATTATTAAAATCGATGGGCACAATTTTTTTTATAAGCGTTTGAACAGCGAATATTGAAATAAAATTACATGTAAAATATAATATAATGTATAATATTCTAGACTGACAAATGATATCGGGTTATTTAAAATGCTCTAACTCAAAAACGAAATACTGCAACATTTTGAAATTTTCACCAAATCTTTATATTGACGTTCTCTATACATGGTTAAATTTTCAAAGTATTTTGACATATTTTGACTTATTTATAGACAATTTAAATTTTCGGTTTTTCTAAATTTTTCGTTTTAAAATAAAATATACTTATTACAATATTTATAAATAACATTGTATTATATTCTAGACAAACATATCATCTCCATTCAGAATCGTTTTTCGTATACAATGATACCTATCATTGAATTCAAATTTAACAAATCCATTATAATGACCTATTCTATGAAGAGTCGCACTTCACCCCCAAGTGTACAGCAGAGCGAGGCTCATCCGGTTCTTTTTTTTTTCATTTACTTATATGGCTATAATTATATTAAATAATATATATTTTTATACTTGATTTTTAACATTTTTAATATTTTTACCGACACAATTCTAATAAATTATATTTTGATGGAAAAGAAACTAAAAATCAAAAAAAAATTATAAACACATTTTTAACCATACCTGTGGTCTAAATAGATCATAGACAGTCCTTAGTCTGTTAAGATGGAAAGGAAAATGTTAGTATAATGTACTATCATATAGTACTTATCAAAAAATATTCAGAAACTAGTGTAATACCTAAAATAATTCAAACTTTTCGAAAAATCTATACAAAGTCGTCTCTTAGAATATCTTAACTCAATCGAAGCGATACCAAAATTCCAATTTGGGTTTAAATCACACCATTCTACATCACAGCAACTTTTCCGTCTCACTGAAACAATCAGTAATGGTTTTGAAAATAAAAATCACATAGGTGCAGTTTTTTTGGACATCGCAAAAGCGTTCGATCGTGTTTGGCACGATGGTCTTTTCTATAAATTAAAATGCGTAAACATACCAAAATATATTCTGTACATATTAAAATCCTTTCTCAGCGATAGATGCTTTGTTGTCAGAGTAAACGAAACGCAATCATCTAGCAGACCTATTCAAGCTGGAGTTCCTCAGGGATCCAAACTAGGACCTATTCTGTTTAATTTTTACATCTCAGATATTCCACAAACTATGGACACAAACATCGCCCTATTTGCTGACGATACCACCATCTACTGCAATTCTTCGGATACTCATAAAATTACCACCGCACTCCAAAATCATCTCAATAAAATTTCATTATGGTGCCTAAAATGGAAAATTATCATAAACCCATCAAAAAGCCAAGCGGTATTTTTTTCCCTACGCAGAACACAAACACCTCAACCAGTAAAGTTTGACAACGAGCAAATAGGTTGGAAATCGTCGGTAAAATACTTAGGCGTTATTCTCGATAAGAAACTAAACTGGTGGCCTCACATATCGGCTAAACTTCAGCAAGCATACCAACGACTAGGGGTTCTTTACCCAATACTAAATAGAAAATCAACTATTAGTAAAAAATGGTCACTAATTATATATAAGCAAGTACTGAGACCTTTAATATTATACGCAAGTCCTATATGGAGCAGTTGTGCCAATATCCACTTAAATAAAATTCAAATTTATCAAAACAAAATACTCCGCATAATAACTGATGCATCCTGGTTCGTACGCAACAAAGCCCTGGATAAGGACTTGAATATCCCTACTATTGACGGGCACATAAATCATCTTGCAAATAGATTCTTTCATTCTCTTACGAAATCAAATGGCGCCGCCCATTACAACTTAGTCGAAAGACCACCAAAAATTCGCCGTCTCAAGAGAGGAAGACCCCACGACCGAATTAAATGACCACCACCAATCACTGCCACATCGTATACATCAAGCCAGAAAAATTCTAGTTTTAACCTATATTTAATACTAATATTTTATCTTATTTAATATTTATTATTTAATTAATATCTTCAAACTTAATATTAGCACTATTATCGCACTTATGTAAAAAGAAAATTGTATGTATATTATCAATAGGCTTAGATAGCTTTTCTAGCTAAGAATGCCTTAATAATAATAAAAATAAAAAATAAAAAAATAAAATAAAATAAAAATAATTCAGGATCCAACTAGTGTAATACCTATTCAAATCCGGGACCCAACTAGTGTAATACCTATAATAATCCGGGACCCAACTAGTATACTACCTGCGATTAGCCCCTAGTATTCGGGACCCAACTCGGATGCTCCGGATTTTAAGACTATGGAAAAAAATATTTACACTTTTATAATTTGTTTGTGAGATGAATTTTAGTTAAAAATATAATGATTTTAGTGATATTGTTTTTATTGAGGGCTTCTTCCATATTTGATGGTATAGAGAGGTTGTTTCTAATAGCTTATTACTTCGTGCAATTTTGGATTTTAGGAGAGATTATAACCAATGAAATTACTGAATTGTTGACATGTTGTATTACACGTTCAAAGGTATTTGGGATATTTTTAATAAATGGTATACCTTATAACAAAATTTTTCCAAAAATGTTTATCTTTAAATATTAGTCACTGAATAGATTGTAAACTATTATTTATAAACATTTCAAGTATAATAATTCAGATGTAAATTGATATATAAGTAAATAATTCATGTTTACTCCAATAAAAATATAGAATATATTGATTTATTTTCAAAAAAACAAAATTAAACGTATAACTTTTAAAGTTATTTTAAAAACTATGAGTATAACTGATTTAATAACTTATAAGAATATAAGTAATATAAAATTATCATATCAAGTATAAGCTATGTATTGAAACTTGGAATGATAGGCAATTTGGATAATTATGTAAATTATTATTCTTTTAATTAATTATTTAATAGTATACTTAATAGAATTATTATCATTGTACTGTAACACAAATGATAACTAATAGTTTTTGTTGGTTAACATTATGTCACAATATATAAAGTTAAATTAGGCTACAAAATATATCACGATATCTGTAGTATAAATGTATTCACGTAGGTTGTTAAACGTAACTAATGCATAATAACTAATTAATGAATTTAAAAAATAAAACTCTAATTTATATATCGTGCTGGAATGTATACTAAAAACGTAAGTTAAAAAAATCGACAAAATTCAAGAGCTAAAATGGAATAAACACTAGTTCCTATTTTTTTTTTTTTTTTATTCCATAATCTTTAGTTTATAACTATGATAGCTCAACATTTACAGGATATTCAACATAATATATAGAGATAATAAACAATAAAAAACAAAAAATATAGAATTATATAGTGTATAATTAGCTAGTATTATGCGACGATAATATTAATCACCTTAAATTACAAAGCCAGCTTCCAGTATTAGAGTAATTACTTTTTTAATGACCATTTCAGATTGAGTACTAAGTATGGAAGGAAGGGTGGGTAGAATTTTTATTTTTTATTATTTTTATGTTGTATTTGTTTTATTTTTATCAACAATTTTATAGTTCAAACAAAATTTTTCGTATATTTTACAATATTAGTCTATAAATTACATTTTTTAATTTTCTGTAGCCCCAATGTTACTTGTTTAAGATCTGTAAAGAAAATAACAACCTAAATATTTTTTATAGGGTTTATCTAACTGAAAAAATTATAGACCTATTAAAACAAAACTCGTACAACTGATGTAAATGATAAAAATATATTTTATCTAAATTTATTAGTCTTGATTAGTGAAAAGTTATTATTATGTTTCATTTTATTTAATGTAAATTATTATAGGTATGAACTGTTTTTTTGTTTTTATTTAACTGAATAGCTTGTAGTTTAAAACGATTAATAGTCCTAAACTCCGTTCAAAATCATGAAAATCGAACAAAACGTTTAACCAAATTTTGATCATATTAAAAATATTTTAGATTTGTATTTTTTTTTTTTTTTATACTTCTTTTTATTTATTTTTTTTGATTTTAAGTTGAATATTCATTAAAATATTATTTTTATCATATTTTAACTATAAAAAATGTAGCTTGATAGTTTTTATGTACATTTTATGTATTTAGTGAAATTTATGGATTTACAAAAATTTTATTTCTTATAATATAATTTTTCTTTTTTTCTTAAGACATTGAAATTGTAGGACAAGGTTAATTTAACAAAATCTTAAGTGTTTCGAATGTCTTAACTAACAATTTATTTTTTATGAGCACTTAAAATATGTAAATACCACATAGCAATAACCGAGTTCGTTCAGAATCATTGTTTAAATACAATAATTTATTGTTTTCCAATAGACTCCCATCTTAGTGTGCAAAAACTAGCAAAAACTTTTTTATTTAATAAATATTAGAATATTAATATGCTAATAATTATTATATCTTAGATGTTAAATATAGATATCTAGAATTTTTTTTACATTATGACAGTGCAAAATAGTGCATAATATATTTTAATAAATCAAATTTTTTTAATTTACTTATAATATACACATATATATTGTGGAAGTATATACAATTAGTTATATTGTAATATTATGAATGGCATTAATGACAGTGAATATAAGTATAATAATATTAAATATTACATTGGTTAACATGTTGACGCAAAATATAGTACTTGTACTTTGTTTTTGTTCACAGTGAAGTACCATCTTACAAATATTATATGCATAAGTATTTTATTTTTATGAAAAATATCTGTATAGCTATACCTAATGTAACTGAGTAATAAAAACAATTTAATTGTTACCTGTGTATTGCCCGCAATGATAGGCGAAACAGGCGTTTCTTTTTCTGCTCTTGTATTATTTTACAAAAAATGCGTATAAATTTCGTTTTTAATATTTGACTCTCAAATCGAAAGGAAAAACTTGAACTTCTTTTTTCGATGGTCACAATTTATGATTTATAGAACAATCAATTTTAAAATTGTTTTATTAAAAATGTACTATAAATACAGTACACACTAAAATGTAAGTACTATTATGATGTTTGCATTGATTAAATTCGTATGTATAACTGAAGTCGATTTTTTTTATTGCTTCCATACTATAAGAACTTTTATATGGACTTCTATAAATGATGTTGTATGAACTATGGTCAATCGATTAAACAAAAAAAAAAACAAAAAAAAAAAAAAAATCAATTAAGGTTTGATAATGAAGTTGAGTTATCCAATTGTTATAATAATCTGGAAATCAAAACAATCACATGAAAGGGAAAAAAAATTATTGTATACAATTTATATCATATATTGTTAAACCTTATAAGTGCAATACAAAAATAAATAAACTTACATAGAAATATAATGCACTAGATCATATATTATATTGTATAGCGTAATTGTTTTATTCTGTAACCATAAATAAATAATATCATTATTATTATTATACTATGTGTTGTATTTAGTAAGTTTCAATAGTGCATTTTCCATTCAGAGAAGGAAAACAAAGCCTCGGGTTACATGCAAAATTATCCAAATATATACAGGTTAGTATATATAAGTACATAATTTTTTGTTTACGTAATAATATTAATCTAGCATTTTTTTCAAATTATGCAATATGCACGCTATCATGAAATCAATAACGCTTTATTTACATTATTTCATTAATAATAAATTAATAAATAATTAATAATATGTGGCCTCTTACCAGAGCCGGCGGTCGCCAATGCAATGACAAAGAGGTCTTGCAACACTCCCACTACTTCAGTTGATAATGTTTTAAAACTGCACTGTGGTAATGAAAAGGAGTCTCTCGTCAAATTGGTTCTTGTAGGACTTTTAATTTAAATTCTAAGCAAAATAAGAAGCACATTGGTTTTACTTTAATTGTTTGTTTTTAAACTTCATATTTTATAACAATACGAGTACATCTACGGTAATGATAATTTAAAACTCAACAAAAATGATGCCCTTAAAGTTATAAAACATTCAAAAAATTACAGAAGAATACCATAAAAATTATTAAAATTTAAAAATAATAATATAAAATTTGTATCGTAATGATGTCCGTAGGAATATTTTCCCAGTTTTAATATTTTCAATAACTACACCAATTTTTTTATTTGTTGTATTATTTATTTTTACTTTTTAATTTATATATAATTTCATGAACTTTTATTTAATTGACGTACTCATATTACCAGTGGTAACATTGTTGCGGCTTCTCGATCTTGAACAAAACACGACACCGGCTTTTGTATGGTCCTTCACGCCTCCAGTAAAATATGTTATCGTCAAATCTTACCTATTATAAAAACCACTATCGCCTTCGGACTATAGTGTCTCTTTCGTTTCTATACCGTTGTCAGACCTACACAGGCAGACTTACGTCATAGACTAACAACAACCAGGCACGTACAGGCTCTGACTTTGACCAGAACACTAGATATCGCAAGTTACCGTAGCAAGTCAATAACCATCAATCAACCCTATAGCAGAGTCCGTAGTGAGAGTCAACGCCTATATTGTCGACATTGTCCCGTTACATTTTGGATAATCATAATACACGCACTTTAATAAAGTAAATTTATAAGCTTTGACATTTTATGTGTTGTCGCAACATAATTGCTGTAACACTAAACAAAGGGTTCTTACCTTATAATTCCATTTTATAACATAACGTATGCCATGTGCATATGTTAAAATAGAAAATTATTAATTTCATTACAACTTCCAAGTGTTTTACATACGGATTTAGTTTTATCATATTACATTCTATACAGTCTTGTTGGTCTAGGCCAAAGTTTGTGATTACAAAGTAGAAGTAAATTATTGTATTAATATCGGTGCACGGCAATTGTTACAGTCTCGTCACGGAAATTTATGTGTTATACCTTTAATACTTTCGTACCTACAAAATTATGTCGCTGTTTAAATGAAATCAGGAATTACACATATATCAATAACTCAAGAATTATAATGATCCGGATTAGACGCAATATTTAATATACAAACACTAGTACTATAAATTGTATAGGAAAGTTGATTAGTTGGATTAGATGAAGAGGGATGGAAGCTAAAGCGGTACATTCGAAAAATGATTGTTTGCAGAAATGTTGATTTGTTATGATTTATAGAATTTAAAGGGCTCAAAAAAAAAATAGGTCTACTTAGAATTGTTGTGATTTTAGAACATCATATTTAATTTACGGGTAATTATAATAAAAAACAATTTATATAACCTAGATATATAATCAAAAATGTAAATAGATTATACGAGTAAAACCCAGATTACTGGTTAGTTGGTATGATGTCATTTCTCACAATATTACTTGTTGAACCACTGAGCAATATAATTTCGTCCAGCTTTTTTATCATATTAATAAATTCCATCCAAGGAAAAGTATAATATAATATTTGTATTATTTTTCATTTAATCAACATCATTTTTGTACCAGCATTCGATTCCTGAGCAAGTATGCAATGTTAATTTTATTATCCTGTTTCGCAAAATTGATGTACTGACAGTCGTAATAATAATTATAACTCCTGAGAGCAACATGAAACCTGGCAATAGCCATTTAGTGTTCTTATTGTGATATTTATACTAATTTCTAGTTTAAATTTTTTATTGATCAACAATCTGGATTCAATTGCAACTTTTATCTGTACAATTTTTATTAATCTAATTGAATGTTGCACATCGAACATTTACAAAACTTCTTCGGCCAATAACATTATATATTATATAAAAAAAGGAAGAGGAAACATCAAAATTAATTATTATTTTATTCTTATAAAATTTATACATTCTTATATTTCGTAAATGAATATGTATAATTTTTGCAATATTAATATTGTGTGCTTAATTTTTGTACATACAAGAAAAATTTTTCAAAACTTCAAAAAAGGAGAATGGGAATCAAAGAGGAAGAATTATCCTGGATTCTGTGATAGTTGATTATAATAATAATAATAATATTATTATGGAAAAAATATTACAATTGCAATTATTTATAATGCGACAGGTTTTATTAATTTTTTTTTGTAATATCTGGTTTGAATACATTAGTTTAACAATTTAAGGATTTAAATTAAAATATAAATCTATTTTAGGTAGAACTATTTATCAGATGTTTATAACAGTTATAAAATAAATACCTACCACTTATAAATTTATTACGTATTACTTATTAGAAAAAGTACTTTTAAGCACTGTACATAAGCGAATGAGTTATTTGCGAAATTGTGGTCGTAAACCGTGATTGTGTACCTATTGTGTACATAATTATGTACCTATTTACGATGTTATTTTGTAGCCACCAAGTATAAGAGAACGAATAATGTCAATATTAATCTAATAACGTTAATTTGTTACACACAGTAGGTATACAATATTCATGTACCATAGGTACTTATTGAACTTGTTTTCATGTGTTTTATTGACTACTGAAAAGATTACAGATTTAGGTACACGCTATAGGAACACATTAATTTTACCAATACGCTCTTTCATGTGCACGGGTTATATCGTGGAATTTTTATTAAGAAATATTCGAAAATAAAATTAATAAATTAATAAAAGTTCTGCGTTTTTTTTTTTTCTTTAATATTTAGTATAATTTTAAAAATTTATAACGGGCCTCAACGTACTGCTCAGTACCGTGACAAACGCACCAGTTGCGTCTCTCCCTTCCCAAATGACGCCGCTGCATAGCACGCACGTTTCAATTAGAGCTCGCGATTTTGACCGAGTATTAACCAACACGTGTACACGGGTGCCGTGTACACGTATCTTAAATGTATTAATAACCGTGTAATTCAAATCCGGGTACACGTGTATTGATACACGTGTAATTATTCGAGAGTCCGTGTATCTTAAATACACGTGTATTAAAATTTTGTATTAAATAATATTGTTATATTTAAAACTTATCGGCTGCAAGTGTAAATTCCATGGTTCTATTTATATCTTAACAATAATATATAGTTAAACGGTAAATCTAAAAACCCATATTTGTTATGAGTTACGTAATGACCGTAATCTATAATGACCTTATAAGTGTATAAAATATATAATATATAATATATATTATATTAGACTATTAGTATATGTTATATTAGAAGATAACTTTAAATGCGTTTAAACTTTAAAGATTATCGTTGTCTCATTAGTCATTACTGTGACTTAGTGTTTGTCTCGTTCAATTTTGTTATCATGAATATTGCGTAATTTAAGCCTAGATAAAGTTTTGATTGTCATTTACAAAAATAAAAGTTTCGCATTTCCTTTCAACGCGACGTTTATTTTACATTATTTTAAAAACCGTGTTCTTTTCTATTTGATATTTTATATACTAATTAAAACAAGATAATTAAAATGAATAGTAATCGCAAAAGTTGGGTATGGCAGTATGCTAATCGGGTAGAAAACAAAGCATATTGCAATTTATGTTCTGAAAATGAAAATAATGAGTTCTGTTGTAATGGTGGATCCACAGGGTCTTTAGGAAGACACTTAGCAACAATTCATAATATACAGCCGTTATTCAATAATTCTAAATCAAAAAGGTATGTGCAAACTTAGTTTAAAATGTAATTGTTTTTATTAGTGTTTGGAATTCTAAATATTGAAAACATCATGAATATTTGCAAATTTGATATAAACATTTTTACGCGTTTCTAAAATTTTAATTTTCACGAAATTGAAAATCTATGCGTAACTCACTTTTTTTTTTAATCTAACTATAGAGATGCTAGTCGTCATGAAATCGATAATCCTGAAATATTCTGTGCTTCAACATCCACCTCGACTCAAAGCACTTCTGAATCACAAGTTACTGATAACAATCATCGTCAACCTAGAAAACGTCGTCGGACTTATGCCAATAGAAAAAACGATGACTTTTGTAATTCCAAAGAAACGGAACTTATACATCAGGCACTAGCTAAAATGATAGCCATGAATCAAATGCCTATATCATTTTGCTCAAGTGCTGGGTTTGAACAATTTATGAACATAGTGAAACCTAACTATAAAATATGCAAAGAAGAAGCAATTAAAAAAAGATTAAAATCATTGAAATTATCAATTCAAGATATTATACAGAGAGATTTAAAAAGTGCTAACAATATAGCTTGTACGTCTGACTGTTGGTCATCATTATCACAGGATAGTTATATTACGGTTACTGCACATATGATTAATGATGAGTGGTGTCCAAAGTCTTATACGCTTACAACTCATAAAATGGAAGAGTCTCATACGGCTTCAAATCTTGCATATCAATTGGAAAATACTTTTGAAAAATGGGAAATTGACCAAAAAGTAATTACAGTCGTTACTGATAATGCAAAAAATGTATTAAACGCTGTACAAATGCTGTCTAATGTCTCGGAAACAAATGATTTGACATGTGCAGCTCATACCGTACAACTTGCGGTAAAATACGGATTACAGCAAGATAATATTAATTTATTAATAACACAATGTAGTAAGATAGTAAGCCATTTTAAACATTCAAATTTAGCTAAACACGCATTAAAAAATAAACAAACCCAACTTGGACTAACTGAACATACATTAATACAAAGTTGTGCAACTAGGTGGAATTCTGTATACTTGATGCTGAATCGCCTTTACACAAATAGATGTGCAATATCAAATGTTTTAGCTCACCGTACAGTTACAAAATCGGCCATGGCAAAAAAATTTGAAATAGTAGAAGGTGATTGGATGAATATCAAAACGTTGGTTACTTTACTGAAACCATTACAAATAATTACGACTGTACTTTCGAGTGAAAAACATTCATCAGTACCGATGGTTAGACCTCTTATGTTCAAACTAATTGAAAAACATTTAAAAATAAAAGAAAATGATGATGGAATTAGCTTAACATTTAAACAAACTGTAATTGAACAACTTACTGAACGTTTTAAATTAAATGAACGCGTAATATCACCAAGTGTCATATCTGTAAGACACATTGCCCCATTTTTTGATCCTAGGTACAAAAATTTGGAATATGAAACAATCGAAGTTAGAGAAAATATTCTAGAAAAAGTCAAAAAAATAATTGATGATATTATTTTTCAATTTAATGATAACGGTACACAAATGTCACAAACTAATCAATCTGCAACCAAAAAGACTACTAGTGGACTCGAATTTTTATATGGTCAGGAAGAAAATAATATAAATGATGCATCGGCGCAGTATCAGAATTATTTAGGAGAGCCACTACTCAGATATGATTTCTGCCCACTTGAATGGTGGAAATCTCATGAAAAGAAATATCCATTAATCGCTCAAATAGCAAAAAAATATTTATGTATACCAGCAACGTCGGTTAGCTCGGAACGTTGTTTCTCTACTGCTGGAAATGTCGTCACACCTAAAAGAAGCTGTTTATCAACAGAAAATGTTAACTTATTAGTATTTTTGTACCAAAACCGTCAATTATTGTAGAGATATATTTTGTTAATTATTTATACTTGTAACTATTGAATTATTCCTTAATTTTGCTTTCTTATTCATCGTTAAACATATTATTATTTATATATTTATTAGGTTATTTAAAATGCTATAAAAATTAATATTTTTTTGATTTATATACTGTGTGAAATCATTGAGCATATTGTCATATTTAATTATTTCCTTAACATTTTTATTAATGTTTTATGTAAACAGTATTATTATTTATTACTTAAAAAAACTTTATTTATTAAAATCAGATTAAAAATGTATAAAACAATCATATAGACCGGTAATGGAATTTCTTTTCGAAATTTTGCATGATAAATTATTTCTACAATCCACTATTTGAAAGTATTTACATTGAAAAATAATGAAAATTTCTCCCAAGATATTGTCTGCTGTTAGAAGGTATCCGTTATGGTAGGTTTTACTGTATTTATATTATGTACAAATATTAATGCAAACACACGAATACACGGACTGAAGCAAATACACGAATACACGGACTAAAGCAAATACACGGGTACACGGATTTCAATATTCATTTACCCGTGTATTTTATTTACACGGACTTTAACACCGTTTTGTTAAAAACACGGGTATCCGTGTTTTTAAATACACGTGAAATAGGGACCTCTAGTTTCAATCGATACGAGAGCGAATGAATAATTAAACATTTTTGCTCAACGTTCGTATAAGAGTACGCTTAGTTGATAAAAGTAATTTTCACGTTGCGCACGCTGAGTGGTACTTCGTCATAATTGATAATCATTTATTATCAGTAAGTCCAATACAAGATGTATCGATACAACACGCCCTGTTTCAATAATAATTATGCCAGATTAGAACCATCCCATCCAAGTTCGCGGACAACCGTAGTGATAAGAAAAAATGTTAACCGCTGATACCTGTTATCACGAGGACGGTCATTATCGTTCAACGCACTCAGCGACAGTTGTGCGTTGTGTTTCGTGAACATTTAAAACCTGATAAATAATATTCTCTTTCGTCGAATATGATTATTTATAATTTACAAAAAAATATTAAAAAATCGTTGTGGTTAAAATCGATTAAACACTCGCCGTCTCGTCACGTAGCCGTTTTATAGGTAAATAAATAATTTCTCTCATTGCCGTAAATGTCGAATGCCTTCGTTTGTACTAATATTATACGATAAATTCAGTAACCGGTAAGCAATATATTAGGCACTTGTCATTGTAAAAAAATGTCGGTATTTAAGTGCTGATGTGCTATTGTTATTATCCATGCGTGGTTGCGTACTGAAAAGCATGAATTCATTGCACTGAATTAACACGGTATCATAATCTCTATTAATCCCAAACAGGTCGTGTACTTGATTTCGTGTTTTATGGTCTGTACGCACGTCATGATTACCGGTGTTCTCGTGCTGATAACAATTGTTCTACATTTTTGTAATTCTCAGGTGTAGAAGTCACCGATAAATTATTGTTAAACATATATTAATCGATACCTATTTTTAATTGATTGTCTTTATTCATTGATGAGTTGTACGAATTCTAAAACCATCATTAAAAGTATTTTAGTATAATAATAGTATTGCTTTCATACATCTTCGTCGCTATAATATGATTTAATGATGGTTAACACATTTAATTGTCAATAGTATCTATCTAATGATCTAATGAGAAACAATAAAATTCGAATATATTTTTTTTCGTACATGGGCTACTATAAATTGATAAAATATTAATATCAAATACTAATAATGATAGGTAATAGTTCTATATCATATTATGAATGATATAAAATATTATGCATCAATGCCATTGATTAATGTAAGTGTTGTATCTATATTAACATAATTTTGTTTATAGGAAACTCATAAATGCTTTGCTCTATTTTTGAAATGTTATGTTTTTAAAATCATTTCTATCTATTGGCAAGTGTAAATTGATATTGAACAATTTAAATTCATTGCATTTAAATTGTGGTAAAAAGAAAATGAGTACTTTAGAAAATGTTATTGATGGATGGAATGATGTCCAATCTAGAATCAAAGTAGTGATTCAAAAACGAGATCAGTCAGATCAGGTATACAATAATTTTAAACTTGTTAATTTTATAAATGTATACTTAAAAATAATATTACCTTTTTAGAAAAATATAGAGCCAAGGTTAGTCGCTGTTAGTAAAACCAAACCTATTGAACATATTATTGGCATTTATCAGCAAGGTCAAAAATATTTTGGTGAGAACTATGTTCAAGAGTTACTTACTAAATCTTTTGATGCCGAAGTATACTATTCACTATCTAAAAATTGTTCTTAATTCAATTATTTAAAATATTAAATTGTTGTAAAGATATTAGAAAAATGTCCTGACATCAAATGGCATTTTATTGGTCATTTACAAAGAAATAAAGTTGCAAAAGTGTTATCCATTCCTGGCTTACATGTTATTGAAACTATAGATAGTGAAAAATTAGCAAATGAAGTTAACAACAAATGGAAAAAACTTAACAAAGATTATAAACTGAAAATAATGGTTCAAGTTAACACTAGTAACGAAGAAGGTTAGAAATATGTATATAATCAGTTAGTAAACATTTTGTGTAGCTGTAAATTATTTATTTCACTTAAAAAACCATCAATGAATAAATTTGACATTATTGTATATTATAAATATATGTATAACAATTAAATTTTGTTAATGTTTTCATGTTTTTTTCAATATAAATATTTTACAGAAAAAAATGGTGTTTCCACTTGTGAAGTAGTAGATTTATATAAAACTATTATTGATAAATGTGAAAGTTTAAAACTGATTGGCTTAATGACAATTGGTCAATATGGTTATGATTGTTCTTTAGGACCAAATCCAGATTTTTTGGTAATTATTATTATTTATTTCAAAATTTACTTATTACCAGGGATCGGGACTTATAGCATTTGCTTATTTTTATTGTTTGACATAAAATGTAGCAGAGAGTTATGGATGTGTATGTCATGTTATAACACGTTTAATTATGGAATTTGAAAGTGCTTTTTTCAATGATTTAAAAAAAAAATGTTTATTTTCTGTTTTTCTGATTATTTTTGCTTTTTTTACATATTTCTGCATAATTATAAATGATAATGTAAGCCACTGACCTCCCCCAAATTTTTTTGAACTATTTATAAATATTGTTTACATTTTATTTTTCACTTTGGAAAATCCATAAACAATAATGCAAAATGTATCTGAAGTCAAAGTTAAGCTTTTTTTATAATATTAAGATTTATTTATTTTAATATTTTTGTCTAAATTTAAGTTTTTTAAATGCTTGTTTGAGTGCTTATAATGATGTTTTTAAAAGCTTTTTAAAGCGCTTATATTAATGATTTTAAGTGCTATTAGTCCCGAGCCCTGCTTAAAACATATTATATATTTGTATTTAAATCAATTTTTTAGGCCTTAATTGATTGTAGAAAAAATGTTTGTGATAAATTGCAATTAAATTTATCTGAAGTTGAACTATCCATGGGAATGTCTGATGATTTTGAACATGCTGTTAGTATATAAACTGTGTTGATCTTTAAAAATAAATAATAATTATTTTACTTTATCTTTTTACTAATATTTTTTTTAACATTACAGATTGAATTGGGAAGCACAAATGTTCGAGTGGGAAGTAGTATCTTTGGGTATCGTCCCAGAAAAGAAAAACAATAATTTATTCATAAGATTTCATTAATAAAAAAATAATATTTTGTTTTGAATCTGTAGTTTATTCCATGAAAATGATCGAAGTACTTAACCTTTATATATTTAAGATATTATTCATAATTTAAAAGTATTACTTAATAAATTTTATAGGTAATTAGTGAATTCATAATTCATAAAAAAAAAGTTAAATTCAATATCATGAATATATTAATAATTTTAGTGTTTTATTTAAATATTAATTAGCTTAGTGATGAAAATCATACAACATTTTCAAAAATATTTGTATATTTACTAAGAATATCAAACGTATACAATGTATCAACTAATAAAAATTTCTATGCAAATTGAACTTTGATTTTTTCTTCTTTTTTTTTATATATTTTTGTTTCATTTCTGTTGAACACTTCTTTTTGCCTTAAGCACTAAACCAAATTTTATAATTAAAATTAAATTTGTACTTAGTATATGATTTGAAAAATCGAATTAATTTAATTTAATTTAATTAGTATTTTCTATTAAGTCTTGAAATTATGGTTATTTGGACTTTTTTCTCAACTGTAATTTCTCAAAAAGCCAGACTCTTAATGTCTATTCGAATGGGACGAAATTAACTAATATACAACATCCAAAATACCTCAGAATAACATAAGATTGATCCCTCTCATAGATTCCATTGCAAAAACATTATATATAAAAAAATAGTATTACATAAGTATATACATTTATACAAACATGAACGTTTGGTGCCTTTTACTTCTAATTTTCAACATAATACAACAAAAGGTTAAAATCAAAAATAAATGAAAATAATACCTAGTAATACTACCTACTTTATGGTTATAATAATAGTTTAAGAGTAAATTATATTTTAAACTATGAGTAAACATAATATTACGATTTGTATTTCATACCTACTACCTACTGATATTGCTCTCCAAAACGTATAGAATAGTCCACTAGGAGCGCTGTATTACAATTTGTGCGATGTTTATTTACATACTATTATTGTAGTTATGGTAAAATGGAACTAACAATCGCCTCCCTATTGTTACAAATAAGTCCACATTTGTATATGTAATTTATCTATTAAAAAATATTTAATAAAATTAATCACTTATCGAGAAAAGCAAGCAAATATTAATTAATTAAAGTTATAATTCTAATTATTTACTTTAGGTAAATATAGTTTTACTTAAAGTATAAATACTATACACATTAGCAGGTGCGAACGGAAGAAAAAATTCCAGAGGATTGAAAATATGTAATATTTTATGGAAATGTTTATAAATAGCATGCTTTATTATTCGATCTATATGTAATTATATATTTTATTTGCAAGTATCATAGGAAATTACTATTAAATTTGTTGGTCAATTCATTTTTTTCTGATATTTCGGGAGAGGGGTGATTAAACCTCTTATACTGCTTCCCGAGTTCGCGCCTGCATATTAGACGTTACTAAACAGCCAAGTTGTCAGCTAAATCTATATTATTTTTAAGCTGAAAAGATCGGATAATTTTCTTATCCAATGTCCCACCTAATAAAATCGTCTGGTTTTGTAGGTTGCAATAAACATGAATTTCGATCAAATCAAAACCGGCTACGGAGAAAAAATAAATAAACGGAACAAATACTCCGGTTAGAAATTTTATGATTATAATATAATCATTATTATTATACGTTTGTTCTTTGGAGATGATAAATAATAACCAGTTTCATAGGAAGGACTAACGATAATCGAACTAAATTTGAAGTCGAAGACGAAGAAAAAGATAGCTGCACTGCAGATATGGATCCGCATCAAAAACTCTTCAGAAAAATAATGATGGGAAGAGCTTATCAAATTATGGTAAGTTAAATTGCTCATAAATGTAGATAGTTGAACGTGATTTAACCGATAGATTGTCGTTGTTACGCAGATGATATCAGATACGAAAAAATACAAACCATTGACGCGATTAGAAAATAAAAGCAACCGACCGGTGAACGTTGGAGATGACGAAGAGGTATCAGTAACAAAACCGGTGAAAAACTTAACAATTTACTCGTGGTATATACGTGTACTTGCGTGCAGGACAAGAGAAATTATGACATCGTTGCTTGTAATGTACTTAACAAGTACGTTAGAATCAGTCGATTTTTTGATACAATTTCCAAAGAAGCAACTATGATACGTAACGATGGTGAAAACGTCTTGTTCGATGAAGTTGCGAGAATGACTAGGAACGAAAGGGAAGCCGCGGAAGCCAATAGAAGACTCATAGAAATGAAAGCTCGTGGCGAACAAGATGAACTGTTCAAACAAGTGATTATAAAAATAATTGTACTTCAGATCGAAACCCTTCATTGCATATTTTTTCGATGCACTTCACTCCCATGTTGTTTTACACGTTCCCAATACTATCCGTTATTACTGCGTGCATCATTTTAACCCATCCGGAATCTGAGAATTTTGCCGGGGGCCTAAGCTGCGTGCCGGCAGTCCCTCTCAAGCTCGGAAATTGTACGAATATTCATTCGTGCAAAATGTGCCAAGTCCGCACGTTTAGGCACAACCGATAAAGTATACGTATTAATCGAAACACTTCGAGGTATAGGTTAACCGCCTCTTAAAACAAGCATTAGAATACAACGTACTAGAAATAAAGGCAAAAATATCACTTTTATGTTTAATTAAATTGTATGAGTATGATAACAATATTACTAATATGAGTGGTCGGTTGTTAATGATGGATTTTATGCACATTTCGTTTAACCAGGTCATGAAAATCCACCAAGAAATAAGCGAATTAGTCAGTGACCGGCTTACGGACGACGTGATCGACGAGTACGCGAACGAAGTGGCCATAAAACTGTTGAAGAACGTTATCGCTGACCAGAACAATATCGGGTACGAAATGTTTTTGTTGATACTATTATGATTGTAACTTTACTCGTTTGCATTGTTATAATTTAAAATAGCCGCGATGACGAACACATCGAACAAGATCTACAGGAGTTTTTGGTGCAATCAGCAAACACGACATGAACGACCGTCAGTTTTTTTCATGTTAAATGCATATCGTTACTCCGTAATTATTGGGTGGCTACGCAAAAAAATTAAAATGTCTTGTAATTAGGATTAGATTTTTCTCAGCTGTTGTGTTTTTTCCAGATAAAACCCATAGGAACTCAAACGATTTTGCAGAAATCATCTTTGGGTGAATTCTCTCATATGTCATCACATCAAAGAATTCTATACAATGTCTCTCAGAAATGACCACTGAAATTGAATCACTATACTTCAAGCCAGTGGCGGATCCAGGGCTTAGTTGTGCAGGGAGCAAAAGTCCCATATCATTTTACAACATATACACAATTTCTTACAAATTTATATTTTATAGTACATTTTATAAAGCAAAGTCTAAACGTCGCTGTTTTTTATTGGCGAAGCGGTCAATGTACCTAACTGTAACTGTAACTCAAGAAATATGAATATCTATGATGACATAAAATATAAGACAATTTGGGCATTTGGGAGGGCAAATGCCCCCATTGCCCCCCCTTGGATCCGCCACTGCTTCAAGCAGATCAAAAGTTTCTGGGAGATCGAAGAAGTCGTGAAGTTATCTATAGTGAAAACACTTGCTACCGAAGAACAGCAATGCGAAACCCATTTTGTGAATGGTTGTTATCGAGAAAATATTGGTAGATTTGTTCTAAAACTACCATTTCGGAAAAATGTTGATCAACTTGGAGTTTTGCGGAGGATGGAGGAAAGACGATTATATGTAATGGAAAAGAAGCTAGAATTAAATCTTGAATTACAAGCACAATGCGTAGAATTCAATAGTGCACAAATATCATAGTTTTCCGAAATGGTAGTTTTAGTACAAATCGACCATTGTATTCTCGATGACAAGTATTCACGAAATAGATCTCGCATTGCTATTTTTCGGTAGAAAGTTATTCGATTATAAATAACTTTACGATATTTTCGGTGTTCCAAAAACTTTAATTTGATGTTAAAGTGAATTAATTTCAGTAGTCATTGTCGAGAAACATTGTATTGCATTTTTTGTTGTGACGATATTTGAAAGGATCTGCAAGAAGACGGTTTTCTGTAAAATTGAGCTTTATCTGACAAAGATACAACAGTTAAAAAAAAATTACTGATTTTAAATATTAATTCTTAAGCATGCATAAAATTTTTTGAATCATGAAATCATAAGACTTATAAAAAAATATTGTGCTAACAAAATAATATAAGAAAACAAATGTAAAATTATTGTAAAATAATGTTTATATCTCTACATCAGAAATAACGAGAACATTTAAAGACAATCAGTTTCGACTGTCATCCAACAAGTTGATATGCGAAATACAAGATACATTCCAATACGCGACAGCTACAGGAAACATTGTAAAAAAAACCAATAGACTACGAAATTACCGTTGAATTTAATAATAATTCTACTTTATTTAAATCTGATATTATCTATTTGCGCCAAATATACCTGGTAAATATTTTAAATTATAAACATTTTACATTAACAATTTGGTACATATTTTAAAGGCGTCCAGTCTGTAACGCACAATAAAATTAACGTATTATGAATATGTATAAAATACTTACATTTAATGACAATAGACTAGGATGGTTTGTTAAAAAAAAATTATACCTATATTTTCTTATGATTATTTTTTTAATAAAATTGTATTGCTGACAATGATTTAAATAAAATTATATAATTGGTTTTTATTTGAGAAAAATATGTATATTGATACATAGTTGTAATTTTATCAGGTAAATTTTGCGCAAACTGTTGGACTGTTGGAAAAAACATGCGTTTTTTATTTTGGCACAAATGGGTTATACCGAAAACGAATTAATTTTTTTTTTTGTGCAAATAAGTAGATTACACACTAGGCGATTCGAACGCTGCGATTTTAAGACGCGTTTCGATGCGTTTTGAAATCGCACTGCGCTTTCACACTAGACGATTTGGGCGCGTTAAATTATGAATGAACGTAAATAAACGCAGGGCAATCGCAGCGTTTAAATCGTCCGTGTGTATTGAAACGCCGGAAATACATTGGAAAAATATTGTTTAATTATAGCAGCAAATCGCAACCAAACGCACAAAATTAAACATGAGCGTTTCGGTGCGTTCGAACGCAACCGAAAGCGCGTTTCATTTACGTGTGTGAATAAACCCATGTAAAAATATACGTTTAATTTTGAGCGATTAATCGCAGCGTTCGAAACGCACGGAGACGTGCGTTCGAATCGCCTAGTGTGTAATCCACTATAGGCGATGTTTTTAAAACCAAACGGCAGATGCACTGGAATGAAGTCAAGTTTTATGAACCAATATATAAAAAAAAAACAACAAATTAACTCAAAATATGAAAACCACTTTGTATTAAAAAAAGTATAAACTTATGAAAACACGCAAGTGGTATATGTGTATTAAGTGCGAATAACATAATAAAACGAATAGATAGTAATTGATAAGTTAATAAATATCAAAACGCTTACATTTCAGGTAAAAATATAATGGATATAAAATTATTAAATGTTTGATTCATTCCACTAGATAGTAAATGTATAATAAATTAAATAGTATTAAAAAGTGATTAAGTAAATGCGATTGTTATCAATATTGAGCATGTTTATCGATTATAATAAATTTAAATAAAACAATAAATATATATTATATAATAAATTCGTATTGAATAAAAAGTGACAAGTTTGTATAATATGATTTAATTACTGAAAGTTGGCAATTTTTTTGTTAGATTTATAAAATTTAAATGATTAGTTTACGTTTAAATAAAATTTATAATATCAAATTAATCAAATATAATATAAAATAAAAAATAAAAACGATGATCGCATGAAGAAAATTAACAATGTGATATGGTTATCAAAATTAGAAGATAATAATGGTAAATATATAGCAGTCTCAAGAATTTGCAATGAAAGCACATAAAAATTACCTAGGTAATTAAACAAAACTTGATTACATCCTACGACCAATAATAGTAGTAATTATATAATGCAAAAAGTTGATTAAAAAAAAAATAAAAATAAAAATAGACACTATATTTGATGTTTCTCAGGTACTACGTAAATGGTTGTAAAATAGAAGCTTTGTGTCGTACCCATATATTATGATAAGTTGTAATTTCAACGTGGCGACGGCTGTTCGGGGACAATGTTACGACTTTTCATGTAGCCGACCAACTGAGCCGGTATTTCGGCCAGCACCTCGCGGGCCAGGTACGATTTGGCATTCAACGGGTTCTCGATCTGCTGAAAGTCCTTAAACGGTACGAACTGTACGATGTCACGGGCCGCGCTCACTCCATTTACCTGCAGCGTTACAGAGTCACCGTCCAACTCTTCCATCGACTGGAAATCCGCGTTTCCCACGCCCACGATGATTATGGACAAGGGCAACGTGGAAGCTTTGATAATAGCCTATAAGGGAATATATAATGTGATTTATCAATCTACTTTTCTATAAATACGCAACAAGACTGCAGTAGCAGGGGCGAAAAACATTTAAATATCAATAATACCAATTATATATATATATATATATAAGAGACATTATTCCCTCCTCTTTCGACAAATTTCAACTTTATGAATTTTTTCGAGTCACCAAATGACTCTTTTAGACCTGTCACTAAAGTTAACTTCCAGCAGAAGACAATTTCGTAGTTTTGCACTGCATGTAACACGTCCAGAAAAACACATGTACACGCATAATGCAAGTAAAAAGTCTGCTCGATTAAGTCCTGCAGTTGAATTCGAACTACGTAGCGTACATGTGAGCGCGTAAATTATAGATATATAAGAAAATAGATGTAAACATTTAGAAAGGAAACTATGAGGGGAATATAACTTTGATTAAAATCTTTTACGTCTTTTCAGTAATACTGACTACACTCCACTGCAGGTTGCTAATATGATATAATGATATCGATCCAAACGATTATTTTCTTTATTTTTATATAGCACAAATCGCATACAGCAATGCAATATAAATTATACACAACGACATGAGCTTTTCTGGATCACAAATCGCATGACACACGTATTATTGTACAGGTACACAACATATATAAAACATAATCCAAACACAAAATTGTTTTCTTTATTAACATTGATCAATATATTCGTATAAATATTATCCACAGTATTGTATTCGTAACAAATATACATAACACAATAAATAGTTAAGATTTAAACAATGTATGAAGATAAGAAGATAATACTATAGTGAATAACATCGGACAATAATAATATGATAGTAGACGATGACATTATAATATTATCGTAGCGTAAAACGTACATATATATATATAAATTAGTAATTAGTAATCATTAATAATACGTTCAACACGTGAAAAAAAATTGGATTACTGTTGCGCGTAAGTACAGGATATTATAATTATTCACGATTCAATAGTGTAGGTACGTGCGTGTTTTTGCGAAAAATAAAAAATGAAATACGTTCGAGATTCATTAGTAGTAATAAGAATATCATAATTAATAATTGATACGTAATATGACGACGATTGGATGCGTACATAGAATGCCCAAAACAAATACGTACGCGACGATTAAAACATTTTTCAATTGCAACAACAGCGTGCGTGATTAATTGATTGCGCGTTTCACGTTATTCCGAAACCATTATACGATTATTGCACGAGTGCACACGCTCGTTTAGCCTGGTTTTCTATTGTTCAAAATGCTTAGCATAAACACGCACGCATGGTTTGAATATAATCCGAAATGAAACAAACTGCGTAAATATTGTACAATCAGGGGAGTCCGTTGTTTTTCGCCAGGCGAGAAAAAACGAGCAAAAGCGTATCTAATGTTAAACGAGACCGACTAATTTTATTTAATGGTCATCGAAAACAGTGTCTTGTCAAATCCAATGACTAGATTTAAACGTACGTGCGTATTTCTTGAGCGAAGGATCAAAGAATTTTAGTAATTTTACAAACCATCAATGACAACATGATGATCATAGGCGGAAATATAGTTATACGTTTGAGTGGGCCATTTCATTTGACTTTCATTTGTCTAATAAACAAATTTACCCGCTTAATGTACCTCTTTGAACTCATATAATTATCTTCTATAAAAACAGTGTTTTATATGAGTATACAAGTATCAATTGGAGGCAACAGGATATTTTATAATGCATGGCCAATGGGAGGCCAACAATTTATATAGTAGGAAATAGAATAAAAAATTAGATCACATTTATTAACTATAAATATAAGTGATATATTAAGAAATACCAATTTAGGTTACGAATAGAATTTTTATCAGTGCCAGATCTCAAAATTTGACGCTTGGGGCTGATAAAAATGCAGCGTCTTTATACCAAAAGCACCAGAGGTATTCATATCCACTTATCCCCCTAGATCCAGCACTAGTAATCATATGATGTAACAGTAACTAGTATCTCTATTATTCTTAATTACATATTTTCGTATTTCTACATTGAACTATTACAGTTTTTTTTGTTTATTAAAAACTACCATATTATATTATGTTTAAATTTGGACCAATATCCAGTGGTAGGGCCAAGTATTTTTAGTTAAGAACATGATCCTACCTAATGCTGTCACTAAAAAGTACCTACATTACAATAATTTAAGTAGTTTTACTTTAATTAAAATTATTTTTTTCGTTAGGGTTTATTTTGTCACACCCGGTCATCACCCTGCACACGCCTTAATTTCGCCTATGATGATAGTCAAATAAATAGTTAATACATATAGTAGTTATAATTATGTATAAATAATTAATGAATAAAAAAACAACATCCGCACAAAATTTAAAAGTCAAAAAGTTAACATTAAATTTAAAAAAAAAAATCACAACAATTTTTCAACTACATTTCACACATAAATTGTAATCGTTCAATTTAAGTATGACGTATTGACATTAATAATGACGTGATATTATGATTATAATGACGCATAAATAATACATAATAAAACAAATATGAAGAAATTTCACAAATGATTAACTACAGTAATTATGGTTGGCATACACAGTAAACAACTACGAAATTGGACTAAATCCTTTTATTGATTAACTATTCAAGCTAATGTATTTCAAAAATGAATCATACTCAGATTATTTGTAGTATCAGTACCTAGAACACTTAAAACTATTGAGAGTTACCATATATCTACTCAATACTTAAGTTTTAGGTAAAATACAATATTACAATAGAATAATTATTATATTCGTACATTTTTACCTAAATAAGAAGGCTTAGGCCGTTTACACGGTTGTAGACCTTTCACATGCATACGGTTTCTTCGCAGTCCACTGTCAATGGCGCCTTTGTAGTCAAAGTTTGCTTATCTTTTCATTGTAGTTGGTTGAATTAATGGACAAAAATAAAAAAAA
Source organism: Sipha maydis (assembly GCA_034509805.1). Classification (NCBI taxonomy): domain Eukaryota; kingdom Metazoa; phylum Arthropoda; class Insecta; order Hemiptera; family Aphididae; genus Sipha; species Sipha maydis. The sequence goes on from JASXSY010000274.1 coordinate 801,056, forward strand.
TTGCGCTAATATTTTTACACAGACGCCATAGGCGCTGTGTAAGAAATTTACGCGAAAGAATTTATTGGATTCATCCTTATAATTCTAAACGAAAGGAAATAGGTGCCCTTTTATACCATTTTCATGGACCTCCGAGAACACGAGGACAAGTTTTTTACTTATTTCAGAACTGGACGAGCTTCTATCAATGAAATCAATAAGTCGATATCTATTTTATAACACACTGCAGAATTAACTTGCAATAATTTATTCAATTTAATAAATACGAAAGACTTTCCGTATACACGGAAACCGTGTGTGTGTGAACGGTATCGTAGAACGCAATACACTACTGTGCGATAAGCCGCCGTGACGGAATTCGAACCGTGTCGACTTACACGTGTGAAACGTCAGATAAGCTGCTATATATTAGTGAACTGTCACAGAACCGTTTACACGGAAACCGTGTATGTGTGAAAAAGGCCTAAGGCCTACAACATTAAGGTACTTTTTTTTATAAGTACGATCATCAATATTTATTATATTTATAAAGAGTATTGTTACATGGTTTAATTTAATTAATTAGTTTGATTTATTTTTAAAATTTTTAAAAACTAGATGAAAAAAAGTAAAGATAGTACTGTGGCAATGACAAAAACAAATACAAAGAAATTAGCTACGATAAAAAAACGAGACGTGCCTTAAATTAAAATGCTTATGCAATATAACATCCATAAAAGTCTAAGGTAAGACACATTAAATATACCTATATATAACATTAGCATGACCATATTTTTTAACTAGTGTATTTTACAAAATATTGAAATTTGACTTTAAATGAGTTAAATATAAAATTTAGATATTGATATTTCAAGTTACCATAATGTATGGAAGTTGTTTAACAATACATTAATAAGTTAAAAAAAACATAGAATAATAAGTACATACATTTTAAAATACTTGATGACTTATTACCATTAACACATTTCAGATATACACTGAGGACACATATTTTAACAAAGTATATTTTTATTACAGTAAACATAAAATAATATTACAATCTTATAATGTAATAATAAGTAATAATACAGATTATAATTTCTTTTATAAACTATGGTAACAAATAATCATCAATACAATTAGGGGAAAAAATCATTATTATATTTTATTATTTTAATATTTATTAATAAAAAAGTTGATAAAGTTCATGAAATGGATACTCAATTTCCCAAGACTATAGATAGTCAAGTATCAGAAAATAGAAAACTGTAAATATTAATTACATTTAATCTATGCACTCAATTGTGCTAAATGAGTAATATAATAATAAGTATATAATAATTTTTGATATTTGAAATGAATAGGTACTCTTTGATATTACTTTTAGTATTTAATTTACACCGTTTAAAGAGAATATAGTATTTTTTGGTTGAGATTTTAATTTAATATTGATTCGTATGGGGACGATCAGAAGGTATATATAATGCAAGAAAATTTAATTTAGCCACCTAAAAAAGTTTGTTTTCAATAATAAGTAATCTGCAGGACAAGTTTATTATTTATGAATTTATACCTATGATTAATAAATATTGTGTAAATATCTAATAAAATGGAAGATAATTAATAGTGAGTGGAATTAGGTTTTATGTTTTTATAAATCTGAGGGGTAATAAAAAGTGCTATAATTTATGTATGTTTCAATTTAAAATAAATCTGAAAATCTTAAGCTATATTTTAATTATATTGACTTAAAAATGTATTAAGGAAAAGTTATTTCTGAAAATTTAATTTAAGTAATTTATTTTTAACTTGTTTAATAGCATAAATAATTTAAAAAAATAAAAATGTTCACAAAATAAATTTTAATATTGACAACATCCTCAAACAAAGTGCAATTTTGCATTGTTTATAGGTAGTTCATGTTATGTTTATTAATATGATTTGGATTTATAGACCAAGAAAACACTTGATAATAATTTATGTGATTAAAATACAAATTTAATTAAAAACTGAAGGGTTACAAACTTTCCAAGTTATTCTAGGTAAATATTTTAATTCATTTTTTCGACATTTAAGTGTAATATAATACTAAATTATGCAATATTTATTCAGTTTAAGTTTGAAACATTATCACTTAAATTGATCAATACATATTTATACAATTTCTTATTGTAATATTTTATAATTAATTTATAAAGTAAAAATTGTTTTGATTTTGGTATAAAAAAAAAAAAAAAAAAAATAGGCATATTAAAAAAAAAAAAGTGATAATAAATTATTCAAAAAGTTGATAAAATAACAACAAAACTAAAAATAGTGTAAAATTGGAAACAAGTAAATAATTTGGCTTTGATTTTATTACTTACTAGAAATAAATGCATATAAATTCAACAGTTTTCCATTTTCAGACTTATAAAAAATACCCATAGAGATAAGCATTTAGCATAAGAGTAAAAAGAGTCAAATATCTTAAATATATATGGTACAGTAAACTAAGTAAAAATAAACTTGATATTTTTATAAAATGGCTTACACTTAAGTTATAACACACACTATGTCAAATATCAAAAGTACTATAATTTTATTTTTTGTTGTTTGGAATGATATTTTTTGATTTCATGTAGCCTACAATTTGATTAGGTATTTCAGCAAGCACTTCTCGTGCTAAATTAACTTTTAAAACAGATGGATTATCATACGACTTGAAATCATTGAATGATACAAATTGCGTTATATCTCTAGTTGCGCGAATACCATTGACTTCTAATGGAACTGTATCAGCATCCAATTCTTCCATCGCTTCAAAATCTGCACTACCTACCCCCACTATGATAATTGACATAGGCAAAGATGACGCTTGAATTATGGCCTAAATAATATTTGTCAATAATGAGCTAACCCCTTCAAGCTACATTAATAAGCTCTTTTATGATTATTCCAAGCAGACAAAATACAATAGAAAAAAAAAAATTGTAATTACCTGTTTGGTTTGAAACATATCCGTTATTACTCCATCTGTAATGATAAGCAGTATAAAATACTGTGATCCATCTTGATAAGCTTGGGCAAATTTCGCAACATGGTTGATAACAGGACTAAAGTTGGTAGGACCATATAACTGAACACTTCTTATGCAATGGTGGTAAGCATTAAGCACACCTAATAATCAAATAAAAATTTAAACTTCAAAGTGTAAAATTATTCATTGAGGTTATATTATTTAAAATAAATTTATAAATATATTAATAGAGAAATAGAGATTTATGAAAAGTTCAAAAATATAAAATAATTTATGTGAAACAAACCTAAAAAGAACCCTCATATCCTATTTAATACAATATTTTTTTTATTTTTATTATTAATAAACTTTACTCCCAATCTAAACAAATGAATTTAATAAGTAAATTTTATGACACAATATAATATAATAAAATGGTTTTATTCACATGAGAGAAGGAGCCCGTTCAGCAATAGTATCTTTTATTTAATTTGTTGAGTTCATAGTAGAAAAACTGGTTTTATTTATTTATTATATTTTAGATTCAGAACGGAGTGATGGAATCTATTGGTTTTACAATGATGTGTGTTTTTTATTTTTTTTATTTTTATTTATTAATTTATTTTTTTTGTCTGACGACACCTTTTTTGGCAGTAAAAATGCTTCGATTTGCTTAAGCAGCAACTTTTCTAAAAGGAAAGTGAATGTAGATGGTACTTTGACTAGTCTAAAATCCAACTTTTCAATACTTTTTAAAAAAATCGAAAAAAACGATAAAAAAAATTACGAAAAAACGGGAAATTTTACGCAAAATCACGTTTTTTACAAATTATATTTTTTTCAAATGCTCTAACTCAAAAACCAAAAATCGCAACAACTTGAAAAATTCACCTAATCTTTATATTGGCGTTGTCTATACATGGTTAAGTTTTCAAAGTATTTTGACATATTTTGCTTATTTATAGACAATTTAAATTTTCGGTTTTTCTAAATTTTTCGTTTAAAAATAAAATATACTTATTACAATATTTATAAATAACATTGTATTATATTCTAGACAAACATATCATCTCCATTCAGAATCGTTTCTCGTATACAATGATACCTATCATTGAATTCAAATTTAACAAATCCATTATAATGACCTATTCTATGAAGAGTCGCACTTCACCCCCAAGTGTACAGCAGAGCGAGGCTCATCCGGTTCTTTTTTTTTTTAAACATCTATAAAATTTAATTGGTTGACCGAAAACTCTTGATAATTTAATACAAGGTTTATAATAAGTTAAACTTATCGTAACTAAAAAATATCGGTGATCGGTTTACTCAAATTTTTTTTTATAAGCCCTTAATGCTCAAATTTGTATAAAATGTGTAAAAATCACGATAATTTGCAAGTTATTTTGTAGATAAAAATTCATAAAACTTTTTCTGTCCATACTTAAGGTTCAAAATTTTAACACTAGGTTATCTATAAGCTACTCTTCAAAAATCTTTAAAAAAATTTCTACCGGACATAGAGGAAAATTTTTATGACTGTTTGAAATTTAAATATTTACGAAATTGCATAAAATAGCGATTTATTCTCAAACGATTTTAAATATTTGTTATAATTCAAAAAGTTTAAGTCGCAGATTTTTGAAATTTTTACCAGCTGTTAAGATTGGCATTTTCTTTATGAAATATTTTTTTCAAAATATTATATTTATTTTTAAGCCACTTATAGGCATTTAAAATATTCGATTTTTTTTATATTTTTTTTTTATAATCGGTGATAAAAAAAATTTGGCTCGTACAAAATACTTGAAAATTTAATAGAAGATTCCACAGAAGTAGTTCTTATTGTCATTCAAATATTATTAAAATCCATAGGCACAATTTTTTTTTATAAGCGTTTTTGAACAGCGAATATTGACATAAAATTACAGTGTAAAATATAATATAATGTATAATATTCTAGACTGACAAACTATGTCCCTGTATGCAACTACCAACCCATCCTAATTGAAAAATATATTTATCGTTTCAAAATAAAATATACTTTTTACAATATTTATAAATTAACAATGTATTATATCCTAGACAAACATATTAACTCCGTCAGAATCGTTATTCGTATACAATGATATCTATCATTGCATTCAAATTTAACAAATCCATTGTAATAAGTGACCTATCCTATAAAAGAGGTGCACTCCACCCCCAACTGTACAGCAGAGCGAAGGCCCATCCAGTTCTTTTTTTTTTTAATTAAGAGTGTCAAATGGCCATTTTCTTTTGAGTATTTTAAGGGTATTTTTAGGAAAATTGATTTAAAACATATGAAAGATTAACAGATTTTGGTTTAAATGGAGTTTAGAGTAAAATTTTTTGTATTGTCAGGTTGCTATTTTTGTTCATAGTGGAATTTATAAGTATTTTTTGTAGTGCATTACTGGTCACATATAATGGAGTTCCAGTTATTTGTTGAAGACTATAGCATACTATATATATATATATATATATATATATACATATTGGAAAGCTTGAATAGGTATTATGTTAGGCCCCAAATTGGGAAACCCATATAATAAAGAGTTATAATTGTTTTATTTATTAAACATTTATTTTTCTAGACTCATTGAACAGGATAGTTATAGGTAGAGAAGGTGTAGGCGTAGACTGGATTGTTTTCTTTCAATTTCTTCTAAATTGACCCCAAGTAAATCACTTATCAAGGTGAACTCTAAAGTATTTAGTTACAATTTTGATTAATATAGGTATATTATTTAGTGATAGTTGAGGAAAAACAATTATATAAAGATAGAAAATTATAAGCTAATTTGTAATATCAACTTAAATAAACATTTATTTTTTATTAATATTGTGATATAATAATCTTGCTCAATATTTAAATAATTAAATAAAACGTTTTGTTCAAGTTGATATTACAAATTAGCTTATAATTTTAGAAATACAATATTATAATAATTAATAATTTACCTCCTATTCCAGCACAATATGGATCACTGGCATGCAAATTCAAAAAGAACTCATGGGAAACATTACCATTCGGTGGAATACGTGCACCAAAACCCAAAGCCGGAAAACATTTTGTCACTATCATAATCTTGAATAATATCCCCTACCAGCAACTAATGCTTGTTCGTACTGATTGGGTTTATTACTCAGGTAATGCAATGAATTGTAACTTTGTGGATCTCCATTAGATGCTATGAAATAACACATTTTATATTTGATAACACATGTAAATAAAATTGGATAAACTTTGTGTAATTGTTTTTACCAGTGAAATCAATGGCAAATGTGCAGTTAATTTGTGTACCACCCATTATGTAATCAAGAAAAGTAAAAGTTTTCTTCATCTCAAAATGATTCAGGCGAATACTTCCACAAATTTTCTGAAAAATTAGACAAATCTGTTAATTATAAATATAGATAATACACACTTGAATTAATTATAAATATAGATAATACACACTTGAATTTTATGACCTTTTTCCATTAAATTAATAATTATCATTTACTAATTTAAAATCATAATATAATATAATTTACTAGTTGAACCCGTGCACTCTGTAGCTCGTTAAAAATACTAAATCTTATATGTCTCAAACTATGTGTTAAATTCTTAATAATTAAATAATAATTTTTAGTAATTTCTTTTGCACTAATTATTATGTTGATCCATTTTTTTGGCGTTGGCCGGGGGCCCCATTTTAATGATTAATTATGTCATATGGACAATTTTATAAGCTAAAGCTTGCTATAGCTTTTTCAATTTAAAAAAATATTATGAAACTTAAAAAATCAATCATCAAAAAAAATTTAAATAAAGGGTTTTTCAAAAAATGTTTTTTGTAAAATCTTTCTCCTATACCCTATTCAACTCAAGAGTACACCAGTTTTCACATGTACGACTAATCGCTGCCCGCTGCCCAACCCCCAAAATTAATTGATCGACAATAATCGTTTAACAGCACCACTGATAACCGATAGTGGGGAATAGCATGTGCGGTCAGACTAGTCTGGTGTACTCTTAAATTGAATAAAGTATAGCAATTATGAACAATTAAAAAAAATTTGAGCCCAGCCATTCTGAATTGATGAACTGTTAAACATTTTTGGCTCCATTTTTTTATATATATAAAGATATATTAAAAATCAAGCTATTTAATTAATATAGTTATTATTAATAAGCTATTTAAATTAAATAATTTAAAATTGAAAAGCATTGCCAAAGTATTTGTATGTTATACAATAAAGTAACATGAAAATATTGTACTTTGTTATAATTTTAAAATATTTATAACCTGCCGTAACATATTTATTATATAACATTGTTACAAGTACATTATCTATGAACTTGTATTGATGAAGAACACTATTAACATATTTGGAATTACATTAAATGTAGGTAATTAAATCTATAATATTAATTTTGGTTTTATATAATATTTTTCATCTGTATAGTTATCACAAAGTTTTTTATTTATTCATAGTATAATATTACTTACATTTGATTTTGGTCTGACACATCTGTAATCATTTTCTATACTGGGTCCATTTTTCAATTTATTCATTGAAGTATGACTTTCTCCTATAATATTATATTTTCAATAAAATTAATTAATTAACAAATGTAACTAATAACATTTAGTTATTTACAAAAGAGTTTTTGATCTTTATGTCATATTTATAAATATTAAAGAATTGTATTAATTAGATATAATTATAATTGTAAAATAGTATTTATGACATGAAACGTTAATTTAATATAAATATAAAATGGGTTCTTCAAAATGTTAAGCTTTAAATTTATATTAATTATCATATATACTTAAAACTTTAAAAAAATTTGAAATTTAAAAAAATTAAATTATAAAAATAAATATGATCGTAAATCAAATTATATGAATATATTTATTTTTTTTTTTTCGTGTATCCAGGACAAGTTTTATTTTTAGGAAACCAATTTATAATTAAAAATATGATCAATTGTACATTATTCAAAAATCAAAAATAATGAACAAAATTATAATATATCAAATATAACTGAAATCTGGTTTTAATCCATTATTGAAAATGTATTTATTTAAAATAATAAGTTTTATTGAATAATTTATATATAATTACCAATGAATGAATGATTGCCATTGCTATGGTAATTAAAACATGATATTTTGATATTTCTATCAAAATCTGTACCACATAAGGAACGGACAGGCAAAGTTATTGGTTTCCAAGAAGGATTGTTTGACCAATTAACAACCTCAGTTCTGTACACTAATTGATACTTTCCATCTTCGCCGATTTTATAAAATTCTAAAAATGGGTATGCTTTTGCAATCCAGGAAAAAAATCTAAAAACAACAAAAATTAATAAATAAAACTATAACTCCCAATTTAATAATATTTAAGTTTCTACTTTGCTATCCAATCACTTCGTTCCAAATCTTTTCCATTAAATTGCAATGTAACTACATCGTGACAAGCAGGAAGTTCTTCAGCATTTACAATAACTTTACCTGTATTATTGGGTCTTGCTCCTAACAAAGGTAATGTAACTGTAACTGATGAAACAATCTAAAAATAAAAATTAAATAACATTTGAAACGTTAATTTTCATTTTATTGGATTTAAGAAATATTATAACAAGTTAATTTTATTACATGTCCAAGAGTAGTTTCACAGGATCCCAAAAAATCTTGAGATCTTAGGTCACTCAAGGCTGAATCGACATCATACACATCAATTTTAATAAGCTGCTGAACTTCAAAACGATACAATATTTGAACCTAAAAATAATAAATGTTGAAAAAAAGATAAGTAATTCAATTTTTTACTAACAAATAATCAATACTTTACTTTTGTCATAAAATCAGGGTTTAGAGAATTATTAATGCATTCAGTACGAAAAATTTCACTCCATCTAGAATTTTCTGGAGTTTTCATGTACACAACGCACATTGGATCAGATTTAGAAAATACATCACAGTCTAATAAATTTCTAAAACCAAATAAAAATTAAATTAACTAAAAGAACACAAATCAATAATTATGTAAAAAGATTTTTGTCTTTGATTTAAATTTGAACTGAATAATTAAAATTTTATAGTTAAACATATTTTATTCAATCAATGATATAGCTGAATTGATCCAAAAAAGTCTTTAGTTATACTTTTTTTTGTCAAATAAATAAAGTATAACTAAACATGTTTTTATACTGAACGCATAGAAACACTAGATTAGTATACATTTGTATTTATATTTATATTTCATAATTCATGTAACTCGTGACATTTTTGTAATCATCAATTCATTTATAATTACTTGAGTCTAAATTTTGTTAAAAGATTGCAAACAATTAATAATTAAAACATAATATTTTTACTACAATTTAAAACTTTTTTTTTCATGATGCAAGTTCAATGTCATAGTACTATACAATATAATTACATTTAATTTTTCAAAATATTACGAATTGGAAGTTAAATATTCATTTTAGTAATTTATTTATACATTAATAAAACTTTATAAGTTAAATGATTTCACATTCTGTAATATATAATACAAATTATTGTAAAAAATTATAATTTTGAACTATAAATGGAGTAGATGCATAGTTATAGTGGAACTTATATTAATAATGTAAACCAAGAACTTATTTTCTTACATTTATTTAATAATACATGATTAGTTTTAAATAATAGCTTATATTTATAATATATGTTTTATGAATTACATATTTTATTGGGTTCAACTAATTATATTTTAAATTAACTTAAAAATACAACAGGATATATTTTGTATAGGTTCATAGAGGATGTCATTACATTTAAATTAAATAATATTAAGTACTTAGTAAGTAATTTATTCTTTATTACTCATCGGTAACATAAATCTAATTTCATAGGATTTATTTTATTTTTTTTTCATTATTTATTTATTTATTTTTGAATTTATGGGTTTGATAACCCAATTACAAGTGTAGTATAGATACAAGATACGAGGTTCATATAGCACAAATTCAATGTATATAAAATAGATTACAAATAAATTATAAAATAACTTACTCAAGTAATAACAAAATAATAGATATTAAAAAAACAAAAAAAAAAAAAATTAAATATATTAATATTTAATTGTTGTTTAAGAGAGGAGAATGACCTATTCGAAAAAAAGTCAATATTAGATTTATTTGACAAATACATAATTCGAGAGGTTGGATAATTCATCGCATAATTTGATTGTTGGGTAGGAATATAAAAGGTGACATTAGATCTAGTAGTATGTTGTGGAACTAAAAATTATAGACGACTAAGAAACTCAGGACAATCAATATTATTATGAAGGACATTATATAAAAAATATATATCAAGTTTAATTCTACGCAATTCGAGAGAATCGATATTTAAAAGATCCAAAATCGGGGAATAAGAAGTATGAGGAATACGTGGAATATTACAGCTGTAACAGAGAAAACCAAAGAATTTATTTTGAACAGTTTCTAATGATTAAATTAAAATTCTTAATCAAAATCTATGACTCTATTTGTAAATTTTGGTTGATCATTTTCAAGGCTGGGCATTAACAAGTTAAAAAATTAAAGTTAAGTTAAAAAGTTAATATTATTTTAACTTAACTAGTTACATTTGGATTTTCATAACTTAACTATTAACTTACTAAATTCATTTTTAATTAACATGAAATGAACGAATTTATTTTTTTTAAATTTATTTTAAAACATAAGTTAAGTTAATTTTTTTGTTTTTTAATTTTTTTACATTTCACTATTTCATTTTCATGTTAAAAAATATTTTTTATTGTAAATTTATTAGAGTTAAAAATGTTATTTTTCCAATTAGAATACAAAGTCTAAAGGAACAATGTGACTGGTTTTAAGTATTTAATACTTTGTATCAATTTAATAAAATATTTTGTGATATCTTTTAGAAATGAAAACCTAATAAAATATATACTATATAGCAGCGGTTCCCAACCTGTGCACCGCGGTGCCCTCAGGGCACCACAAACTCAATTAAGGGGCACCATGACTCATCGAAGAATGAAAAAAATTATTAAAGTATATATTAAAAATTTACAATTTATTGTAGTTGAATAGACAAAAAATTGTTTTATGTACAAAATTACTTAGCATACTATCTGTATATATAATATTAAATATAGTATTTATATTTATGCGAGGCAGGATTTTCGGCTTATACAGCTATTAAAACCAAATACCGCAACCGCCTTAATATAGAACCTGACCTCCGTATCCAGTTGTCTCAAATTGAATCAGATATGGTCAAACTTTTCAAAAATAAGCAGCCTCAAATATCTCATTTATAATTAATAATTATTATTAGTTTTTCACTAATAAAGCAGTATTTTTTCTTTTTACTTTCAACTATAAAATCATAATTTGTTAATAATATGTTCAATAAAATTATTTAAATCACTTATGAGCACCTAACAAAATTTGTACAAACAAAAGGGCACTGCCGGCGAAAAAGGTTGGGAACCGCTGCTATATAGAAATACTGTATGTCTACTGTATGTCGTATGAAGTATAAGCATTATAATCTATAATTTAGTTTTGCGTTGGTAAGAAATAAAGTATGCTAACGTACAAAAAAATAACAACTTTATTTAACTTGATAAATAGTTAAAAAATGTGCATGAACTTTTAACTTAACTGAATTACCAAAAAATTTATGAACTTTTAACTTTAAACTTTTTCTTATTGATGCATATTAATTTTAACTGAGTTAAAAAAAAAATCAATAACTTGGTCCAGCCTTAATCATTTACTTAAAAAAAAAAAGAATAATTTTTAAATCTTATAGAATTAGACTTATGTTACAAATGAACAATTAAGAATAAACTAATAAATGTCAAACATACAGTACTTGATTAATTGAAATTGAGTAATTTAACCTTTGTGTACCTGTATAAAATACATCTTAATATATTTATAAGTTACTCTTCATTTTGCTCGATACACTATTTATAATTAACCAATGTAAAAAATTAAGTGTAAGAACAAACATTTTCAGACTTCTAACCTTAAGTGCAGCTTTTATCGTGGTTATTTCTTTTTCAGATAACGAGTGAACAGAGGGTAGTGTCGAAAGAAAAATTGGGAAGAATGGAATTTTGCTATCTTTTTAAATTCAGAAAGATCTCTATAGCCTAGACTCTATACCAGTGGTTCCCAACCTTTTTATATCTGCGAATCATTTAGACACTTTGAAAAAATTACAGGTACCACTTAACTTAATTAACTTTTTTTTTACTTATCAACAAATACAATGACATTATATGAAGTCTTTTTAATAATTAATTATATTAATTTAAACTACATAAATACTAGAGCTGGGCTGATACCGATACCCGATATTAATATTGGCTGATATTGGGACTATCGGTTTAATCGGGTATCGGTTTTTTTTCGAACCGATTGTAAACCGATATAATTTTGTATAATATTTAGTATTTACTTTTAAATACTATTATTATACTGTTATTTCAGTTATTTTTTTGTCCATTTATTTTATTAAAAGAATATGTAAAAATATTAATTATTATTTATTAATTTGTTATTATTTCTCGTAACGGAAATCTAATATGTTTTGATGTGTCACATGATTTAAAAGATATATCGGATATCGGTTTTATATCAACAAATCGGAATATCAAATATCGGCCGAGCTATAATAAATACATAAGCATTTAATGCACAAAAAGTAACATGACATAAAACTATTACAGTTATTATTAATTATAATGAATATTGCCATACGAATAAATAAAAAAAAAATAATGAATATGAATGAATAATTTAATGAGACAGTTTATGTTGAATCAGGATGTCGATACCGTACTCCGTAACCACGTTGGAAAATGTATTATGTCTATAGTTATCTTCTACGTTAATTTTATTCCTATAACGTAGAATTATCAAATACAATAAATAATATCGAATGATAATGATAATAATAATAAAAAATAAAACTATTTTTTTAAAAAAAAATTTCCGCGCATCATCTGCGAGCTTTCCGTGTACCAAAGGTTGAGAATCGCTGCCCCAGATAATATTATATATTACGTCACATTTTTTGTCAAATGTTATTATCTTAATCACATGTTTTAAATAAGTCATATATTACACAATGATTATTTCCTTTATGGAATGTCAACTTGCCATGACCTAAGTTTTTCAACTAAGTGTATAAAATAAAATAAATATAAAATAAAAAATTGAATATGAATTATAAACCAACAAGTTGACCCAAGAGCCATTAATATTTGGTCATCAATAAAATAAATCATGAATTATAAGAAAATCAAAAGGGTATCCAACGAAAGCGAATAATTGAGTCAACATTTCCGAATTTAATAATAAGAAAAATTTATCGTAAAACGGTGAACGGTACAACTAAGTTGTTTTTGAATAGACATCTAAGACGATAATGAATTGTATTATGGTCTATTTTTATTAATTGGTGTAATTATTTTTGAAATAAACACTAATCTTATTAGTTATTTTCTAGAATTACATTTTTTTACGAGCAGTACTACAAGTTACAATATTTTAACCTTATGAACATAATTATAATATATAAAGGAGTTGTAAGTAGTTGATATCTATTATTAATCTATTTATTCAGTTTTTTTTAAATTTTTTTACTCAGATACATAATTTCTAATATGATACTGATTGTGATTCAACATAAATACATCATTACCGAGTATCAATACAAAAACATTCATTAAATATTTACATTATATTTTAATAAAAGTAAAATAAAATTATTGGTAATATGAGACAGAGGTTGTGTCGAGGTTAAATCATATTAGAATAATAAAACAAAAATATTGATAATAAGAAACGGTGGCATGTAAAAGCTTATAACTTTTTTTTATGTCAAATCTCTACAAGGATATCTCTCCAAATTTATATTTAATTAATCTATTAATAATAATAAACTAAAATGTTTTTAGACATATCATAAAAGTATTAGAAAAACGATTAGTTCATGATCTTATAAAGGATATGCCTATAGATTGTAAGTACCTTATACCTTGACGGTACCCTGGTAAAAACATTTTAAGATATATGGATGGCTCAGTCCTTAGTAGTTACATTGCTAACTAATTAATGATTTAACGTAATAGCAGTTATATTGTAAATCCAGCAAAGCTAAAACAATTTTTCCAAGGTAGATGTTTGGTTTAAATTAATCTACCTTCATAAGATGTAAACGTTCAAAGCGCCCCTGGATATACTAATATTTACTATTTGGATATAATGTAACTAAGTTTTAGTCTGCCATTGAGTAAAAATAGTTGCAGTTAAAAATAATAATTTTTAAAACAGTTACTATAGCATAAAAGCTACAATATCGGTTGATTTTTTAAAATGGCCATAATCCTGGGAAAACTGAACCACCAGAATAGTTGTGTGAATAGTAACTTTTATATATGTACTCGGGTTATATTTATTCGTAGTACCTACAGATTACAATATAGTAAACAACCGCAGTGTTGAAAATAAATTTTTTTTTCACCATTATAAATGTAAATTATGCAGGTGAGATAACAACCAATTAGGTAAGTCACGTATAGATATGTGTGAAAAAATTAACCCAATTTTTTTACATTTGAATATCAAGAATTTATTTCAACTCTAGAGTTACTTTAAAATGTTCATTTACAAATAAATAGCAAAATAGATTGCCTTCTTTAATTAAAATTAATCAAAGTAAAACAATCGTAAAACATAACATTTCGTCGAACAATTTTTATAGTATTTATAGTTGTACAACTAACAAAAATCTAACCCAATTTTAAAATTTGATTAACGCGTCTAAACGAAACATAACATCAAGTGATAAACCGGTGGTCTGACATTTTTTAGAAAAAAAATAAAGTCACTTGTTTTCGACAGACCAAAAACAGTCCCTCCTGTGCATCGTTCGCGTGCGCTCGTCAATTTGACTCGGGCTCGAGCACGGTACACGGAGCAATGTTAACAACGAGCGGTTTTCACCAAGGCAAATATTACCTGCAAGAAAGAGTGAGTTCGATTTCCGACGTGGGCTCGGTGGACGAACCGGGCTTAAACATAGTCATGGCTGCGGTATTCCGGACAGCAGAACACCGTCTAAGAATGTAGAAGAAACGTTTGCACGGTCGTATATTATATTTCTACGTCGGGCTCGGCGCGCGTTCGTCAGTCGGTCAAATCCTCAGGCCATTGTTGCTCGGTGCCTGGGACGCCTCGTCAACGGAGCGCTACTGCTGTGATGAGGCGCGCGCAGGAGATAACGACCGGGCGCAATAGCGCTGAGCGACGAGTCTATGTGGACGAATCACGTACGCCGTGCGCGTGATAGAAGCGTCGCACGTATGTAATGTTTCAATTTATCAAGCGCATCGGTCGTCGTGCATACCGAGTTGGAACGGCCCGAGCTTTCGTGATTCGTGTGCGCTGTCATCTGGTGCTCCTTATCAACGTCAATATTACTTGTGGCCGAGAGTGCCCAACAGCGGGCGGGGTTAGAGGTGCAGGAGTGAATAAGAAAAAAAAAACAACAAACGCGACTGATACCGCGCGGCAATACGGGTTGGGCGTGTGATAACGTTAACCGCGGAACGAGGGTGGGCGGGTCCAAGGAGGTTGCGTCCGGCCGCGGATCCGGGGCTCGAAAGGGGCCGGGAAAATTCGGCAGGACCCTGAGGCAATCGGATTTCTATCCAAACTCGATGCAGGATGATCCGGAAAGGGCAAAACACGGTGTACGGATTTCTTGGCCGATTCGCACGGTCGGAACGTCTCGTTCCAAGGACACTGTATACCCGCTACGTAGATTATCCCCGTACATTTCACCCGACTTTTCCTCCTGTCACTACTTGCGCAAAAGGCGGATGTATTGTGAGCATTTTCCGATTCCGACCAACAGTCGCCGCCGAGTACATTTGCGAACGATATTGTGTCTGACTGGACGCCGTGCACCTGTGCAACGTTCAATCTGCCCGTCGTCATTGTCTTTGCTGTGTCACACGTCTCGCAATCCACAACACTGATACATAATAGTAGTATTCACACGCACTGTTATTGTTGTTGTTTCCATGCCGCGCGCGATATAAGGTCAATGGTATTAAACAACTGTATCGCTACGGCACGTCTCAGTTAATCCAGCATTGGTTGACACGGTTTCAAATGTTACAAGCCGAAAGGATGCCCGATCTGGTGGAAGTAATGAGGATGGGCAAGGACCACCGTCTCAAGCAGCGGCAGTTGCCGCTTCAAGTCGATGAGAACTTGACGGTGAGTCAGGACCTGTTTATCATTCGTTTTTTTCTTTATGTCATGCGTTCACATCAAAATATGGTGCAGACCGATGTCTACAGGGTCATACGTTGACTTATCAACAGTGTCCTTTTTTTGGAGACCTATTCGCTTTTGACGGTTTAGTGTATGATAACATTGTTAGTGTCCTGACTAAGCTTATATCTTGTGCTACGTCTGTTCCTTTTGTTTTGTCTGGATCAACATGTTTTTTGCCAATCCTCTTTATACTATTATACTAATTTTATTTTATTTAATCTTATTTTTTCTAGTTGGTCATGGATCTGAGCAACGAAGATTTGGTACAAGAAGTTAAGCAAGTACCACCTTTAAAAGTTCAATCTTTGGATAGTTTTGTGAAAAAATATCGCATGCTAAACAAACGTGAACTGCAAGATATCTTAAAGGTATCCATTAAAGAAATATTGGATATAATGAGTGAAAGTATTGACTGTGTTGGATGTCGTAGAAGGTAAATAACTAAATTTTCATCTTATGATTCCATTAATAAATCTGTATTTTTAATAAATAGCCTAAATTATAAAACAATTATTATTTCAATATTCCTACTAATTGTTTGATTACCTATTAGTTATTTATTTATTATTAAAATCATAGTTTATTACAAACTTTTAATCATTTTTATGATGATAATTATTAGTTTTCATTTACTTACCTCAATGTTAATTTTTAGTAGTTTAATAGACATTTTTTTTTGGTTTTTTTTATTGTTACCATTTTTAATATTTAAAATAATAATTTGTTATTTCACATTATATTCCTAAGTAATTATCTAAAAACACTGATTATAGATCTAAGATAATTATTTAACTATCTAGCATCTTATATATATATATATATAAATTGCATTTTTTTATCCAGTTAATAA
Organism: Sipha maydis; assembly: GCA_034509805.1. Taxonomy (NCBI): domain Eukaryota; kingdom Metazoa; phylum Arthropoda; class Insecta; order Hemiptera; family Aphididae; genus Sipha; species Sipha maydis. The sequence continues at coordinate 818,282 of JASXSY010000274.1, forward strand.
TTTAAAAATTCTTAATATTAATTTTTTAATTTTAAGGTTAATCTAAAATCCATTTTTACTATTTTAAAGGTAGATATATTACATTTTTTTATATTTTACATTAAATGGTGTTTAATATTTTGAAACTTGTTCAAATTGCATTCTAATTCTAGTAATATTTGAATTTAGTGCATTTTTATAATTATATTATCTTTTTCAGCGCTGAAAAATTATTTGTTGAAATGGCTAAACTTGGTCAAAATGCATTGTTCCCTCTTGTAGTAGTTAATAGTTACTTTATTTCTATAAGAAATGAATTTTTCGAGGAAGAAAGGTGCATGTATAATCTACTTCAAAACACCAATGGGTAATTTATTTAAATATAAAATTATTTAGTTGATTTGGCAGCAATACTATATACAGCTATTATTTAATAATATTTAGGAATCGCTTGTCTTCAATAGCATCTAGTCGTCGGCAATCAAAAAAAAGTAGAAGATGTGTTTACCATTCCCTTGAGTCACAAAGGCTTGTTCGACCAATGGCAAGTGGTTGGCAAGATATATGGAAACATATGACTGAGCCGTGCAAAGATGAAATAGTACTAATAGAAGCTAGCAGTTTATTAAGTACTCTGGATAATTATCTTAGAAAACATAGGTAAATATTATTTTAAATTATCAAATTATATTATATACCTATAGGGTTTTGATGTAGAAAATTTAAAAAAAAAATTAAAATTAATGTATTTTAAATGCAAACTATTTGTAACTGGTTCCATTTTTGTACAACTATTAGTTGTTACATGATTATCCAATCCTTTAAAATAACTGGTTAATTGTTCAATGTGAGCAGTGCTTTGTAGTTCCTTATGATTGCTATAAACCAATCTATGAGTTGGGACCTATGTTATTTATACCATAAGTGACAACGAAATATACATAAGCAATTTGCACCACAACCAATAATAAATAGTACTATTTAATACACAAATATGTCAAAACTAGATTATACTTAGTCATTATACCTAGTATGTTCATTTTATTTTATTTTGTGTAGTACTTCAAGAAGTATGTAATTATTTCTTACATAATTATAGTTAAAATTTGTAAATTTATGATTAATTAAAAAAAATAATTGTAAATATTAGCAGAAACAAAATAGTTTTTGCGTATATAAAAACCAATATATCTATATTATAAAATATGTGTTAACATTTAAATCAATTCCTTATAATATTATTTAGTCGAGTAGACATGATTAGACATATGGGCTTGTGACATAAATAACATTAAATGAAGATACGACGTGGTGCAAAATACATATATAATATTTATTATCTGTAGGTGGTGCAAATTACATGAAATATTGGTTGCACAAATTACCATTGCCCCTGGTTTGAATACAAAAGAGAGAGAGAAAGATTTATTATCTGTTAATTATTTTCATTTATCGTTTCATAATAAGTTTTCGTATTTTTTTTTTTTTTTTTTAAAAATAGTTTACATGATTTGTATACTTTAAATTGTATGTAAAGATAATATTACTTAAAAAGCCTAGTTTAATACTTCACCAGGGTCCTTTCCTATGTAACCATGCCACTGGATATAGGCCTAATTTTTAAAATTTTTATGAAATGTTACTTTTTAAAAACTTAAAGTAGTATTATTGACTATTAATTTATAATTTGAATATTCAATGTTACAGAATGGGAGTTTATCAGAAATGTAATAACTAATAATTGATGAAAATAAAAAAATTGGTAATTTGTTTAAGTTATTAAAAGTAAATTACAAAACATTCCAAATGTCATTCTAACTCCATATTTTGGTATTGAGAATAGATTTCTAAATGAATATCTTAATAAAATGAGAAAAAATATTGAATACTTTCTTCATATTGAACACCAAGTTTTTATAAATTTACAATATTATTTATATACATTTTTACTAAGTTGGTTTTGTATTAAAAATATGTTATATTTATTTCCACCTATTATCTTGATTATACTGAAAGCCTCAGTGTTCTACCGATTTTTGTATTGGCAAAAAAAATTTTATTTTTTAAATTGTATTTTATGTTAAAACAACATATATTTATATATAATTACTAATAAAAAATTTTATTTTCGTCCCTTAATCACTTAAAAACAACTTTCCAGTTTTTCTTATTATAAAAATTTGAATATAGTCACTTTATGTAAGATTATTCTAAAAACTTTATTGTAACATTTATTTATTTAAACATGATATGTTATTATATCAATATCTGATGAATACTTTAATGCTGTAATAGCCATTTTAATTTTTAGAGTAAAGGTATGACAAATCTTTTTTTGGATAATTATTAACACTATTGTCCATAAAATTTTATAGATTTGATAAACAAAACTGATTTATTTGAAAATACAAATAATCTGGAGTAATGCTTGTGATACATAGGTATCTATTTGTATCAGAATTTAAAGATTGTAAGGTGTAATATAGAACCTACTTATTACTAATAATAATTTATATTTATTACTGTTAATAAATTAACAAATTAAAGATTTTTCATTCTTCTTCTCTAGAAATTAAAATGGTTATTACACATGAAAATTTATCAGATATTTATGTGTTACATTACAATTTTTAGAATAATATATTAAACAATGTGACTATATTGAAATTTGTATAACGAAAACAATTGGAAAATTATTTTTTTAAAGTGATTAAGGGGTGAAAATATAAAAAATGTATTATTAGTTATATATATGTCACCCTAACACAAAATACAAGTTAAAAAATTAAAATTAAGAAATTTTAATATTAATTGTCACTATGAAAATTGGTAAGACACTCTGTAATATAATTTATAAAAATTACTCTTTGCATATCTGATTTTGTGTTCAAGTTATTAAAATTACCACAATATGTTAATAGTAAAAAAAAATTTAGCTATGTAATTTCTTTAATAATTTAAATGTATTTTTCTTGTAATCTGTCTTTAGTAGATAGTGTAATAAATTTGGTTTGCATATTATTCTTAAACCATGAAGTTATATGATTAAAACTTTATAAATAGAGGTTTTATTGTTTTCATGTGAAACATTAATTCATTTGTCATAAATTAAAATTTTTAACATAATATAAAATGGTTCAAAACATTTAAGCTTATTTTTTAATGATCATGATAAATGAACTTATTTATTCCTATGACAGTTCCAAGATTTAACTTTTCCTAATTTTATGAAATTTTCAATTATTAGATTTTGTGGTGATTGTCGCACTAAAGTAATGAAAGCATATGCATTGCTTATTGAAGAAGAAGATCCGTCCAAAGAAAAAGGTTATGTAGAAGAACTTTATTCTGGTATTAAAAGATGTGTTGGAGATAAACATGTGCATTTAGATACTGATATAAATTATATTGGTGCATTAATTAGTCGTGCTGAACCAGAACTAATGGGAAAGTAAGTATATATAAATGAAATTATTTTAAAAAATAATCAATTTTTATGAATTAGTATTAGTCGTAGGGAACGACATGCTAAAACTATCGAGATTGCTCAAGAAGAGGTTTTAACTTGTCTGGGTATTTGTGTATATGAACGATTACACAGAATACAATTGAGAATCAGAGAAGAACAATATACTTGCCAAGTTCTGGCAGCAGCAGCTATAGATGGTCTTGCCAGAAGATTTGAAGTAAATTAATACACATTTTGTTTTTCTTAATATGTGGTGGATTTCCTAATATAATGTGTTTTTACAGACTGCTATTGAAGTAAAACAAGGATTCACTAAATTAGATCAGTTTTACAATGAATTTTCTAAAAAAGAAAAAAAGACACAAAAAAGAAAACGAATTAGGAAACAAAAAAGATTACAAAGAAAAGAAATTAAACCAGAGGATTTGGAATTGAAATCCTGTTGTGATGTATTAAATAATTTATACTATAGAATCTAAAGAATTTATTACTTATTTAAAAACACATTTAGATGAACCTAGATGAAGAATGTTCGTGTGACATAGACGAAGAAATAGATTTTGGTGAAGATGATATTGATTTTGTTGATGATGCAGATGATGATGATGAAGATGATGGTGTACAATCGAATGTATGTGTATTTACATTTTATATTTATTTAATTTTTTTTTTTTTTTAAACCCACTTATATTTTGTTTAAAGGAAAGGGAAGATTCTGATGAAACTTGTGAACATATTGATGACTGTACGTGTGAAAATATCAAATTGATAGAAAGAGTAAGAAAGGTATGAGCTATATTTTATTGTATTTTATTTTTGGTTTATAAATTATTCATAATTTATTCCTTTTAGCAACTTAAATTGTCTGGTGACAGAAAAAAAAGTATTTCTACTCCTATCATATCATGTAGCTGTGTTGAATGTAGTTCTAATGGGTCCAGAAAATCTAAAAAGAAAAAAGGTGGCGATAAAGAAAAACGTAATAAAAAAAAACAAACTAAAAACGGTCGAAAAAACACAAAAAAAGTTAAAAAACCTCAGGTTCAATTACCAAGTAAACAAAAAGAAAATAATGTTTATGATTTGAATGAGGATGAAGATGATGATGATATTGAAGATGAAATAGTTGACCATCAATCTGTTGATGAACATCATTCAGAAGAAGGTGGTGATTGTAAATCAAATACTATTAATCATGATTTACTACCTGGTAGCTGTAGTTCATGTCCATCATTATGTGATCATTCGCAAGATTATGGTTATGCATCAGCAGAAAACAACAACCATAGTAACAGTACTAGCTCACCTGATGGTTCAGATGTAGCTTGTTCTGAAGGATTTTGCAATCATTCAGGAGGTAATTTAGTAATAATTTTATCCATAAAATTAAAAAAAGCCTTTTTATTTCAATTAATAAACTGAAATCAAATTTTGTTTGAAAATTTCAAGTACTTAATAATTTATATTATCATTCAAACTTATTTTTGTTTCTGCCAACACTATTTGTGTGACAATATAATATTAAAAAGAATTAGGTAATAATTTTTTCGCGTTCACCCATATTATTTAATTTATAAATAATTAAAGTTGGACAAGTATTGTTTTTTTTATGTTGAGTCAAAAATTTATGTTGAGTTCAAAATTTGAATACTTTTAAAGTGCCTGGAAATTTGAGAAAAAAAATTAATAGTTAAAAAATGTCGCTATCATGATAATAAAATATCAAAGCAATAACAATCTTTTGTCATTAATTTAAACAACACCTTCCTGGTATTTTCTTTTGGAAATATTTGGTTCCCAGTTAATTATAATTTATTTATTTTTTCAATAAAATAGTAAAATAAACTTGAGAACTTCATTCAAGCTGAGAGTACTAGATTGCACTTGAGTAAATCAAGTACAATTTTTTTATTGAGTTGAATACTCAAACTAAAAAATTTTTACGAAGTCAAGTACTCATCCAACTCTTAGTAATTACACAAATATTTCAAAATTAATTAAATTTTTTTAACATGCAAGTTTATGTTAAATTGATTGTGACAAAGTAACTATTGAATTCTGTGTGATAAGAATTGTTATTATCTTAATATAAGATTATTAATTTCTAATAGTTATTGTCAGACAAAATTTAGAACTCATAATTATGTTTAAAAAAGTGATCTACAGTGAAAATGGTGTTTTGTTCATTGTGAACCTATTAATATTTTAACATTATTTCTCTAAATTATTATTTTATTGTATATTTTACTTTATTATATGATTTTGTTTCAGGAGACATTCATTTGTTAAAAATGAAGTGTTATTCAAGCACAGGAACGGTATCCTGCAAGCCATTGCCTCTTCATCAGTTATTAATAGAAGAACTGGTTTGTGAAAATTTAATAAAAATGAATTTACGTTAAATGATTAAATGTAATAATTATTTTCTATAGGAGACGAACACGATTATTGTAGATGATACAGTTATACCATCAGAAGAGGTAGAAATGTACAAAGTCTGTGCTAGGTTGGTGAACGAGAAACGTCTAAAACTTAGAGAAATGCTGAAGAGTGGTTTTGCTAATTTAAAAGACCTTCAGATCTTATGAGTCAAGTTGGAGTGTCATTCTCACTTCCCTTATTCCAAACATTTTTAAGAAAGCCGTTATAGTTAATTTTTTCATTATACTTATATAATATAGAAACATTTTTTTTCTTTATTTGCATACATAAAAAATATTTCGTTTAGTTAATATTTGTGAATAATTTGTTCTGACCCTTTTGATTAGATCAATACAAATTTATTTAAGAATATTTTTTATATTATAAATTTAAATTTATTAGTGGAATATAAATAGTTTATTTGATAACCATTATTATTAAAAAAAAAAAAAAAAAAGCTATGTCCCATTATATTATTTTTGTTTAAATTTGTTGTTTCCTACTTAAAATTATTATTATCTAAATAATTTATAAGATTTATATTAGGTCTCAACAGAGAACCAAGTGGATTATTATTTTGGCTCATTGTATAATATTAAGTTTTATGGTAAAATTATTATTTGTTTTGATATTATACATTTTGGTTAATTAAGTAATTTTGATGTACAATGCCAAATTATCAAATGGAAAACTTTCATGAAAAACATTATATTTTAAAATAGAATGAGTACTTAAAATATTTGATCTAAATTCTAAATTAACAATATATTTGATTATTAAGTCTATAATGACAGTCCAATAAATAAATGAACACGTAAGTATTTTTGTTAAGTCTGTTTAATATAAAAGTGTATAACCATTTTATCAAGTTTTAAGTTTATTTTAAATCTACATAAAACAATTGATTATTGGAGTGGAACTTTAATTTTAGGAGAAAAATTGAGGAGTTTATTTTTTATTGATTACTACGTGTGTTTTATTGATCATAATTTAATATACCAGTTGTTTCTTAGATATTATGCAAGAACAATGATTACATTAAAAAAGTAAAAATAAAAATTTTATTATGATATGATTAATAATTTTATTTAACCATAACAAGTGCAATAAATATTAATAAGCTATAATTAGTTAAATATGAATGATGAGTAATCATTAAATGAAAATATTAATATGAATATCAAAATCATAACATTCTATACATAAAATGTTGATCATTTTTATGCATTAAAATAATATGTGATTTTTCAAACAGTTTGGTACAAAGAATTCTTTTACGTTTTGTTCTAACAAACAACCCAAAAGTACATTAGTGTCAACAATTTTTCCATGAACCAAGTGTAAAAAGTCTTGTTTGTCTTTGCTTGACCAATAAATTCTCAATCGTTTACTAATATAATCTCCGGATAACGATAATAAAGCTACTGGAATATAATCCTTGCGACTAACGGAATATAGTTCAACTTGAGCCCTTAAACTCTCCCATATGTCTAATGTGGAAACTGATGAATAAACTATACGATAATCTAAACCGATGTTTTCATATAAATGTTTGTATACTGTAAGAGTTTTGTCAAATTCTTGTTTAGCTTCAGATTCATTCATTGTCCCAATACAAAGTTCAACAGCATTTGTTTGCGCAGCAGAAAAAAGTCCATCATTGTTTATGGAAGGCTTATACATACGTCCACAAGTGTAAAGTTTAAGTGGTAGTTTGTTTCCACCAACACATTCTTTAGTTAAAAAAGCACAGAAAGACTGAAGACTTGCTCCGCCAACTAAATGCAGGTTACTTCCACTAAGAGTAAAAATCTTGTCTGCATCATCAACATCTACACCGCATCCTTCTATGATAACACTCTTAATAAGGTCAGAGTTGCTAAGTGGTAAATAATCCATTTCATCAAGAGATTTATTGAAATAAGTGATTACTGCTTGTTCACAAAGAGCTGCTTCGTTCTTAAGATAAAATATGACAGAATTTACATAGTCCAAACAACCTAAGACCTTGCCGATTTCTAAATGGTTTAAACAATTTTCATTATCAAATTTTGTTCTCCCTTCTTGTTGGAATAATATTTTGTAATCGGATAATGGACAATGGGGATGCAAACTATTGGGTATACCAAGACTAGGAATAATAATTTCTTTTTCTAAGGTAGAAATTTGTTCTTTCAGTAACTTTAATCTATCCATAACTTTTGATCTACTCTCTTTAAGTTTGTCTAGATTATTATTATTATTTTCCTTTTTAAATTTTTTTAATTGTTCGGACCAATTTTTTTTTCTCAATATTCAAACCAACCAGTTCATCTCGTACATTTAAAAAAATTGACCAACCATCACATAATTTATCCACATTAATATTTAAACCTCTCATAGTAACATTATCTTTTAAAGCGTTGATATTTTTCAAATGGTTTTCCAAGTCCACAAATGGTTCAACGACAACAAAAATATCAGATGTCTGATTATACGGTATATATAATTTCGAAGTACTGTATTTTTTATTTACCTTCAAAAGAGAATGAATAGGAGAAAACAATTTTTTAATCATTGTAAATCTATATTTAATGAACAAATATCAGCGACTTCTTCGGGTTCCTTATATTCTTCTACATTTAACGGTTGCGTAACAATGACTCTTTCCTTTGGAGCTATATAACTTCCAAAACCAGCCGCTCGTTCTGCTTCTTCAATGGTGTATGGTTCTAGTCTGAGTTCCTTAATGCGTTTTTTGTGTAATTTCGTACGGAAATGATCTTGTAGGACTTGATCGCTCAAAAAATAACGTCTAATCACAATAGTAAATTAAAATTAGTGAAAAGATTATATTTTAAATCATAATTTATTCATAACAAAATGGTACTCACGCGCAATGTATACAGTAATGTTGTCCTTCGCCAGGTTTATCAAAATCAAGAGCTTGTTTCAATAAGCGATCAGCATTTTCTTTTTTCAAGTCTTTATCGACCTAAGGTAAAACATGATTAATAATAAAGTTGTAAGAGACTTAAGTATATAATTGGAAAAATCAAGTTGCAGTCAAAATAGCAATACTTATTTTGTTTATTTAATTAATAATTACATTTTAGATTTTAGACAATTGAAAAATCTAGTTTTTGTCGACAGATAGTTTTCAACTATTATTACGACAAATACAATAATAAACATATGCTCAGACCATGATCATAATGATTAAATTAAAAATACTAATAATACATCATCAGGCGTGACAGATTATCGAATGACTAACATGAGGTAATGAAAATCTTAATTACCTAGTTTAAGATTTTCATTATCTCATGTTAGTCATTCGATAATCTGATAATATAAGGACTGGCAGTGTTACTGTAACTGCGATTTGGCCAATTGTTCAGAAATTATCGGTCTAAAGGTTATAAACGTACAAGTATCTATTACGCACGATACACCGTGATACAATATGTGTTGGAGAAAACACACTACAGAATATCGTGATAATAATAAAACACAATATAAGACGTGCACATCAGTCTAACGGTTGGGAACGTAAAATACGAGAAGTTAATGGAAATATCGGAACGGCATTTACTATCAACCGCCGGAGTTGTGAAGACGAAGTACTTAGCATCGAAATGTTATCGCGTACCTCGTCTATGTCTCTGGCCCTGTACTTGGTCCTGTACTTCCGTTTGTAAAACGTGTCTCCCACATGATGTTTCTTCTTCTTCTGCGGTCCGGTCATCTGCAAGGATAACAAATATTCGGTTATCGGGGGCGCACACGCACACGCACACGCACACGCAAGTGGTAATTGCAAACAACAAGTATTATAATAATTGTTGTTTTTTTATTAAGTATTATAATAATTAACGCGCGTCGTTACCCTTGCAGCGCGGACGGGATATGACCGTTAATGTGTTCGAGAATTGATTGAAAAAATACTCACCGTTTCGTCGAGTCGATCGTGGTTATAGTAGAGATGGCGGACTTGCGTAATTTAACAATAACGACAATGATACTACCCACGACGAACAGGTAACTAGTGATGGGCATAATCGAGATATACAATCCAGTTATCTCGATTATCAAAATAATCGAGATATCTCGATTACCAAAATAATAATTAGATTATATAACCGAGATATTATTTCGAGTGATATCTCGTTTAATATAAAAACAATACATTTTTGATCACGAAATGTATATCGAATAAAAAAATATTTCGAATGATTTTCATGGAATGAAGGAGAGAGGAAGGAAAACTATTTTTAATCTTCATAATCGAAAAGTAAATACTAGTTGTTGACTTTAAGTCTATGTATTTATAGACAAATATTGATGGGTATATGGTTATTCTTAGTTATTCATATTTTAAAGAATGACATAAATATATAGCTACAATTCTTGAATTACTCAACCACAAAACAACAATTTCTCAGAACGTTTATCTCGATTATTGATATTTCGATCATTGAAATCATTCGATTATGCTCATAACTAGTAATGCAAATACATACATGTAGTAATGATCGTCCAGCAAATCATAACCTCAAACAGTTAACACGTTTGGTATTCACCACGGACCACGTACTATGATTATAATGGACTGGTTTCGAAATGATAAAGAGTGTATAGCGGGAACGAACGATTTTTCAAATTTTTAACACATATGGTGTGAGCATGTGAATTACAATTTACTTTTCTTTAATTTGAAAATACTATTTTTTTACTAGATATTCGGAAAGATTATTTTATTTATAACATTATTATTCTTAAATGTTTCTTATTATTCACTAAATTGACTATATTAGGGTAAGTCAAAATTTGAGTTCAGAAAAAATTCATGTTTAATAGGATTTCCATTTGTAACTCCTTGTTATAATGAAATAAATGCTAAATAAATATTTAATTTACTTTATATGTGTATAAGTAATAATTTAACAATAATATAAGTCACCAGAATGAATTTTTAGGGTATTTGAATATTTTTGATTGGTAAACTCGCTATTATAGGTCATCAGGAATAAAGATGGATTTTGCTGAGCGTGAAGTAGTCAGTGTCAAGACCGCCCATAACCAAATCTTAAGTATCAAGACAAAAAATTATGTATATTTCATAAAATAATTTAAATAAGAAAAAAAAAAAACCGGATGGGCCTCGCTCTGAAGTACACTTGGGGGTGAAGTGCGACTCTTCATAGGATACTCTTCATAGGTCATTATAATGGATTTGTTAAATTTGAATTCAATGATAGGTATCATTGTATACGAAAAACGATTCTGAACGGAGATGATATGTTTGTCTAGAATATAATACATTGTTATTTATAAATATTGTAATAAGTATATTAGATTCTGAACGGAGTGATGGAATCTATTGGTTTTACAATGATGTGTGTTTTTTTTTTATTTTTTTTCTATTTTTGTGTCTGACGACACCTTTTTTGGCAGTAAAAATGCTTCGATTGCCTTATAAAGCAACTTTTCTGAAAGGAAAGTGAATCTATTTGGTACTTTGGGGGATCAAAAGTAAAAAATTTTCAATATTTTTTAAATGCGACGCGAAAAACCCTAAAAAAATGAGGGAAAAACGGGAATCTTTACGCAAAACCAGTTTTCGACATACTCAAATTGTTTTATTTTGATATAACTCAAAAACTAATCGATGTAAATACTTGAAATTTTCACCAAATGTATAGATTCTCTATACACCGTTTAATTTTCAAAGTATTTTGACTTTTATTGAGTTGTTTATAGACAATTGAAATTTTCAATTTTTTTAATTTTTTTTTTTTTTTAAATAACGATAAAATTTTTTTGGCCGGCCAGAAAATCTTGAAAATTTAATACAAGGTTTCTTATAAGTTGTTTCTTAACTGATAAAAAAAAATCTAAAATCGTAAGTAGTGCTCAAAGTTCCAATTTATACGAAATATGTAAAAATTGCGAAAATTTGCAAGTTATTTTGTAGATAAAAATTCATAAAATATTTTATGTTCATACTTAAGGTTCAAAATTTTAACACTAGGTTATCTATAAGCTACTCTTCAAAAATCTTTAAAAAAATTTATACCGTACTTAGAGGAAAAGATTTTATGACTGTTTGAAATTTAAATATTTACGAAATTATATAAAATAATATTTTTAAACGATTTTAAATATTTGTTATAATTCAAAAAGTATAAGTCGCAGATTTTTTAAATCTCTACCAGTTGTTAAGATTGGTATTTCCTTTATGTCATATTTTTTTCAAAATATAATATTGATTTTTAAGCCACTTATAGGCATTTAAAATATTCGATTTTTTTACATTTTATTTTTATAATCGGTGATAAAAAATTTGGCTCATACAAAATACTTGAAAATTTAATAGAAGATTCCACAGAAGTAGTTCTTAATGTCATTCAAAAATTATTAAAATCCATTGGCACAATTTTTTTTATAAGCGTTTGAACAGCGAATATTGACATAAAATTACATGTAAAATATAATATTCTAGACCAGTGGTTCTCAACCTTTTTTAGTTCACTGCACACTATAATACACCACAAGTTTTAATGGCACACTCCCGCACTTGACAACCACAACAACTTCGAAAAATTCGCCGAAGGCAATAGTTATCGCCACGTGCCTATACATGTATCCGGTATTGTCTTATCTACACAATTAGCACACAATTGGTCAATTGATAATTTCAATTTATTTCCGAAAAACTACTTTTAAAAATAAATGTCACGAAATAAAACACTGTTTTCAATATTTAATAACATTTCTCGCGGCACACCGGTTGAGAACCACTGTTCTAGACTGACAAAGATATCGGTTTTTTTTAAAATGCTCTAACTCAAAAACGATAAAAAACCTTTTCGATGGACCCCTTCCCATTTTTTTTTCTGAATTTTATACATAAATTTGTAAATTTTATTTAAAACTTTTAAATTATATTCACTTCAATTTATTAAAACTCTTAAATAAATTAATTAACTTAATCAATAATATATAAGTTTTAAGGTGGGCATTAATGAGAAAAAATGTCCCAAAAATGTATGTTAATTTGATCCAGGATATGTATGAAGGGTCGAGTACTAATGTCAAGAGTCGGTGTGGAGTATCAGAAGGTTTCAGTATAGGAGTAGGTGTGCACCAGGGGTCAGCTCTAAGCCCCTACCTGTTCTCAGTGGTAATGGATGAGGTTTCAAAGGAGATACAGGGTAAGATACCATGGTGTATGATGTTTGCGGATGATATAGTTCTGATAGGAGAAAACCTAGAAGTTGTCAATAATAGGTTAAATGAGTGGAGGTTAGCCCTCGAAGAAAAGGGATTGAGAATTAGTAGAAATAAAACTGAGTATTTTGAGTATGATTTTTGACAAAGAGACCAAGAAGTTGAAGGAATGAGGAGACAACTGACAATAGATGGTGATGTGATAGGTGAAGTTGAGAGCTTTAAATATTTAGGATCTTTTGTTCAAAAGGACGGGGGCTGTAATGACATGGATGTAAAACATAGGATTAAGTGCGGGTGGATGAAATGGAGAGAAGCATCGGGCGTGTTATGCGATAAGAGAATTCCAATTAGGCTGAAAGGTAAATTTTATAAAAGTGTAGTGAGACCAACTATGCTGTATGGTTCAGAGTGTTGGGCGGTTAACAGGAGAATAGAACAAAGTATGAGTGTCGCGGAAATGAGAATGCTTAGATGGTTGAGTGGAGTGACAAGAGAAGATAGAATAAGGAATGAATACGTGAGAGGTAGTGTTGGTGTAGCGCCAATTGTGGACAAGATGAGAGAAAATAGGCTGAGATGGTTTGGGCATGTGATGAGGCGAGAGGAAACGAATGCAGTAAGAGTGGTTATGAAGATGGACGTTGAAGGGAAAAGAGGAAGAGGAAGACCAAAAAAGAGATGGTTGGAGACTTTGGAGAATGACATGAGGGCTGTCGGTGTGTGCAGAGGAGATGTGATTGACCGAGTAAAGTGGAGGTGTAGGATAAGGGTGGCCGACCCCAAATAGTTGGGAGGAAGGCGAAGTAGAAGAAGAAGAAGAAGAAGAATCAATAATATATACCTCCCTTTGAATAAATTAGTATTAGTTGAAAAAAGGAAATTCAGCTTTAAACTTAAAATACATTTTAAATTCTGAAGGGAGTGATGGAATCTATTGGTTTTACAATGATGTGTGTTTTTTTTTATTTTTGTGTCTGACGACACCTTTTTTGGCAGTAAAAATACCTATTACAATATTTATAAATAACATTGTATTATATTCTAGACCAGCGTTTCCCAAACTTTTTCTCTGCCGGACCTCTTAGAGAAAATAAAAAAGATCGCGGACCCCTAAATAAAAATTTAAATTAAAGCAATAATAAATAATAATACTAAATTGTTTGCTTTATTTTTAAAATTAAATACACATATGTTTATAATGAAAAATTGAATTAATAAAAAAAAATGGATAAATAGATATATTATTTTTATAATAAATAATTAATGCGTTTAATGTGATGGATGGTGTTGTTTCTTTAATACTAAATCTGGTATTTTAGGATCTATATTAGAAAGTTGAATACGTAAATCTGATTCTATATTTAATCGATTTCTATATTTATTTTTAGTGTACACATAAGCTGAAAATCCTTTTTCACAGAGATAAGTTGTTGAAAAAAGCATCAATGGCCTTAGTGCTGAGTCCGATATTTCTGGATAGTCTTGTCTTATACTCAACCAAAAAGAAGACAAAGAAGATTCTTTGAAAACCCTTTTTAAATTAGAATTACTGGATATTTCGATTAATTGATTTTCTTGTGTTGTTGTTAAACCAGTTATATCAGGGACATCTGCATTAAAAGGGTCTACTACCCAATTTTTATTTTTGTCAGGAACTGGAAAATATTTTCGAAATGAATGTTTCAAAATTTGGAGGTGTTCAATAATTATATCTTTTGTGTCCTGAGGAAAAACTTCATCGGATGATTCTATAAATGCATAAAGAGTTGGAAAGTGGTTAAAATTGTTTTGAAGGGCACGTTTTCTCCATAACTCAAGTTTTTTTAACATAGCTTCAATGTTATCCTCCGTGTGAAAAATATTGTCTTCTTTCCCTTGTAAACTAATATTTAATGAGTTCAGAGAATTAAAAATATCAGCCAAATAGGCCACTGTACAGAGCCATTCAAAATTATTGAAAAGATTTGCATATTTAGTAACTTCCATAGAGTTATTAAAAAAAAAACATTCTAATTTCATTTTTTAACTCAAAAACACGTGACACAACTTTACCTCGCGATAACCAGCGTACTTCAGCGTGCAATAGCAACTGCTTGTGTATACTTGCCATATCTTCACAAATTAAATTAAAAATGCGAGAATTCAAAGATCTAGCTTTTATTAAGTTAACTACTTGCACAATATCACGCAAAACTTCATTTAATTTTTCTGGCATATTTTTTGCAGCTAAAGCTTCTCTATGAATACAGCAATGATGCCAAATAATAGACGAATTAATTGTTTTTAAACGAGCTTGCAGGCCTGATCTAGTACCAGACATCGCACGAGCTCCATCTGTGCTAACCGCCACACAATTATTCCATTTTATATCATGACTTATTATAAAACTATTTAATATATTAAATATTGCCTCACCTGTAGTATTGGAAGGTAGAGATATGCAAAATAAAAAATCTTCAGTAATAGTATTATGATTTTCATAATGGACATATGCAAGTAAATTTGCGTCATTGCAAATATCTGTGCTTTCATCTAATTGTAAAGAATAAAATTTACATGTTTTGATATTTGAAATAAGCTGTTCTTTAATGTTTTCTGACATTTCAACAATTCTGTTCTTAACTGTATTATTTGATAAAGAAACCGTACTTAATTCATTTGATGCTTTATCTCCTAACATAGCAGAAACCATAATTTTTGCAGCTGGTAGGATCAATTCTTCAACGATAGTATGTGGTTTGCCACTTTTTGCAACAAGTAAAGATACTTGATAAGATGCTGTTACAGCTCTTTCATTATTAGTTCCAATTGCAGTCTTTTTAATTAATTTTTTACTTTGTTCTAATTCAGCTGCTTTCGATTCAAAAAATTGTTTAGATTTTGTAAGATAATCTGTATGTCTGGTTTGTAAATGACGTCGAAGTTTTGCTGGTTTCATGGACTCGTTCGATAATATTTCATAGCATATGACGCATTGGGGTCTTTCTTCGTTGTTTACATTTATATTCGTGAAACCAAAAGTTATGTATTCTTCC
Organism: Sipha maydis; assembly: GCA_034509805.1. NCBI lineage: Eukaryota > Metazoa > Arthropoda > Insecta > Hemiptera > Aphididae > Sipha > Sipha maydis. Next base: position 834,401 of record JASXSY010000274.1, read on the forward strand.
GAAAACTTACGACGCTTATTTACATGCGTTGATC